>JBBMOI010000008.1:6397500-6567500 GCA_038088405.1 Porites divaricata
CCTCGCGTACGCCTGGCCAGTCTGGAACCCTTATCTGGTGAAGCACACCAAGGCAATCGAAGCAATTCAGAGAACAGCGTCCCGACTAATATGTGGCCCCGACAAAGAATATCCTGAAAGACTGCTAGCGTTACAATGGGACTCTTTAGAACTGAGAAGGAAATATCTTAGCCTAGTTCAAATGTATAAGATTATATTTGGTTACTGTGATATCAATTGCCATCATTACTTTGATATTATCGGATTAACTCGAACTAGAAGTAAGCATGCGTATAAAATAAGGCCTACAGTTGCCCGTACAAATTATTTTAAATATTCATTTTTTCATAGATATATTAATGATTGGAACTCTTTGCCTTCTGAAGTAATGTCATCTCCTAGCCTTCAGTCTTTTAAAGTTTCACTAATTAAGTACCTTCGCTCATAATTTTACCTCAAAATACTAGGCATAGTGTCTTTAATATAAGTTTATGCATTATTATTAGTCATCTAGGCTTATAATTTATAGCCTAATTTATAGTCTTTTAATTACATGTTTATATATTAATTAATTAACTTTTTTCTTTCTTTTTTTCTTTTTGGAGGGTATGTCTAAGCATGGGAATTTGGTTTCCCCCTACTGCCGTCCTGTTAACCATTTTTGCATTTTTGTTTGATTGTATATATTAGTATTAGTTCATTTGTATCAGTTATGTATGGTTACGAACTGTGATTAAAAATTAAAGATTAAATAGCCGTTTTTCACTAGATCCGTGTTTGATTTCGGCCGGTGACTAGATTTGTGTCTTTAATACATTGTATTATGTGACCTTCAGTTTAGGAATAAGGTTTGTCAGAGGATGTTTCTTTTGATGTTTTAACTTGTCGAAAATTTTCATATCTTGTTTTTCTAATAGATCATAGACGGTTATATTAAGCGCCTTAGATATGTATGTATGTCCGCTTGTGATACCGATCCAAGAAACACTGTACAGTCGTAAGCTCTGCATTAACAGCACCGTAGCCCGATTACATAGACCATGGGTCAAATTAGGGATAACAACACTTTGGAACAGACAGTCTATTTCTGCCTGAGAAAAACTCTCAGCTGAACCCTCTTTCTTTAACGATCTCAATATAAATTAAGAGACGTTCGAAATATATTTCAATTCATTGGACGTTAAAGACAGTGATGTAAATTGAATAATATATGGCAGACTCTCTCTCTAGACATGTCAATAGTTCATGCTTCAAAGCGGAGATCAACAATTCTCAGAACGTCAACAAATATAAGGAAACTCTGTTTTGATTGGTTAACTTTAGTCTGGGTTTCAAGGGTGGGTTCAACCTCGTTCCCAGGGTTCTCTCCTACCCGCCCCATGGACTCTCGCTCCATGGGGCGGGTAGGAGAGAACCCTGGGAACGAGGTTGGGGTGGGTTCGCTTCAGTCTCAAAAAGTCGCTCCTTAGATTACCTACAAGATTTCCTTTGTTTCCGATCTCGGAATGGATATAAAAACCTTGCTGGACAATCTTCATGATGAGGTATCCTGTTCTGTGTGTATGTGTACATTCACTGATCCAAAACAGTTGCCTTGTTTGCACAGTTTCTGTCTTCACTGCCTGAACGGAATTCAACGAACGAGCGGCGTCCTTGGCAAAATTACATGCCCCGAGTGTAGGAGACAGTTTGAGATCCCTGGAAGTGGAAATCCCTGCGAACTTCCCACCAATTTTCGTATCAATAGTTTGGTCGATGTCTCGGCAATTAAAGAGTGCAGTACAGCTAACGTGAAATGCGGAAACTGCGAGAAAAGGAGCGCGCAGACCTTATATTGCTTCCAGTGTTGTTCTTTCTGGTGCGAGGAATGTATTTCAGCACATAACGTGATACGCACCAATAAAGAACACAAAACACTGGCGCTGAAAGATTTTCAAGATCGAGACATCGAGGCCGTATTAAGGCGACCAGCATTTTGTCAGAAGGAACTTCATGAAAAAGAGGAGCTGAAATTCTTCTGTAAGAGCTGTGAAGAGGCAATCTGCAACGCTTGTGCAATGACACTTCATGAAGGTCACGGCAAAATGCTCTTGCAAGAAGCTACAAATGCCCGTAAGACGAAGATAAACTCCATGATTAAATCTTTAAAAGATAAAGTACTGGAAAAACGAAAGGAGGTCGAACGATTCAACCAAAAGAGCATGGAAGTTCAAGCGCAAGTAGCCGACATAAAAAACAAAGTGCAGACGAATGTAGACCAAATGATTGCAATCATTGAAGCGAAGAAACAGTTTGTTTTTGATGTGGTCGATAATCAAGCGAAAAAATCACTTGAAACACTCTTACAGAAAAAAGGCAAAGTTGAAAATCAAATGAAAGTAATTGCATCAGCAATTGAACAAACTGAATCTCTGATGAAACGAAACTTCAGTACAGAAATCCTTGGATTCAATGAAACATTTGATAAAATCCTACAGGAACAGGACACCAAAGAAAACCGTGACACTGAGTGCATTCCTCGGTTTAGTTTCACTAAAAGTGAAAAACTGATTAACGTGTTGAACAGTGAAGGTGTAGGCAATGTAAAAACTGTTTTTAGCGCAACTAAATTGCAACAATCAGAAGCCAAAGGTAAGGAAAGTAGTAAAGTAACTGATGGGAATAAAGGGGCAAATGTTAGTGACAGTCCTCTTGAGGCTCAGATACAAACCAAGCGTTACATTCCTGTGCTGTCATTTGGACAAGAAGGTGAGTCTGTTGGAATGCTTAACGAGCCCTGGGGGGTGGCAGTGAATGATCGTGATGAAATTGCTTTGACTGAGATCTTGAACCACAGGGTTTCAGTCTTCAGTAGTGACGGTACCCACTTAAGATCGTTTGGTAAGAAGGGTCAAAATAATGGTGAGTTTGATGAACCTTCTGGGATCGCTTTTGATAGTCTTGGCAATATTGTAGTAACAGACTGTAATAACCACAGGGTGCAAGTCTTTGATAGAAATGGTACATTTCTTTATACGTTTGGCAAACATGGAACTCTTGATCACCAGCTTAAACGTCCTGAAGGTTTATCAATAAACGGTAACAGTGATATTATTGTTACTGATAAAGGTAACCAATTAATCAAGATATTCTCTCGCTATGGGGAATATTTGGGCAAATTTGGCGGGAAAGGTTCTTTTCTCACCCCCTATCACTGTATCCAACATGGTCAATATTTTATAGTCTCAGACTATGGTGATGATTCCATTAAAATGTTTGATCTTAAAGGAAAGTTTATTTCTAAATTTGGAAAGAAAGGGGACAAGGATGGAGAGTTCAATAATCCCCGTTATTTGTCAGTAAACAAAGAAGGATTACTAATGGTTTGTGACGGTGGAAATAACAGAGTTCAAGTGTTTAAACTGAGTGGAAAGATTGTCACAAAGTTTGGAAGTAAAGGTGGCGGGAGAGAAGAGTTTAAGGATCCAGTTTGTGCAGGAAATCTTAGTGATGGAAGGATAGTTGTGTGTGACAAAGAAAACCACCGAATCCAAGTATTTGACCAAATATGATTTGATCTTATCCCTAAAAATGAAATCACATAAACTGTATGATCTACCAGTGAAGTTAACTGACTGAATTATAGCTGCTTTGTATTCCCGTTCTGTGTGCATGTGTCCATTCACTGATTTAAAGCAGTTGCCTTATTTTCACAGTTTTTGTCTTCAATACCTAAACGATATAAAGCGATAGAGCGGAGTCCATGGCAAAATTACCTGCCTCGAGTGTAGGAGACAGTTTCAAATCCCTGGAGACGGAAATCCCAGCGAACTTCCCACTAATTTTCTTATCAACAGTTTGCTAATGTCTTGGCAATTAAAGAGTGCAGTACAGCTAACGTGAAATGCGGAAATTAACCACCGTATTTCTGTATTTAGAAGTGACAGTGCCCACTTAAGATCATTTGGCAAAAGGGGCAAGAGCCATGGTGAGTTCCAATACCCTACAGGAATCGCTTTTGATACTCTTGGTAATATTGTAGTGGTGGACAACAGTAACCACCCGGGAGTAACCACAGGGTAGAAAATTTTGGGAACGAGGAAATCTTGATCGCCAGTTTAGTTACCCTCAAGGTTTGTCAATAAACGGCAATGGTGATATTATTGTTGCTAACGGTGTAAACTAACTAATTAAAATATTTTCATCCAGTGGGCAGTATTTAGGCAAATTTGGCGGAGTAGGTTCTCTGATCAATCCCAATCACTGCATCCAACACGGCCAATATTTTATAGTTCCAGATTATGGTGATCATTCCATCAAAGTGTTTGACCTTGGGTGAAAGTTAATTTTAAAATTTGGAAAGGAGGGGAACAAGGATGGAGAGTTCAATGGGGCCCATTATTTGTCAATTAACAAAGAAGGATTCCTTAGTGCTTGTAATACATTCAATCACAGAATTCAGGTATTTGAACTGATTGGAAAGTTTGTCGCAAAGTTTGGACGTGAAGGTAACGAGAGGGGAGAGTTTAAGCATCCAATTTTTATAGCAAATCTTACTGGGTGATGGAAGGATAGTTGTGTGTGACAAAGAAAACAACCGAATCCAGGTGTTTGACTTAATACAGCCAACTCCCTTGTAAGCGACCACCCTTGGTGAACGGCAAAGTGGTCACTGGCGGGACCACTTTTACGACTCACTTAGGGGGTGTTTACATGACACCGGGGCGACTTTCGCCCCGGAGCGAGTTCACTCCGGTTCCCTCTCATGGCTCTATATTTGTTTACATGATACCACCACAAATTTTATGCTGGCGCGAGTCACCCCGGCGCGAGTTCACCCCGGTTCTTGTACCGGGGCGAGAATTTCACTCCGGTACGAAATCTCGCAACGGTATCATGTAAACACGAAACGACCACCCGTTTCGGTGTGAAATCGGTCTGCCGGTAGACTGGAATGGGTAGCGCATGCGTAATGCTCGCGATTTTGAATCATACGTGCATTTTATCAACATGAAGTTTACCTTCAAATAACGAGATGTGAAATAACCCAGTCATCATGTAAACGCGATACGAAATCAAAAAGTCACGTCGGTATGAAACTCGCGCCGGTGCGAGTTTTCTCATGTAAACACCCCCTTAGTGGTCGTCTACGCGAAAAATTAAGAAAACAAGCTCAATAGCCTGAGAAAACAGCCGAAATTTGGCGACCCTACCACTGGTGTCCCGCCAAATCACGTCTGATAAACGAGCGCAGAAGTTCCATACTGATGACGCGTTACTATTAAGATCTGAGTAGTGCTTCTGATTGGTTGAATCAAATTTCTCACGCCGCACGACCAATCGGAAGCACTACCCAGATCATCAGCATAGAATTTCTGCGCTCGTTTCCCAGACGTCATTTGGCGGGGAAATCAGTGGTAGCGTCTCCAAATGTCGGCTGTTTTCTCAGAGTTACATGAAGTTATTGCCTTACTAACTAAAACTAGTTATGTGTCCTTTCTCGTAGGTTTTAAATACCTAATTCAATAATAAAAATTGTAGTCACGTGTTTTGAATTAAAATTGATAAATATATTTTAGACAATGTTTTTAATTTTTGTACCAGTCAACTAGTTCAATGGCAAGAGTAGACTAGCAGGTCATATTTTTTGGTACCATATTTTCATATTTTCTTAGAGTTGTAGGTTGGTTTCCTGTAGACATTATATTTCTCAGCAAAACTGTTCTTCCAAGGCGCTCAAATCGTTTATTTATTTATCTATGTAAACGATAATGTCATTTTCTGCACTTGTTTGTCTCATTTCTGCTAATATATACAACAACACACTGTGAGCAGCAGGTTAATTTTCTTAACAGATCTGTAGGGCACCAGCTTCTAGCAGCAAGTCGATCGCTAGACGCGAGAGGCGAAGGCGTCACTCCGCAGTCGTCTTGGCTGACGCCTTCGCTTTGCAAGTCACGCACTTCCGCCGTTCGACACTCGCGTATCAATGTGTCACTTTCCAAGCTTTGAACCAAAGAAGAGACTTCTTGCCGTTTAATCTATGTCACAAAGATTGTTTAAAACTTTAGATTATATAAGAGTTAATATGCTAATAGTATCATAAGAGCTAAGGTTTTTACTTTTCATTTATCATTAAGTGTAATGGACATCATGCTTCTCTAACACATATGACAGTGTTATGACTATTAACTTAAATTTGTAATAAACTTCAATTTAGACTAAAAAAATTGTTTGGTTTTCCCACCTGGGAAGGGGCCAGGGGCATAGCCTGCAGGATAGTTGCTCAGGGGGGCAAGGGTGGGGTAGTGGTGAAAGCACACGCCTCCCACCAATGTGGCAGGGGTTCAAATTCCCTCGTCGACGCCATGTGGGGGTTGATTTGTTGTTGGTTCTTTCCTTTGCTCTGAGAGGTTTTTATGCGGGTACTCAGTCATTCGCCTCTCCTTTGAAACCTACATTTCCAAATTCCAAATAGATATGGAACGCATGGACGCGTTTAAACGAGTTTTTAAAGAACTCCTAAAGGGGAGTTTTGCACGACCGGCACTGAGACAGAAGCGAAATTCGGCGCGAGAACTCAACGCGACAAGAGCATGCTCGCAGGCCGCGAGTGAAGTTAAGGGGTGTTGTTTCTTACATGTTGCTCAGCCACTTACCCTCGCATTCGTTTTGGTCTTGTCACATAACGCTACTTCCCAAAAGGGAAGAACGTTGCGTGACGAGACAAGGGACATTAGGCCACTAGATGGGTTCAGAGAAAATAGGACCCACTTTAAATTACCAGGGCCGGGTGGCTCAGTTTGTAATAAAAAAGGTTGCACACTTTGTGCCTGTTGTACATCTTGGTGACACCTGAAAATATATCTTCTTTTGATATGTTGGATTATCCGAGGAAAAACTAGGAAGGTGCGATGGTGAAACACCTATGCCCAGAAAATTATCAAGCAGCAGCAAATTCCACCACTTCATAGAGAGCTCGTGAAAGCTGTAACTCTAACAAGTTCAGTTAAGAAAAAAGTGAGAGCCTATAACAAAGGTCAATCCCGTTGGCGAAATATGATGGCGCCCACTTGAGCTTAAGACATTTCAAAAGTGAAAAAAAAAAAAAAAATTGGAAGAGGAAGCGAACGAATTCCAATCACGTACGCTATCGGGCTATTTTCAATACATGGCTACCTTGCTCTCGCTCTAATTACAGTAACAATACCCTTTTAACGGCAGGATGTTGTAAATCAGAACTTAGATATCTGAAGCACTGATATCGTCTTCTTTGGCCCGCCTTGTGAAACCAATAGTCGGACATTGTTTCGGCAGAAGCTGGTATATGAGGCTTTTCATGCATAATCCGAGGACATAGACTTTTCTTTTAACTACGAGGCTTTGAAAACACATTATTCTAGGAAAGAACTTGACAGCGCCCTCTAGAGCCTTTTTGAATTTCTCTCTACGTCTCTGTCCATAAAAGTACCACATGAACTCAAAACATCGATTAAAAATTTCAATGGCTTCTCCTTTCCGATCGCTCTGCTCGTATTTACTTGCGGTCGGTGACGTCAGGGAGTATTGTGTGTTATCCAATCACTGCCAAATCCAGATTCTGGATGTGTCGCACGATTTGCTGAATGGTTTGTGTCAGGCCTTCCTTTCTCTTCTCCCCCTCCCCCCTTCCCCATCTAAAATCTCCTCTCCCCTAGCCCCTTAGGAAGCCTGATACTCAGGCTACTTGGTCGCCTTGTCACAGGTCTGACCGGGAATAGAGAATTTGCTTTCACTGAATTTTAGATTTTCTGCCACTTTTCAAAATAAAACTTTTACATTCTTAAATCAAAGCGGATAAACTCCGACGCGGAAAAACCATCGAAGCATCAAAAAGAGTTTATAACTCAGAAATATGTAAAAACATGGTAATTAAAGTTAGTAGACTTAGCCGAGAAGGCTTCTTTAAGATTAAAACAGTACGATCATTTCTGTTCACTTCTTTATTAAGAGCACCTCCTTAATTTAATCGACTGATCGCCAATTCAAGTAATTTAACCTACGACTATCTACAAATTCACCAAGCCAGAGTAGATAAACATGTATTCAGCGACGGCGAATATCAGTGTTGTAAAATATCATGTAACTGATTTTCTAAAATACTTCAAGAGTTAATGACTTTATGAGCTAAACAACTAATTCTCAGAAATGCATACATCAAAATATGGCAGCTAATTGCTGAATGTAGGATATTTTTGAATTATTTGGAAATACGTCATAACCGGCAAAGGAACTCTATTTGATTGGTTTGTTGTTGACGTAATAAACTTGTTCAGTGTGGATCAAATGGAAAAAAGCTATTGTTTTTCCGCGGCATTGCCATTTCTTTAATCGTCAAATACAAGCCTTCATTATTTCAAAACGTAGTTTGTTCGCGATCTTTTGCCATGGATATAAAGACCTTGCTGGACAATCTTCATGATGAGGTGTCCTGCTCTGTGTGTATGTGCACATTTACTGATCCAAAGCAGTTGCCTTGTTTTCACAGTTATTGTCTACAATGCCTGAACGATATTCAGCGATCGAGCGGCGTTCAAGGTAAAATTACATGCCCCGAGTGTAGGAGACAGTTTCAAATGCCTGGAAGTGGAAATCCCAGCGAACTTCCAACCAATTTTCGTATCAACAGTTTGCTAGATGTCCTGACAATTAAAGAGTGTACTACATCTAACGTGAAATGTGGAAACTGCGACAAGCGGAGCGTCCAGACCTTATATTGCTTCCAGTGTTGTTCTTTCTGGTGCGAAGAATGTATGTTAGGACATAACATAATACGCACTAATAAAGAACACAAAACGCTGGCACTGAAAGATTTTCAAGAACAAGACATCGAGGCCGTGTTACAGCGACCGGCATTTTGTCAGAAGAAACACCATGAGAAAGAAGAGCTAAAGATATTTTGCAAAAATTGTCAAGTCGCCATTTGCAACACTTGTGCTGTAACACTTCATGAACGTCATAGCAAAATGCTCTTACAAGAAGCCACTGATGCCCACAAGTT
The DNA here is from genome assembly GCA_038088405.1 of Porites divaricata. NCBI lineage: Eukaryota > Metazoa > Cnidaria > Anthozoa > Scleractinia > Poritidae > Porites > Porites divaricata. Next base: position 6,406,499 of record JBBMOI010000008.1, read on the forward strand.
GCATATCAACTCCTTGATTGAATTCTTAAAAGAAAAAGCACAGCAAAAACGAAAGGATGTCGAACAATGCAGCCAAGATAGCATGGAAGTGCAAATGCAAATGGCCGAAGTAAAAAGTCAAGTGGAGATGAGTGCGGACCAAATGATGGAAATCATCGAACAGAGGAAACAGCATGTTTTCGATGCAGTAGATGAACATGCGCAAAAATCACTGGAATCTCTCTTACAGAAAAAAGACGAAGTAGAAAACCAGCTAGGAATAATTGATTCAGCCATTGCTCGAACAGAAGCTCTGTTGAAACAAAGTTTCAGTACAGATGTCCTTGGATTCAATGAAACATTTGATACAATCCTACAGGAAATGGGCACCCAAGGAAATGGCGCCTCGACCGAAAGTATCAAGATTCCTCGGTTTAGTTTTAATAAACCTGAAAAACTGATTAACGTTTTGAACAGTGAAGGTTTAGGTAATGTAAAAACTGTTGTTAGCACAACTAAAGCGCAACAATCAGGAACTAAAGGTAAGGAAAGTAATAAAGTAATTGCTGGGAATAATTTAGCAAATGATCGTGACAGTCTTTTTGGGGCTAAGGTACAAACTAGGCGCTTCAGACCTGTGCTATCGTTTGGACAAAAAGGTAAGTCTGTTGGAATGCTTAACGGGCCGTGGGGAGTGGCAGTGAATGATAGTGATGAAATTGCCGTGACTGACTCCTCTAACCACCGTATTTCTGTATTTAGAAGTAACGGTACCCACTTAAGATCGTTTGGCAAGAAAGGTAAGAGCAATGGTGAGTTCCAATACCCTACAGGAATCGCTTTTGATAGTCTTGGCAATATTGTTGTTGCAGACAATAGTAACCACCGGGTGCAAGTCCTTGATAGGAATGGTAACTTTCTTAGAAAATTTGGGGAACGAGGAAATCTTGATCATCAACTTAATTATCCTCAAGGTTTATCAGTAAACGGCAATGGTGATATTATTGTTGCTAATAGTGTGAACCAACTAATCAAAATATTTTCATCTAATGGGCAGTATTTAGGCAAATTTGGCGGAGTAGGTTCTTTGATCAATCCCAATCACTGCATCCAACACGGTCAATATTTTATAGTTCCAGACTATGGTGATCATTCTATTAAAATGTTTGATCTTGGAGGAAAGCTAATTTCAAAATTTGGAAGGGAGGGGAACAAGGATGGAGAGTTCAATGGGGCCCATTATTTGTCAATTAACAAAGAAGGATTCCTTGCTGTTTGTGATACATTCAATCACAGAATTCAGGTATTTGAACTGAGTGGAAAGTTTGTTACAAAGTTTGGAAGTGAAGGTAACGAAAGGGGAGAGTTGAAGCATCCAAATTCTACAGCAAATCTTGGTGATGGAAAGATAGTTGTGTGTGACAAAGAAAACAACCGCATCCAGGTATTTGACTTGATACAGTCAACTCCCTTGTAAGCATTCACCCTTGGTGCACAACAAAGTGGGGTCGCTTACGTGACGTGGGTTTTCACGGGAAAAATCAAGAAAATAAGCTCAAACTGAACTGATTAACGTAATTACAGGAAGTTATTACCTTACTAGCTAAAACTAGTCAAATAGACAACTGACAAAAAAGTTTCACTTCGAATAACCCATAGAACTGTTGAAAAACATTTTGCATCAATGCGAAAATCCCCCTTTTTACCCACAGAAAATAAAAGAATACATCGAATTTCTGGCCTATAAAGTGGTCGCGGTAGCTTAAGAAATTTAAGTAGTGGTCACTTACGAGAGTACTTGAAACAGTGTTTGACTGAAAACAAAATGGTTATTAACAAAGTGATCGCTTATGATCATGAGAAGTGGTCAGTATAGTTCCTTGATGTTTCTTGTATAGTATGTTGCATCCTTAGTAGTTTCTTTGTTTCGTTAATATGTGACCTTTTTCGTAACTTTTAACTACCTAACTCAGCTCAGTAATAAAAATTATAGTCAGGTGTTCAACTGATAAACGTCTTCCATTTTTGTACCAGTCACCTTGTTAAAAACTAGACTAGAGGTTCATATTTTTTGTACCAAACTGCTTACAGTCCACGTTTAAGGATGTTTTCTTAAAGTTGTTTGTTGGTTCCCTGTAGACATTATATTTCTCAGCAAAACTGTTCTTCCAAGTTCGTTATTTTTTTATCTATGTAAACGATAATGTTATTTCTGCACTTGTTTGTACCATTTTTGCCAATAGAGCGATTTTCGTATGACCTTGAAAAAAGGTTTCGGTAAGTGTTCGTTATTTGTTTCATCAGCCAATGGATGAAAAGATCAAAACATAGCCTCTTCGTTTTCCCGCCAAAGAAACCCTAATATGGAGAAGGCATTGTTCGATTGGCCAATCGTGTTGTAGTATGACGTCAAAGCGAAGTATCGGTTGATTTCTAGAAAGTTCTCGGGCGTGAAGTTTTTCCACCTGAGCGTTTGCTTAACCAATGAAAAGCCAGACGCGTTTGTCTGTCCGTTCGATAAACCAATCAAATCGCTCTATTTCCGTTCATTTGCTCGTTTCTGTTTTGTTCGCGCGCTTTCATTTCAAGGTCATACGAAAATCGCTCTATATACAACTACAGACTGTAAGCAGTAGGTTTATTTTCTTCACAGATCTGTAGGGCACTAGCTTAGGGCTGATGAATGGTCCATTAAAATTTTTAACTGCTCGCAAAATTTTACCTTTGCTCGATTTGCTCGCAAAATTTAAACGAGTGCTCGCTTGCTCGTGCTCCCCAAATTTTTGCGTTGCTCGCAAGCTCGCAAAGCAAATTTTTTATTTCTGCTCGTGCTCGCAAAAAAAACTCCAGTGCTCGGCATGCTCGCGAATGCTCGCAAAGACCATTCGTCACCCCTTAGCTTCGAGCAGCAAGTCGATCGTTAGACGAGAGAAGCGAAGGCGTCAGTCGTCTTAGCTGACGCCCTCGCTTCGCAAGTCACTCGCCTCCGCCGCTCGACACACGCGTATTAATGTGTCACTTTCCAAGCTTTGAACTAAAGTAAAGACTTTTTGCCGTTTAGTCTGTAACAAAGATTGTTTTAAATTATGCAAGAGTAATTTGCTAATAATATTAACAGAGCTAAGGCTTTTGACTTTTCATTTATCATTAAGTGCAATAGCCATTATGCTTCGGTAATACATATGATACTGTTATGATTATTAACGTAAATTTGCAATAAACTTCAATTTAGACTAAAAAATTTGTTTGGTTTTTCTGCCTTGGAAGGTGAGGGGCATGGCCTGCAAGATGGTTACTCAGGGGGGCAAGGGTGGGGTAGTGGTGAGAGCACCCCTCTCCCACCAATTAATGTGGCAGGGGTTCAAATTCACGCGTCGACGCCATGTGGGGATTGAGTTTGTTGTTGGTCCTTTTCTTTGCTCCGAGAACTTTTTATGCGGGTACTCCGGCATTCCCCTCTCCTTCGATACCTACATTTCCAAATTCCAAATAGATATGGCACGCATGGACACGTTCAAACGGTTTTTTGAAAAACTTCTTATGGAGAGTTTTGCACGACCGGCACTGAGACCGAAGCGAAGCTCGGCGCGAGAACTCAACGCGAAACAAGCATGCTAGCAGGCTTTAAGGGGAGTTGTTTCTTACATGTTGCTCAGCCACTTACCCTCACAGTTGTTTTTGTCTTGTCACGCAACGCTCCTTCCCAAAAGGGAAGAACGCTGCGTGACGAGAAAAGGGAGATTAGGCCACTCGATATTGACATGTGAATGGGTTCAGAGAAAATAGGACCCACTTTAAATTACTAGGGCCGGGTGACTCAGTTTGTAATAAAAAAGTTTGGACACTTTGTGCCTGTTATACATTTTGGTAACCTCTGAAAATATATCTTCTTTTGATATGTTGGATTATCCGAGAGAAAACGTGCGCAGCTGTAGCTACACTGTTTACAGTCCCCTATTTTCCCATAAGATTGTCAGGATCGAATACTTACATGCGGCCATCTTGGATGAGTGTCAAATCTACCTAAGGGGCGCGGCACAGTTTGGAAGGAAGCTGGAGCCCAAAAGCACTTCATAAGCCCATCCAGGTGATCTGTGACGTCATTGCGGGGGCCTGGGGAAAGAAATTTTAATGCCGTATCCCATAAACCAAAGCTCACGGGAACAGATTGAATTGAATTGAATTGGTGCGCGGGATGGTTTATGGGATACGGCATTAAAATTTCTTTCCCCAGGCCCCCGCAGTGACGTCACAGATCACCTGGATACTTATGAGCTCCTGGAGGAAGCTATTTTTCTCGTCTCTCTTCCCCCACCGCCATAAATCCCGACGCCCTCTTGGTAAATATGAAACCAGGATGGCCGCCCGCACCGATGCTCGATCCTGAGAATCTTACCGAAAAATAGGGCACTATGATAGGTCTAAGCTGTGGTAGTATCTTGGTACGGCCATCGCTGTGAAACTAGCTGTCCATCGATTAATTGTGGGTTGTGCGTATGGTTGAGTGAGTACTTGCTACCCGGTGGCTCTGCTGAGTTCATAAGGCCAAACTGTACATGAAACTGCGCCTTATGCGTTCCGTATCGTTTCACCACAATTCAACCATGTGAAAAGACTTCGATCTACCTAAGCCTAAGCCAGCGGTATCACAGGAAAGTCAGGCTTTTTATTCAGTCTTTAATACCAAAGCGTATCTACTGTCCACAATCGCCTATTTTTTTCTAAGATCGTCGGGATCAAGCGCTTACCGGTACAGCAAGATTGAAAGGCAGCTTTTTACTTTAAACCGACGGATTGCCAGCCTGTCCAGCGGAGCGTTCTCTTAAAGGCCATATGAGGGAGTACCTCCCCCCGGGATTGCCGGACTCTTTTAACGATCGGTTCGAGTACGAGTGTTCAATATCGAGAAGATATCAGCGAGTAAACGGCCCCTGGTAGATATAAATCAACTTAACTGCGCCAAAGTAAAATTATCGTTAATGACTAGAGGTAATCATTGATTACGGATCTGCGTTCGTCTCTAACGGAAACGAAATCGAGTCGAAAGGAGTCCAGTTTCCCGGCCGAGATGCCCCTGATAAAATTAGTAGGAGCGCCTAATCGGCAGTCGCCCCCGATACCTTGAAAATTTGTGGCTTTGCACGACAGAAACACCAAGGTTACGATGCGTTCGGGACCAGTATTGAAATGTATGATATATTAATAACACCTGGCAGATTTTCTTAAAATATCAATAGCTAATGATTTTAAGGGTGCATCAACACTTTTCAGAGGTGCCAGGCATAATATGGGGTAGCTAATTGCAGGATATTTTTGGATATTTCGAAATACATAAAAAAAATGCAAAGTAACTCTTGACGGTCACAAGGAAAAACCGATATTGGTCTTTTGCACAACCATGTCTTAAATCGTCAACAGCAAGCCTACATCACAGTGGTTTCAAAGCTTAGTTGTTCCCGATCTTTTCCATGGATATAAAAACCTTGCTGGACAATCTTAATGATGAAGTGTCCTGTTCTGTGTGTATGTGTCCATTCACTGATCCAAAACAGTTGCCCTGTTTGCACAGTTTCTGTCTTCACTGCCTGAACGATATCCAGCGATCAAGCGGCGTACATGGTAAAATTACGTGCCCCGAGTGCAGGAGACAGTTTCAGATTCCTGGAAACGGAAATCCCAGCGAACTTCCCACCAATTTTCGTATCAATAGTTTGCTAGATGTCCTGACAATTAAAGAGTGCAGTACAGCTAACGTGATATGTGGAAACTGCGACAAAAGGAGCGCACAGACCTTATATTGTTTCCAGTGTTGTTCTTTCTGGTGCGAGGAATGTATTTTAGGACATAACATAATACGCACTAATAAAGACCACAAGACGTTGGCACTGAAAGATTTTCAGGATCGCGACATCGAGGCCGTGTTACAGCGACCAGCATTTTGCCAGAAGAAACACCATGAAAAAGAAGAGCTCACATTTTTTTGCAAAGACTGCAAAGTCGCCATTTGCAACACTTGTGCTGTAACACTTCATGACGGTCATGGAAAGATGCTCTTGCAAGAAGCTACAGATGCGCGTAAGACGCAGATCAGCTCCGTAATTAAATCCTTAAAAGACAAGGCACTGGAAAAACGAAAGGAAATTGATGAATTGATGAAAAAGAGTATGGACATTCAAGACCAAGTAGCCGAAGTCAAAAGCCACGTGCAGAGGAATGAAGACCAAATGATTGCAATCATCGAAGGGAGGAAACAAAATGTTTTTGATGCAGTCGACAATGAAGCGAAAACATCACTGGAAACATTCTCACATAAAGAAAGCGAAGTTGAAAATCAAGTGGAAGCAATTGAATCAGGAATTGAAAAAGCTGAATCGCTGTTGAAACGAAGCTTCAGTACTGAAATCCTAGGATTCAATGAAACATTTCATGGAATCCTGCAGCAACAGAGCATCCAAGAAAACCGTGACACTACATGTGTTCCCCGCTTTACTTTCACTAAAAGTGAAAACCTGTTTAACGTGTTAAACGGTGAAGGGATAGGTAATGTAACAACTTTTTTTAGCCAAACTAAAACGGGGCAAACATCATGAATTATGGAATAAAGGAAGATGTAAAGAATCAACCAACATAAGAGGACACAGAAAAAATTTGAGCCCCAAAAGGGATTCGAACCCACGACTCTCTGTGTCCTCTTATGGTTGATTCTTTATATCTTATTTTATTCTCCTTATTATATAATATCAGTAAAGTCTTGAATGAAACGAAAAGAAAATAGTAAAGTACTTGCTGGGAGAAAAGTGCGGGAAAATGTTTAGTAAGTGGCTCCTGACACTGACTCAAGCACTGTGCACTCTACACACTCGAGCGAAGCTGCAGAAGTGTCTTGGTATTGTAAAAGGAAAAAAAACAAAAACAACAAAAACAATAATGAGGGAGGGAGGGTGCGTGTATTCGGGAGTGTTGTGTGTCTTGGTAAGGTCGTCAAAGGGTACAATGTAGGCTTCCCTGTAAAGAAATGGTTCCTTCCGCTTTATTTAGTGTATATACCAAACAGTGTGAAGCTGCCCCTAACGCGTTCTTTGTGTTTTACCCCAATTCCACCATCAAATGCGACGGACTTCGATCTACCTAAGCCTAGGCCAGCGGTATCACAGGAAAGTCAGTCTTTTCATTTAGTCAATACCAAAGTGAATACTCTTCAAGGCGGAAAAACTGTTGAAGCATAAAAAAGATCTACTTATAACTCAGACTATGTAAAAACAGAATAACTTGGTTAGAATACATGTATAACTGATAGACATAGAAAAAACATTTTTAGAAACATTACAGTATGATCCTCTTCGTTCACTTTCTTGGAGCACCAATCCTCTTTTAATCTACGTATCGGCAGTCTCTATCAAAAAATTTTCTAATTATTTCTATAGTTCATGAGTTAAGCAGATCAAAAACTTTTAGAAATGCATATCTCAGTTATGGTAGATAACTGCTACTAAAGTAGATATTTTTGCCGGATATTTAAAAATACGTCAAAAAGTGCAAAGTAAGTGTGTTCTGGTTATTTATCATTGACGTAACAAAGTCAGCATGCATTCACTGTGCGTCACAAGGGAAAACCGATATTGGTGTTTCAGAACAGTTACTTCGATCTTTCGTCGCCAAAAACAAGCCTACAGTATTTCAAAGCTTAGTCGGAGTTGTTCCCAGTCTTTTCCATGGATATAAAAACCTTGCTGGACAATCTTAATGATGAAGTGTCCTGTTCAGTGTGTATGTGTACATTCACTGATCCAAAGCAGTTGCCTTGTTTGCACAGTTTCTGTCTTCAATGCCTGAACGATATTCAGCGATCGAGCGGCGTCCATGGCAAAATCACATGCCCCGAGTGCAGGAGACAGTTTCAAATCCCTGGTAGTGGAAATCCCAGCGAACTTCCCACCAATTTTCGTATCAACAGTTTGCTAGATGTCTTGACAATCAAAGAGTGCAGTACAGCTAATGTGAAATGTGGAAACTGCGACGAAAGGAGAGCCCAGACCTTATATTGTTTCCAGTGTTGTTCTTTCTGGTGCGAGGAATGTATTTTAGGACATAACATAATACGCACCAATAAAGACCACAAGACGCTGGCACTGAAAGATTTTCAAGATCAAGACATCGAGGCCGTGTTACAGCGACCAGCATTTTGCCAAATGAAACTTCACGAAAAAGAAGAGCTTACGTTCTTTTGCAAGGATTGTAAAGTGGCTATTTGCAACACTTGTGCTGTAACACTTCATGACGGTCACGGGAAGATGCTGCTGCAAGAAGCTATAGATGCACGCAAGACGCAGATCAGCTCCGTGATTAACTCTTTGAAAGACAAGGCACAGGAAAAACGAAAGGAAGTGGAGCAATTGAAGAAAAAGAGCGCGGAAGTTCAAGACCAGGTTGCTGACGTGAAAAGCCAAGTGCAGAGTAATGTAGACCAAATAATTGCAATTATAAAAGTAAAGAAACAGTATGTTTTTGATGCAGTTGATTATCATGCGAAAAACTCACTCCAATCTCTCCAACATGAAAAAAACGAATTGGAAAATCAAGCGAGAATAATTGAATCCGCGATTGAAAAAACTGAATCTTTGTTGAGACGGAGTTCCAATACTGAAATCCTTGGATTCAGTGAAACATTTGATACAATACTACAAGAAGAGCGCACCACTGAAAATCGTAACTCTGAATCTATCCTGGCTCGGTTTAGTTTCACTAAAAGTGAAAATCTAATTGAGGTTTTGAACAGTGAAGGGATAGGTGATTTAAAAGTTGTTCCTAACGAAACTCTGAAAGCGCAACGATCAGAGGCTGGATGTGAAGAAAGCAGTGACGTATTTGATGAAAATACGAGACCTCAAGTTCACCGGGATAGTCAGGGTTCTAAAAGAGCAGACTTTCGGCGTGGTAGTCAATGTTCTGTTGACAGTCTGGTAGCACAACCCATGTATTTTATAAAGCAATCATTTGGACAAAAGGGTAAGTCTTTCGGAATGCTTTATAATCCATACGGGGTGGCAGTGAATGGTCATGATGAAATTGCGGTGACTGAAAACTGTAACCACAGGGTTTCAGTGTTTAGTAGTGACGGTACCCACTTAAGATCGTTTGGCAAAAAAGGAAAGCGCAATGGTGAGTTCCAATACCCTACAGGAATCACTTTTGATGGTCTTGGTAACATTGTAGTCGCCGACAATGAAAACCACAGGGTACAAATCTTTGATGGCAATGGTAATTTTCTGAGAGCGTTTGGTAAACAAAAAAGTCGTACGGACTACCAGCTTAAATGCCCTGAAGGTCTGTCAATAAACGACAACGATGATATTATCGTTGCTGATACCGGCAACCAAGTAATCAAGATATTCTCTTCTAGCGGGGAGTATTTACGCAAATTTGGCGGACCAGGTTTTCTTGCCTCTCCCTGTCACTGTATCCAACACGGGCATTATCTTATAGTTTCAGACTGCAGTAACCAAACTATCAAACTGTTTAATCATGAGGGAAAGTTTATTTCTAAATTTGGAAGGGAAGGGCATAAGTCTGGAGAGTTCAATCAGCCCCGTTATTTGTCAGTTAACAAAGAAGGATTGCTAATGGTCTGTGATTCAGGAAATCACAGAATTCAGGTATTTGAACTGAGTGGAAAGTTTATTACAAAGTTTGGAAGTAAAGGCAGCGAGAAAGGAGACTTTAAGCATCCAAATTCTACAGCAAATCTTAGTGATGGAAGGGTAGCTGTGTGTGACGGGGATAACCATCGAATCCAGATTTTTGACTAATCGAATGTGATTTAATTTTATCTTAAGATTCAGTCACTTTAAATTGAGATGTGCTGTTGTACTCAGTGACTCGTATTTTTTTTATGCAGTTTAGTTTCTTGACCGTTCTTATTTTGCACGGTAGCACCGCTGATCCGCTGGGTAATCTCAGTTAGTCATAACTTGTATAAATACTTAACAAAATAATACAAATTATACTCAGGGTTTTGATTGGTGAATATATTTTTGACAACCTTTTTAGTGTTAATGCTGTTTAATTTGTTAAATAGTGCAACTAGAGTAGGGGTTCAAATTTTGAACCAATTTGCCAGTTTCACGGATGCATGGTTAATTTTGCCTTTCTTCTAGGGCTCGCATTCCAGCACTTTAGTTTTTTTTTAACACTACATAAACAATAACGCAATTATTCTAAATGTGGTTGCACGTATCATATACAGCTATTTCGAGAAAGGTTGTAGGGAAAAATGTGCACGCGACAATCCCGAAAGGCAATATGGGATATGATTAATACACTGTTCCTGACGTCTGTAGCTGTCGAATCTACTTTTGTTGCTTTCCTTTAGCACTAGAAAACACATTTCCATGGCCTTTCGTGCCAATTCTTTCAAATTTCTTTCAAGAACGGAGATCTCAAAACCACCCACAATGCCTTTTGGGATTGTCGCGTGCACTTTTTCCGACAACCTTTCTCGAAACAGCTGTATGCCAATATATAAAACAATAGACTACGAGCAATCGCTTAATTTTCTTTACAGATCAGTGAGCGGCGTATTTATGCGTACCACACTAGCAGCGACTATAAATTATGCGGGACGTGCCACAACCGCGCGAAGCTCGCATGTTAAAAAGTTTGTTTGCAGTTTAATATAGAACACTGAAAGGATGGTTAAAACTGTAGATTATGTCTGCTTAGAATTAGAGTGATTTTACTTGAACCGTGAATTGAAGCAGATAATAACAACCACTGTAGTGCAAAATAGCTTGAAATAAACAAAAGAAGACAATATAATTAGTGCATAATAGTGCGTAGTATTCTACTACCTATTTCACGGGTTAAGTACGTAATATTCCTCTAGCCTAATGTGGAAATTTTATGGGCTTATACCTTTTAACAATATTTCCTGATAACGGTTGTGTACTGGCTATTACGGCCTTGTACTAAACATGGTGTAATAACTATTACCATGAATTTGTAATAAACTACCATTTTCAATTTGAAGCTTGCGAGGTACTTTTTCTCGGGAAACTTTCATTCCTTTTTACCTATTCCTCCCTAGAGTTTTTCCCAAAAAAGTTTGAAGCACTATCTAGACAAAAAAAACCGAAAACTACACAAAACGTCTTTTATTTGTGTTTATAAATTCGCTTCCTTTCGTTACGTTTTTGAAATATATGCATTTATTACCAAAAGCAAACGTGTGGTCAAAATAGCTAAATGTTGGCCAAAGTTCATTTTTCTTTAGCATACAAGGTGTGCCACCACCTTCCCCTCCCTAGACATTTTTACAGTGGCGATTGTGAGGTTGTGTGTTGCCGCGATGGAGCATTTGTCGTCATAGGTCTTTTCGGGCATAGATAATTTGTTATCGTTGAATTTCAGTGTTTTTGTCGGGAAAGAAATAAGTGATGCTTAATTTGATTATTTTGAGATTAAATATTAATTAGAAATTGACATTTGTAGCGCAAAGAAGTTAGGTTTCGTGACGATATGAAGTGATTTAACTGCATGCATTTTCTTAGGCTAAAAAAGGTGAAAGAGCGTGCGATTTTGTAATAGTCACTTAATTTAGATACATTACAATAATTATAGGTACTTTTACTGCACATGTGATTAATGTAAAAATGCTGCCTTACGCAAGGACAGTAGAAAAGCCTCTGTATACCTGTCCTCGAATGCTTTAGTTGAGAGTTGATCGTTGAGTTTCGTTGATCGTTTACGACCGTTGAATATGTAAGAAGTGTACATCGCCGTAGATTGTTGGGTTGGATTAAATCGTGTTATAACGAAAGGTACAGTCCTCTTGATTTGTTTGAACCAGGGAGCGGGGTTATAAAAATTCCGAACAGTTTTTATAATCTTTAAAATAAGAAACTCAAGTCAGGCATCAGTAAACTTGGCAAATGGAGCATGAAAGAAGTCATAGTTTTGAATACTTAACCCATACACCCCAAGGCGTAAAAACTGCTAGAACATCAATAAGATTTTATAAGTCAGAAATATGTCAAAAGCGAATAACTATGTTTTTGGTAAATAGACGTATAATAGACTTCTGTACCATTCTCTTTCAAGGGGCCCTTCTTCAATTCAATCTTCCAATCGATAGTCTTTATTAACGATTAGAACTAGTAAATGTGTGTCAGTATAAAATGTAAAATATCTGGCAGAATTTGTAAAAAAGTTTCAATAGTTTACGATTTTCTTAGCATATCAACAATTTTCAGAAGTAAATATATCAACTATAGCACTCAGCTAATTGCTAATGCAGAGCTATGCAGGGATATTTTTGGATTCCTTTGCAAATACGTCATATCAAGGGAAAGAACTCTGTTTGATTGGTTAGAACATAAAAACGCTTAGTCCGGGTCACTGGAAAGATCCGGTATTGTTCTTTTGCACTTAGCAATTTCTTTAATCGCCAAAATAAGACCACAGTATTTCAAAACTCGCTTTGTTACCGATCTTTTCCATGGATATAAAAACCTTGCTGGACAATCTTAATGATGAAGTTTCCTGCTCAGTGTGCATGTGCCCATTCACTGATCCAAAGCAGTTGCCTTGTTTGCACAGTTTCTGTCTTCACTGCCTGAACGATATTCAACGAACGAGCGGCGTCCATGGTAAAATTACATGCCCCGAGTGCAGGAGACAGTTTCAGATTCCTGGAAACGGAAATCCCAGCGAGCTCCCCACAAATTTTCGTATCAACAGTTTGCTAGATGTCTTGGCAATTAAAGAGTGCAGTAGAGCTAACGTAAAATGTGGAAACTGCGACAAGCGGAGCGTCCAGATCTTATATTGCTTCCAGTGTTGTTCTTTCTGGTGCGAGGAATGTATTTTAGGACATAACATAATACGCACCAATAAAGAACACAAAACGCTGGCACTGAAAGATTTTCAAGATCAAGACATCGAGGCCGTGTTACAGCGACCAGCATTTTGCCAATTGAAACTTCACGAAAAAGAGGAATTGAGGTTTTTTTGTAAAGACTGTAAAGTGGCCATTTGCAACACTTGTGCTATGACACTTCACGATAATCACGGCAAGACGCTTTTGCAAGCAGCTACAGATGCCTGCAAGACGCAGATAAATGCCATGATAAATTCTTTAAAGAAAAAAGCACTAGAAAAACAAAAAGAGGTCGAAGAATTTCTCCAAAAGAGCAAGGAAGTTCAAGAGCAGGTAGCCGACATAAGAAACCAAGTGCAGACGAATGTAGACCATATGATTGCAATCATCCAAGCAAAGAAACAAGAAGTCTTTGATGCAATCAATAAGCAAGAGAAAAAATCGCTAGAATCTCTCACACAGAAAGAACACGCAGTTGAAAATCAAATAAGAACAATTAACGTTGCGATTGAACAAGCGGAATCTTTGTTGAACCGAAATTTCAGTACTGAAATCCTTGGATTCAGTGAAACATTTGATACAATCCTAAAGGAACAGGGCACCCAAGGAAACCGTGAATTTGAAAGTATTCCTCGGTTTAGTTTCACTAAAAGTGAAAAGCTGATTAACCTGTTAAGCATGAGCGAGGGGATAGGTAATGTAGAATTTGTTTTTAGCGAAACTAAAGTTCCACAATCAAAAGCTGAACGTGAAGAAAGCGGTGAAGTATTTGATGAAAACATGAGAGCAAAATTTGGCCGTGGTAGTTCTTTTGCGGAGACCCAGGTACAAACCAGTCAATTAAGACGGGAATCATTTGGACAAAAGGGTAAGTCTTTTGGAATGCTTAACGAACCCTGGGGGATAGCAGTGAATGATCTGGATGAAATTGCTGTGACTGAATACTGTAACCACAGGGTTTCAGTGTTTAGTAGTGACGGTACCCACTTAAGATCGTTTGGCAAGAAAGGTAAGAGCAATGGTGAGTTCCAATACCCTACAGGAATCGCTTTTGATAGTCTTGGCAACATTGTAGTTGCAGACAATGATAACCACAGGGTGCAAATCTTTGACGGCAATGGCAACTTTCTTAGTAAGTTTGGTAAAGAGAAAAGTCGTGACCACCCCCCGCTCAAATGTCCTGAAGGTGTGTCGATAAGCGGCAACGGTGATATCATTGTTGCTGATACCGGTACCCAATTAATCATGATATTTTCGTCTAGTGGGGAGTATTTACGAAAATTTGGCGGACCAGGTTTTTTTCTTACTCCCTATCACTGTATCCAACATGGACAATATTTTGTAGTCTCGGATTGCAACAACCATTCCATTAAAATATTAAATCTTGACGGAAAGTTTATCTCTAAATTTGGGAAGGAGGGGAACAAGGATGGGGAGTTGAATAAGCCCCGTTATTTGTCAGTTAACAAACAAGGATTGCTAATGGTCTGTGATGCAGGAAATCACAGAGTTCAGGTATTTGAGCCAAGTGGAAAGTTTGTTACAAAGTTTGGAAGTAAGGGTAGCGGGGTCGGAGAGTTGAAGCATCCAAATTCTGCAGCAAATCTTAGTGATGGAAGGATAGTTGTGTGTGATGGGGATAACCATCGAATCCAGATATTTGATCAAATGTGTGATATGACTTTAGTTTAAGATTCAGTCACTTAAAAATGTCATCTGCTATGGCAGTTCAATGACTCGTGCCCAGTTTGGATGCCGAAAAACTTTTTGTGATGCGGTTTAGTTGATCTTTTTCGACAGGACTATACATCGCTTAAGTACTGTGTTTCGTTAGCTGACCTTATTTTTAACTAACAGATAAATACGTAATTATCTTAGTGAAACGAATTTTCGTCAGGTTTTCAATTATGTAGTAAATGACATTTTTGTCAACGTTTCTAATTCTACAGATATATCTTGTTTCTTATAACTTGTTTAATAGTACATAACCCTAGTCCCCCCCTCCCCTCGCCACCCCACCAGTGGCTTTTTTTTGCACCAAATTAAACTGCTGTATAGTCCAGTTTCGCCGCGTGATTTTTAGTTTTTTCAAAGTAGGACCCGTGGACAGTCCACTTTGTAAAGCAACAATTTTTTTCTTGTTATTGATTAATTTTAATTGGGGTAAGTTGTATTAGATCTTCCTGTTTAATAATATACAACAATCTGAGACTGCGAGCAGTCGCGTAATTTTCTTCAAAGATTAGGCTCCAGTTATTCAAAAGGTGGATAGTATTTTCACCGTACAAATCTCCATCCAGTGGATAGTGCAATTGGTTTCCTTTAATACTTATCCACTGGATAGAGATTTATCCGATGGATAGCTGTATCCAGCTTTTGAACAACTGGGGCCTGCAGTAGGGTATGATGTGTATCACGTTGGCAGTAAGCAGCGACGTTACATTTTTTAAAACAATACATTTTTCCAAGTTGTTATATAATGTATTTGTAAATTTCTATATAACAAAGGATAAATCATTTATGTTTCAAGTTAATGGAGAAATTAAAAGAGCTAAGACTTAATTAAAAATAATGGCTATTGTGTTTTGTAGTAATCGTACAATATTGTAATAAACTTCAATTTGCACTCAAAATTCATTCCTTTTTTTGTCTCACTTGGAGTTTGCATTTTTTAGCCATTCCCCCTGGAGATTCTATCAACAAAAAACTTTGGAAGTTTAGATTTCTCTAGTTACGTTTGACAAAAAACAGAAAAAATACCGAAAAAGTACTCAAAACGAAGAGAGAATGAGGGGATTGTCTCTTGCTAAAACGTTGTTTGATTTTTTGTTATTGTTGATACCTTGGCTGGCTGGTGACTTTCTTTCACAGTGTAAAATGCATGCAATAATTGACCAAGCGTCAGATCAGTCAAGATGGCTGGATGTCGGCCAAATTATTCCTGATTATCTTTTTTGCGTTTTTATGCGCTGAGACAAGGTCGGTGTAACTATATCCACACTGAAAACAAGAAGGAATGTAGATACCTCCAAGATCTAGGAGGTAATCACATGACTAAACCGGTTGTGGAACCGGTTTTATCAACTCGCTCATCTTTTATGTACTAGTTTGCTGTGCAAAAGTGAGCCCGCTATATCAACGTGGCGAGTGCGAGTCATTCCCGTGGGAAATTTGACTCATGAATACATGAGCAAACTCCGGCAGCGGCATCGTATTACCGACACGTGACAGAAATTCCATGGTAACCGCATTTTCATCTCGCGCATGTTCAACAGGAATCGCAAGCGGCTGTCGGCAGAGGTCTTTTCCTTGGCTGGTTCACAACCAAAACAAAACGCGAGCAACCAAAACCGCGAAGAGAATGGCAGTACAACGCTGAGAAACACAAGGGAAAAGCCTCTGCTAGCAGGGTACTCTCTCTTATATGGCCGAGATAACTTTTAGCTTGCAAAAACCAACGTGGAGAATAACGAGTTGCCATGAAAGGCAGGCTCATTAACTAGGCTTGCCCGCTCGGGTGATCACTAATCAAAAACCACGATTCACCAGCCTTGTCCCTTGGCGTTAGCTGCTCGGTCAATCCTGGACTCTACCGTGAGCTGTGACGTTACCGAGAGCGACTCGTACGCTCTTTCCCAGGCTAAGCGCGGACAAACCGTCTCGCGGGAGCAGTAATAAGCTCTCTCCCTTTTCCCCTGCCATGCACGCCAACTTGGCTAACCGAGCTATTTATGCGCATGCTTTGAATCCATGTGGAAAGACTCAGTCCTGTGTCACTTCCTAGATATGGGACCCAGGATCCATGAGTGGGCCATGAATGCGACAATAGGCATCTTTAGTTTGTATGTTTTGTTTTCCCAATAGAGGTCTCTGGGCAACTTTACCCCTTTGTCTTTTTATAAATTATGCGGTGATATGCACGTGAAAAAGACGAAATCAGTGAAGGAAACAGTTCTCAAGGGTATTATAATATGACCTGTATTGGGAAAACAAAACATACAAGCTAAAGAGGTCTATAAGCAGACAAAAATATTGATTTCGTTACTTAAATTTCCCTGAAACACTTATCTCGGGCCAAAACAATTAGTTACATGATCAGTAAAAGGCAATTTTGTGCTGAGTGAAAAAATAGCCAAAAGTGCAAATTATGCTAGCAGTGTTTTTTTTGGGAAATAGACGAAAATTATGTTCGTAATGACCACTTATGCCAACAATTATGCTACCACAATCTATTAAACCCCATAAGTAACACGGTTTTACGACCAAGAGAGATGTTTATCTCTCCCTACCCATTTGAGACGACAAAGCTAAGACTTTCAATCTCAGACACATCTGGTTAGGTCCATCCTCGGAGACCCAGGGGCAGATAGTGGGGGCGAGGGAAAGTCTAAACGGGCGAGAAAATATGGCACGAAGAAAAGTAAAGAACGGCGAGAAGAGCCCCTGGGGACAATGTCTTACCAGACAACTTCCAAATGGTCGCCGCTGTTCCTCCTTCTGATCGGGCAGAAAAACACAAAAGTTTTCTGGCACCTGTCAGAAGCCAGAACGACGGCGACCGTTTGGAACTTGTCTGGTAAGACATTGTCCCCAGGGGCTCTTCTCGCCGTTCTTTACTTTTCTTCGTGCCATATATTTTTCCGCCCGTTTAGACTTTTCCTCGTCCCCACTATCTGCCCCTGGGTCTCCGAGGATGGGTTAGGTCTCAACGGATAAAAGTGTGTCTATTTTTTACAACCATTATTTAAATAGCCTGTTCCAGGTGTTCAGATCGTGAGGACAGTGCAAAGAGATGTGAGCAGAAAAAAAAAACGATGGGGTGGCAATGATGTTCAGATATGACGTCATAAATTTATTGATACCGTCAGAGTAGTCTGGAAACGAGAATAACAAAGAGGAAAACATGGCGGCGATGAGAGAAGACAGCGGCTGATAATTTGAAGGTAAGTTTCTTTTTACTTTGATTTCTGATTTGTATTTAAATCATTTGGTTTTAGGGATATTCAATCACGACACAAATTCTATGAAAATCATTTGCAAACGCTTCTTTCGTCTCTCATTTTGTGACAGTCATTCATTTATCCTTGTGACGTACAGCTGGTGATTTTGTTATTTTCAACGTTAAGTTTAAGAATTCGTGATCATCGATTTGTTTTGTAAAAAAATAGTTTCCTCTGATTCCGACACTGTTGAAGAAAGAAAAAGCGTTTGATATGACTATAGTTTAAAATAAGGGTCGACCATCAGTAAATCTGTTTTTGTATTATTTTTCAGCGTTGAATGCTGTTTATTATTTGCAGGCTGTAAACAAGAAATAAGCCGATGTTTGTAAATACTATCAATACTTCGATCCCTTTTTGGGTCTTTTTTGCGTGTATAAGAACTTAAGCTTTAATGACGCCATTTAATCAACATTACCTTGCAGTGATCAACAAATGTTACAGCTCTCGTTCAGCGAATATTGTTGAATATCAGATAATGCTGAATGCTAAAAAAAGGCCATTCAACGATTTGAATATTGCTGAACGCGAACATAGATGATTTCTAGCCCATTCAACAACAATTTTCAACAAAGCTGATCTATTGAAAGTGTTAATTTTTTTTTCTACTCATTTTCATAACAAGCTGCTGCAACCATACTTTTTGTAGAGCAATAAATGCAGCGTGAGACAATGATGAAACTTTGGTCATTAACTTTTTCTTTTCATTTTTTATACCTCATGTTTGTGAACCTTGCTTCTTAGATCAAAATACTTGATAATTCAAAATAAATGTAATATAATCTCATTAACTTTTTCCATCACTTTGCTTTCTTAAAACGATATAGGAAGTCCTGATTAGACACATTAAACAGAGACTTTTTTGGAGAATTATCTGTGTAGGCTAAACCTCTTTTTAAGAAGCTGAAAACTTTTGAGTTCCAGTAAAATAATAAAAATGAAGCAATATGGCAAGCTTTTGACTTTGGGTGGGTGGGTGAATTCCCAAAAGTACCTCCCCCATCCACCCACCCACCCACCCACCCAAAGTCAAAAGCTTGCCATATTGGTAGGGTTGTGCCATCTGGTTTTCCAACTTCTGACCCAATTTCAGGCCCAAAAATGTCATTTTCTGCACCCATTTTCAGACCTGGCCTGTGAAATCTATACCCATTTTCAGACCTGGCTTAAGATTAGAACTCCAACAAAAAGATTTCTAAAAAAATCTATTTTGTATTTGCATAAATTATTACTCTTTCCTTCTTATTAATTTGGATTGAAACAACAAATACGTTCATTCATACACTCCTGTAGTTCCCTCAAAAACCATATTGGGGTGAAACATACAAATATGACTTATGTAAGGAGCACCTTCCCCCCCCCCCCCCCCCCCCGGGTTTGATCACACCAGTAATGGATAATAATGATCATCTGTTATCTAGCAAATTATTTTCCTGTATATACTATGCATACATTGCAGCAGATGCAGACTAGCTTCATCGTCTGTCATGGGTCAGAGATACACACTGTTCTTCACAGCTCGTGAAGGGCGTGAAGATGACCTGCGATGGGCCCTGTTTGACAGAAAAATCTCTCCTGATCTGCGTGAACCAGATACCAAGCAGACAGCTTTGCATCTGGCTGCTGCAAAAGGACGTCTGGGCTGTGTCAAACTGCTGATTGAGGCTGGTAAGTATTTAGCATAGTACAGTATGTATTTCCTCTCTGAACCCCAGCTAAAATTCATCTTGGATGGGAGATCTAAGAGAAAGGTTGTCCAATATGCAACTTTCCTCAAAGAGCCAGGGCAAATAGTAGGAACAAGGAAAAATCTGATCAGGCAACAAAAATAAAATTGTTGACAAGGAAAAGTATACAAGGTCTAGTAATTGTTTTGGTCCACGTTCTTCCCCTAGAATAAGAATAGGCAACCAACAAAATTTGTGGTGTAAAACAGTAAGTTGACCGTAAGACATTTTAATACATGGGAGTTTATAAAATTAAGGTGTTGTGAAAAAATAACATCTCTCCTAAAAAGGAGTGAAATCTCTTTAATAGGTCAGGTAAAAAGAAGACAGCAGATGTATATTTTGTGATGCAATTTTATCCTTGGTTTAAAATTTGTTTTCTCTTGTTTTTGAGCATGGTAATGGGCAATAATGGCATTAATGATAATGTGAAACAAAAGGGAAAAAAAAGATAAAATTGAACTGCAACATAATATCAGGCTATGTACTTCACCATAATAGAGTCCTAAAGTGTGGCATCGTAGAAAATTAAATTTGTGAAATTATGGGATTTT
The DNA here is from genome assembly GCA_038088405.1 of Porites divaricata. Classification (NCBI taxonomy): domain Eukaryota; kingdom Metazoa; phylum Cnidaria; class Anthozoa; order Scleractinia; family Poritidae; genus Porites; species Porites divaricata. The sequence goes on from JBBMOI010000008.1 coordinate 6,426,633, forward strand.
TAGGGTATTATGAACAACATCTTTGAGATTTTAGCCCAGTTATATGCTAAAGATGACTCCATACAAATCCATCTAAATTTGACTCAGTTCATAACATTAGGAACCGAGTCAAATTTAGAGGAATTTGTATGGAGTCACCAGTCAGAGCAAAACGGGACTATTATCTCCAAGACAATTTGCCCCGCAATGCTAGTTTTTGGCAAGTAGGCCTTTCAGATGTTGTTCTTTCAAAATATCCCGACAAATCCCATAATTTCAAGAATTAAATTTTTATGACATCATCACTTTAGAACTCTATAGCTTGGGCATGGTGCCAGAGTACCATACTCACTGGGAGATAGTGGGAACCCACCCTTTTCTCAAGAACCCACCACAAAATTTGGGTATGGTGCTGGTGGTCAATTAATGTCAACACATTGTCTTCTCCAGTAAAGTAGATTCTGACTACCTGCGGGCACATAATTTCTGTTAGCACCGATCAGGCAACCCTTTGCTTTGTATAACCAACAACTTTCTACTGCACTCAAATTTCAAAATGGCACCTTACAGGGGTGTGAACTCAATACTATCTTGTCCCTGCACCTGGGCACAAGGGCATCAAGTGTGAACAGCCCCTATGTATTCACTGCTAAAAGAAGTATGGTTTACACTGGTTTAATGCTGTACTAATTTTATAATTTCACAGGAGCAAAACCCAATGTACAGGAAAAGGATGGTCTGACCCCTCTGCATCTTGCTGTTTACCACGGCCATGCTAGCTGTGTCAAATGTCTCATTGAACATGGAGCAGATGTAAACAGCACATCAAGGTGGTTAATTGATACTACATGTGTGGCTGCCTGGGACTGGGAAAATTTACCTGACACATTTTCATTTTTGTCAAATAGTTAAATCATTTCTCTAAAAGCCAGTAGACGGCTATAAAGGGGTCCCTAAAGCCAAACTTATTCAGGGAATGGTAAGAGTACACTAAGTTAAACTAATTAAGCTGGATCAGTTTCTGGTTGAGTGATCATCTAGGTTTAAACACAAACACTTTTTACAAAGAGGAGGCCCTACCAGGGGGGGGGGGGGGGGGGGGGGGTCCCATGTTGCCCATCCCATCTGAATTTTAAAACATCTCGTGTCAGTGTTTATAAATGCTTGTTGCTTATTGTCGGCTTTGCCGTCACTGACACAATTTGACCGAGGGAGGTTGTCTCTTGTCACGATTTCATTTTACTCGCTGTTGCTACTTTTTGGGCCATGTCGCTTGTCAGAATTTACCCTGGCAGGGCCTCAAAGAGAGTGTTAATATTTTCTGGAATAACAATAATATTATTTATGCTGCAGAGATTGGTCTATATATTGTTTCTTAGACTCTACTTGGCTTTCAGCTATCAATGTGTTGTAAATTTATACATCTCTTGCATACTAAGGGCCCAACTTTTTTCCAAAATTGCCACAAGTCTTAAACATACCACTTACAAGAAGGTTCACTTGAATCTTAAAATGTTGTTAACTTACGCACTTAAAGTTGATACTTGACATTCATTCATTCGTTCATTGCATTTCAAAAATAAATTGTTATGTTTTTGAGTTAAAAATATCAGTTAAAGCATGAATCAGGGATGTTTCATTAGGCTTAACTGTTGCCATGGTGACTTGAAAATTACGATAACCGTTTCATTAACAATACATTTTGCTGTCCTCTCATAAGCATAAGCTCTGCCGCAATTCACTGATATCAGGTCAGTCAGGGCAGATTCAGGGTCAGCAGTGTTATTTGACTGCTCCCTTCTTTATCAGGTTTGGCAGCACTCCACTTCATCAAGCAGCGTACTTTGGTCACTTTGATTGTGCTGCAGTGTTACTAGCATCTGGAGCATTAGCTAATGTGGAGGAAGCCTGGGGCCAAACTCCATTGTTTTTAGCATCACAGAGGGCTCATAGGTTGGTTAAATAATAATTATTATTGATGAGTGCGATTTTTTGTGAGTTCAATGACATTGATCAGAATCTAATGCTTGAGTGGATCAGGCCCAGGGGGTATTTTAGGAATTTCTGGGTGTGAATGTGCAACTTCACTTAGGGTAGTATGTGACTGGAGAGGGTGAGATGGGTTGGGGTGCATTTACACCCCATTATAACCCAATGGTCAAACTTTGTTATGGTAGAATGCTTCATCACAGTATACTTTCTAGTTGTTATATTACACTCCTCTAAGCTCAAGAAGTGAGGACTGGACAGGTGTTGGCCAAGTTTACTGATCGAGGTTTAGCCTGATTCTCAGACATCTGATCCCTCCCCCAGAGGTGACCTTGGACATCTGAGAATCAGGTTCACTGAGGTTATCAAGGATGAAGCTGAACTGTTTTTTCAAATGTCTGGCAAGTTCAGACTTATGGTAATCCCTAAGAGCAGTGTTCATGGTAGAGAAGTGTCTGTTAAGTGAGAGTTCATCATCTCTTTGCATGACCCATATCGCAAAGAGAGACTCATCAATCTTCCTTGCTTTATTTCAGTGATGTTGCCAGGCTTTTGTTGCAATATTGTGCATTTGTGAACCAGACTGACAGAGCTCATTATAAGACAGCGTTGCACGTGGCTTGTGAAGCCCAGAGTGTTGCTTGTGTGCAGTACCTACTTGATGCTGGGGCAGATCCTAATGTTCAAGCAGAACATGGTCGCACACCACTTCACTTAGGTCAGTATGTGAGTGAATGGGGTGGGATGGGGAGGATTTACACCCAGTTATGACCCATTGGTTCAGCTTCGTCGATCTCAAGGAAAGTTAGCCTGCGAAGCACAGACGTATTTCCGGTCGTCGCTTCTCTCCCTCCGAAAAATACGTCTGCGCTTCGCAGGCTAAAGGAAAGTTGAATGATGATCGTGATGATCAGATAAAGAGCCTTGACATAACAGCTGCAATTTTGTGCAATGATTGAGAAACAACAGACACACCATTTTCAAGTCTAGTGTGTGAGGCTAGGTTTTTTAACCTGTATTCTTCATTTCCCCTTTTATAGTTTCAGTGAGAATTTTAATCAATTTTGTGATAGCTTCAACGTAACAGACATAACGCAGCGCAGTTTAACCATCAGCAGAATTGAATGACCAAAATGAACAGTTTACTGTGTCATGTCATTGGACAAATTAGCAATTTTTGTTTTGTTTCAGTATGTTACAAGATACCTACAGATCGTTTTCACTATCACGCAACAAAAAAATAAATTGGAAACTGTCCAGTGGAAGAAGCCAAGGAAATGAAATGTTATAAAAGACTAATATGTTGACAATTTGTCCAAGTGTCAGGTCTTTGTGGCCTACAGTTTCTGAGTTATTTGCTGAAACGTTTCATGCACCTTTTTAGGGCTTTGTATGGCGACGCCATATTGGTGTACCGTTTTGGTGCATCAATATGGCCGCCAGAAATCAACAAAAACATCTGGAGTTCACTTTTTGTATAAAAGCTCTTTCTTTTCACTCGAGAACTAGCATACATATACATAAGCATATCTTCTAATACTTGAAATGGTTATACTGCTGAAAATCCAGAGGAGAAACTTTTTTTCAAAGAGACAGCATTCCTATTTTGGCGTCACGCACTGTGAAAACTCAGAAGTTCAAATTGCTGTATTTTCAAAATGAAACATGCTATGGGAATGGAAACTTGTACAAAGATTTACTTTTTGTTCATCTTCAACCTAGTGGAAATAAGAATTCGTAAAACCTTGCTATTTTGACTTAACAATTTGATGACGTCACTGTGAAAACCATCTATACAGAAAAATAAAGAAACAGATGAGGCTCCAATGGGGATAATTCCATCAGTCTGCCTTTTTTGTCTTTTTGTTGAACAGGAGGGAAAGCCCATTTTCAGATTGGGCTTTGCCACAGGCAGCACCATAATAATTATGTGCTTAACAGAAAGCAGCAATTATTGTTATAATTCTTTTTTTGTTGCTCTATACTAAAGTTCTCAGGGGAGAAGAGTCAGTGCCTTTAACACAACTTCTCCTTGAGTATGGAGCACGATGTGACATCATGGATGACAATGGTAATTCAGCAGAAACTGTTGTTCAGTCCTTAATCACGAGATATGGAAACACTTCAAACGTGGAGCTGTGTAGGTCTTATCAACGGCTGCTAGAGCTGCTGTGGGAAAGTCAAGGTGAGATTTCACTCAAAAACCTTTTTATTAGGATAATTGATTTGATTTAGATATAATGTTATATGGCCAATTTTTTGTGTGTTTATGAGTTGAGGCCAATATCCAGCTATCTTGACCAAAAAAGCTTGAAGAATAAAGGATTTATTAATGGCCAAACAGAGAAATTTTTCTTGTGGGACCAACGCGGGAAATCCCAATTGGACAAGATGGGTCCATCTGCGCGGGTAGCCACTCAGAACACAGGATTCGCTTCTCTTGCCTGCTCATGGATTCAGCTTTACGACAATGCAGAATATTGTTGCTCTATTTTCATTAGTCTTAATTTAGTTCTTTCCAGGGGCTCATGAATTTAAGAGAGTTAAATGTCTTTCTCACTTCTTCCTTTCTTCACTCAGCACTCATTGTGTAAATCCCGCTTTTCCAGCCTTTCCTATGAGCTTGGTTTGTTATATTTTCCTGCCATTATATTAGATTCCCTTTAAATATCTACATGTAGGTATTTTGTAAAATTTCGTATTGTTGTCACATTTTTTTTTTTGTCATATATAATTTCTATTTTATTTGCAGGGAAGCCTAAAAGCTTGAAACGCCTCTGTCGTCTTGCAATACGGAAGATGCTCTCACCATGCTCTCTGGAGTTTGTAAATTCTTTAAGCATTCCTTTTTGCCTCAAAATGTATATTCTTCACATAGTGGAAACAGGACGGTGGCAAAAATGATAAAGAATTCATGATAAATCATCATAATTGTACAGTCAAGTAATATTTATTCACTGGGCATAGTACTTAAGTTCTATCTGGATCTATAAACTATATTCATTTGCTATAAACTATATTCATTTGCTAAGCTACCCTATCTGTACATTACCCTCAGCTCTCAAAGTTGTATAAGGTATTTTTTTTTATTTTTCTTTTGTTTTTGGGTATGTTAATGTATGCCAATGACGTTTCAGCAAAAGAAAAAGAAAAATTACACCTACCTGAGATAAAAGAAAACACAACAGCACTTCAATTTAAGAATTCAAACTGAAAAAGTGAATTGGCACAAGCTTCTGAAGCATAGTCAACTATAATCGCCTTTGTTTTCTCTTTCGTGAAACTCAGCAAGTTACCATTGCTGTTTGAATACAGGAGCTCTGTCTCAGAACTGTCTTTTACAGCCTGTGAGCTATATCTAACAATTATTAATGGAAACCCTAAAAGATATTTGTTCGTCAAAAGAAAAGAATGAACCTAAAAAGGGGTTAAGGATAGTTTCATAGCACTGAGATTAACGTGGATAATAAACTAGAAATGTGAAAAATGTAGGCTAAATGTGTTGATAGTGCTGAAACTGCAATGAAGCTTATTTAAGAAGCTAAAAATAAAATAGAGAGGTTTCATAATTAACATAAAGGATAGAAGACACAGAAGAGTATTTTCCAGGTATGGACACGGTTTATAATTATCGTTGGCAGGTTTTGACTGAAAGCTCACACCAATATTATATGTCTACAGTGAAAAGTTAAAAAAACACCATTTGAATCGTTAGCTGGCTTAAGCAATAAGGGGGTTAATATTGGTTGTGACTAGAATGGATACCCCAAAGTCAGATTGTCATCTTCGCTCAACATACAGTCATGATAGGAGTCTTATAACTTAAAGTAGTAAATAAGAAAAGAAAGAAAACAGAAGAAAACTGTAGGTAGTTCGTAGGACTTGAACCCGTGTAATTTGATATATAATCCACATCCGTATCCACTACACCATCAAGGGCTAACTGCCGAGACTGGTTAATTTTAACGTACTTTACATGGCGTTGATCATTACATTATTGAAAGTTAACCATTTTTAAAACAGCGCTTAACCCTAATCACTGTACTTCGGTGCTAAACCCTGTATCCAACTCTTTTCATTGCACAATTGTCTTTTACTTTGATTTCCCCACTTTTTAAATTCACATGGCGTGGAGTAGAGTATAGCGTTGTGTAATAAACATAAGGTGTCCAACCTGATTTTGATGTATCCATTCTAGTCACAACCGGTTAATATCTGAGGATTTTACTAATTATAATTGAAAAATTGAGTGTTTCAGTGTATGGGAAAATGTCCTGGGGAGAGGGAATGTGTTGGGTGTGAAATATAAATTTATATGACGGGTTTTACTTTCAAAATGCGTTGTAAGACAGTACATTTCTGTAATAATATTAAGGTTACAGGAAATAAACTAGCTGTTAAAAAGGCCAAGGATTTGGTTGTATGTGTCATAAAAAATGTGTATGACCTATTTTTCTTTGTCAACTGACCCTGACGACAGTTCACTAAGGTGCACGTCCAAGTAAAGTGGAAAAGATTGCGCCTGTGGAAGTGACCAGTTTCTTGATTGCCTTCCTAATGCAAAACACGTAAGGGTCACGCGCGTGCGGAGGGCGTGTGTGCTGGTGCTGGAGTTAGGATTGAGCTTATCTACTATTTATGAACTATTTATGAACCCTCTATTAACTATATGTTACGTAGCCTGGATAGCATTTTGCTTTGAGCAATCGGTGACAAAAGTGACGAGACCTGACGTTGTAGAATGGAGTAGGTTTTGGAAAACAAAATGATATGAGCCCTTCCATTCAAAAATGTGTTGTTTTACTTACTACAGTTAGCTTGAACAGTGGCAGTGGCAGATCCAAGGGAGATCCTATTTTTAGACCAAACTGAGGCCTAAAGGGCCAAAAAAAAGATTTTTTTTAAGAGCCCCTCCCTCCTATTGTTTAGAGCAAGTTGAAGAAGGAATAAATCATATTTTACTTTTAAAGTGGTTATATGTACTTGTAGTTTCGGGGAAGCTTGAGAGGTGTCCTTAACGACAAAATATTGTCCCTATTAATTTTTTGCAGTTAGGTTTAATAATAGGATTTAAATGTGTAGAAAGTAAATAAACTTGCATGTGTGCATATAAAAAGACATTTTCATTGACAAATATACTATCTTACAAAATTTAGTTACATATTGAACATACTATAATTATCCTACGTCTAATCTATAAAACAATCTGATAACTCTAGATTTACAGATATATACATTATAAAATTATTATTATTTCCTTTACCTTGATCTCTTTTCGCAAATAAGTTATTGTGAAAAGTTAAATAACAACTACTGGTACTGTATGCTACATCAACAACTTGATCATTCATTTGATAAAAATAGGGTGGGGGATAGGGAGTGTGGGGGGTCGAGTCATCTCAAATAGTTCATGTAACCTGTAAAACCCTGGGCTCAGCTCTAATCTCCCTCATCATATTCCCTAACTTTTGGATTACAACTGATGAAAAGGTCGTATGAACAACAAAAGAGATGCATGAGAATAAGTTAAGGGTATCAGCACCTAAGTTATATTGGTTCTGTGAAAATTGAGAGTGAATATTAGCATATAAATCATTGGGATGAGCTTTCTGTTGATGATGCATATGGCCTTGGGTTATTGCTTCTCTCCTCCTTGATAAGATAATAATTATTAGCTAGTTTTTTAGCCTGTTTCAAGCCTTCAGGTAGTGGGGAAGGCTCAAAGAAAACTTGAGAAGGCAAAACAGCAAGGGGGTCTGGATTTTTCCCCTTTGCTCTCCATTTAGCACCACTCGCCCCCATGGAACAGGCTAGCTGGTTTTATGTTCCACCCATGGGTCATGATCATGTCACATGGAATAGGTGTATTGTCTAAGAAAGCTGTGATCAGTGCTTGAGGCATCTGTTAAACAGATGTAGAAAACTACAATAAGGAAAACAGGAAGTGTCCTCTCCATTCTTCAGCAAATGGAGCTTGAAGCAAATGTACTACATTGATAAAATTCCTTGGGATTGTTACTGAGGGGTCTCGTTACAAGCAAGTGAACCAAGGAATTGCCTCTTTCTCAGATCTTCCCTGCGCATTTGTTCCTACTAGCCTTACCGTCATTGTTTGCTCACTAGACAAGGAGCTGCCCGCAGTCTACTGGTGTGCCTGTGCTGACAATGAACAACCTCCTAGCTTGTCCAATCTGTACCACAGGATACCAACTTTACCTCACTGTAAACTCCTGTGTCATTCATTAGGCATTTTACTCCCACAGTTGCCATGATACACATGAATGGGTCCAGAACAGTTAAAGTACGAATCAAAGACTTCAGTATATCCATGATCCTTCCAGTAAGTGCACAATTGGCGATTCCACGAACATGGGAGGATGTGGAAGATTTCAGGGTATTCCAAACTGATTAAGGAATAAAAGTCTTGATCGCCAAGGTGCCCTTGAAAAGAGTACCTGTTAGCAAGTTCTCTCACTACACTGCCATTTAAGAGACTGTTGTACAATTTTGACTTGCGCATGTTGTGTAGATTGACTAAGACTACCCCACTGTTAAATCCTGTGAGGCCATTAGGGGGGGGTCCGCCGACATTTGTGCCAGGATTTCGGTTTCGAAACATGTGCAAAACATGTCTATAGACGGGTTGTTGTTCTCTTGCAAGACCAAGGACCATGCTGGACTTAAAGGTATCAAACTCAGAAAACAAATACTTGATGTCTGCTTGGAAAAACAGGTCTGAATCCAGTGATATGATGCGCATCATATTTTTAGGCAAAACATGATGAATTGCAGTTGATACAAAGAACAGAGAATCACTGTAGTAAGAATTGGGATCACCATTGGTAAAGATGGGCTGAAAGATCAAGGAAAAACACGTGTTGATTGTGGGATTAGAAAAATCAACTTTGACTTAATAAAATGCATTTTTACAAGCCTTGTATGAAATCAGGTAAGCCAAATGAGACCTTGTATGAAACCACGGAAATGGGTGCGCACAAGGGAGATGCGTGCGCACCCATTCTTTCTTGCACCCATTTCTTTCCTAATGCCTGCTATGCAGGCTAGGACACTGTTAGAGTAGCCTGCACCACAGATGGAACTAAACTTCTGGTTAAGTCCATCTGTGAAAGGCCACAAAAATCCTTGTTCTGGGTCCCCAACTGTGCACCAGGATTTGAGTACATGCCATAAATGGCCTGTTAAAATGCCGTTGTTGAGTTGCCAATCATGTTAAAGGGAAACTTGAAACACATTTCTGGTGATAGTATTCATCTAGACCATTAAAGCCTGGAACAAGGATATAAGTTTTACAGGTCAAAATTAAATTCAGGCTAAACGTTTTTAAACTAGGTTGATTCTAAATTTACTATTTTGTCTCCTAGCCCTAATTCTTGAGTTAAATCAGGTCTAGGAGACAAAGGAAAGTGATCATGAGTGTCAAACTGGGTTAAAAAATTTTAACCTGAATTTAATTTTGACCTGTAACATAAGCTTTGCACTCATTAGAGGTTTAGATTACGTTTGTGATGCAGGTGGCAGGCTGCTGATAAAGTGGACATTCTTCCAGCACTCATCTCACCTATCACCTTTCCAGTAAGTGAGTCAAAAGGAAGGAAAAATGTCCACTCAGGCTAATTAATAAGACTTCAAGTTTTTGGTTTAAATAATACAAGAAGTAAGGAGAGAATCAAACAGCTGATTTCTTTTGGTTCTATTTTTTTCCTCTATTTTCCTATGAGAGTAGTTGGGGGTCACGTTCATAGCAGCCAGAAGAAATCCCCAGCCACTGGTCCTTGATGACAGCCCTCTGTCTTCTTGTGGAGGCTGAGAAGACCTTCATAGTCGTCAGAACAAATCTCTCAAGCCTGGTTACCATAAGACTGCTATGTTGGCTACCACTTTGATCACTGAAAACAATCCTTCTATTTACAAAATCATAAGTGACAAAGTAGTTAAGACACTTTGCCCTAAAAGGTCTTTCTACTTGTTTTGCTGACTTCAATAGGGAAAAGTCAAGGTTTCTCTCCAAGAAATGAAATGAAAACTTTGAATGAGAGTTAGGGGGAGGGAGGCACATTGTTTTGTTTTCTAAAGTACCCAATTTTAGGATAGTGTCTCAACAATTCTGTCATTGATTGTATCTATGGTTGCAATCATCTTCACAAACCTTTGTAACAAATTATTGTTGAGGAAATGTTTTCATCCAATTATTTTTGTGATCACTGAACTTCCCTCAGCAATCTTAAGCATCACAGCAAATTACAGTTGAACCTCCATTATGTGCCCACCTTCCGTTAAGCAGCCACCCTCTACTGAGCGGCCACCACTCAAAGTCCCTAAAACTTGTAGGAAAGAGTGGAAATTCATATCTCTATTAAGGTGCCACCGTCTTTTAAGCCACCACCAATCAAAGTCCCTAAAAAATATTGTAGAAAAGAGTTGGAACTTGAACCTCTTCTAAGTGGCCACCCTCTATTAAGCAGCCGCCAATCAAAGTCCCTAAAAAATATTGTAGAAAAGAGTGGGAACTTAAACCTCTATTAAGGTGCCACCATCTATTAAGCCACCACCAATCAAAGTCCCTAAAAAATATTGTAGAAAAGAGTTGGAACTTAAACCTCTACTAAGTGGCCACCCTCTATTAAGCAGCCACCAATCAAAGTCCCTAAAAAATATTGTAGAAAAGAGTTGGAACTTAAACCTCTATTAAGGTGCCACTATCTATTAAGCCACCACCAATCAAAGTCCCTAAAAAATATTGTAGAAAAGAGTTGGAACTTAAACCTCTACTAAGTGGCCACCCTCTATTAAGCAGCCACCAATCAAAGTCCCTAAAAATATTGTAGAAAAGAGTGGGAACTTATACCTTTACTAAGTGGTCATCTCTATTAAATAGCAGCCACCACCTTTTTGCCATCCCAACAAGGGTTCTCCCATTGTTGTCAGCCATCAAGCCCTTGATACACATAGTTTGGCTTTATTTCAAGCCGTGCAATGAAGGAAGATGCATTATTATATAAACACCAATGAAATACCAGGTGAGCTTTAGAGCATAAACTTGATATCTTCACATGTGAAGATAACATGTTATTTTCACATGTGATGATATTGATCACCATTGCTATGGCTACATAATAAATTGCACTTTTCACACCAAAAAACTTTCAAGTAAAAGGTTTGGTATTTCATTGGTGTTTATATAATAAATAGAACAATGCATGGTCGCTTGGAGATACAAAATTTCTCTTCTTGTGTTGAAAAAAATATGCGCTCAATCGTGAAATATTTTTCAACGCTCAAAGACAAATTTCGAATCTCCACACGGCCATGTAATATCCTCTATGTCTCAAATAGAAGGTGGCAACCAATTGTGGACCAGTAATTCACAGTTATGCCACTCCCATCAGGTGCTTGTTTAAAAAGAAAGTGATATTTCTCCTAAAGATTTTGCTAATTTATGACAAACCTCTATTGAGCGGCCAACCTCTATTATGCGGCCACCTGCTGGTACCCCTAGGGTCGCAGCGTAATGGAGGCTCATCTGTATTAAGGAAACCAAACTTTACCTTGAGATCTTTAATAACTGGCTGGACCTTTTTTACCACCTCGCTAACATCATAGTATGTCACATTCAATCCATTCCTACACACTTTGGCAGCTTCATTAAAGGTGTTGTCACTTGTCAGTTTCCCCAGATTGTCAGTTAAAATATGAAAAGTCAGGTGTATTGTTGAATATGCACATATTGACTTGATACAACGCTTGAACCGTTGAGCAAGGGGACTTGTCTGGCCAACTTTGGCAAGCACCATTAAGATGTTGTTTTTCTGCCGAGAAGGGTCATGCTTTCGGCTCTTCTTTCGATTTTTCCTTACAGCCAGATTATCACGTTGTGCTTCGTGCGTTTGCTCCCTCTCTTCTTGTGATACCTTTGTTCGTGGGAGCCCTTCATCCTTTTTAGCCACTTTAGAGAACAATACATTCCCCGCATTTTCATGATTCTTATTAATATCTGGAATTTTCTGACGATTTAAGTCATTTTCGCTCTCTACATTGGTCTCGGCTACCTCAAATGGGGATAACTTTCCTGTACTCTCATGCAATCTTTCAGTGTCAGCACTGTCTGCTATTTTCCGATGGGTTAACTCATTTTCACTTTCATCTTCTTTTTCAGTTTCCTCAAACGGTGGTAATTTTCCAGCAAGTTCGCGAAGCCTTTCACTGTCCGGAATTTTCCGATGAGTTAAGTCATTTTCAATCTTTTGTTCGTGATAACTATCTTCTATTGCATCTGATGACTTCGCCTCGAAATTCTTCTTTATTTCACCCGACTTTGCGAAATCTTCCCCTTTTTCCTTCTCATCACGCTCTTTCCCTTTCGCCTGTTTAAACTCACTATTTTCTAATTCAACACCTACATGTCTCACAGGCAAAGGTTGGTAACCCCTCGCTTTAGAATGAACAAGTTTTCTGTTACCCACATGTGATAAGCTGCCAGCCATAATATTTAGCTCGTGAAGATGCTTCTGTTCCGGAACCGAAGAATAAAGAAACCGACTGGCGATTACAAGTAGCACTAACAAAGTGATAAACAATACACGAGCTGGATGCCTCATGCAGTAGCGAAGCAGGACTGAAACGACCGACATCTTGAACCTTGTCCGAGTTTTTAAAACACCTGAGTCGGGTAGGGTAGAAGTGACAATCTTTCAAGTGATGTTTTTCATTTGGCTAATTCTTCCTTCTTTATCACCTACGCTTTTATTTTTTAAAAAAATTAATATTTTCATTCAAAGAAACTCGTGTTCGTAGGATTTAAAAATCATTTGTTTGTGTTTTTTTGGCTTTTATCCCTACCATCCCCAACCCCATCCCCCTTGAAATAAGATTGGTCAGCAGTACACTATTGCCACCACACAGTACGTTATGTATGGTGGAATAATCAACATGGCGACTTCTTGTAGATTTCGCCTTTTTAAAGCTCCTTTACGATTGCTAATTTCAAGATCCTTTTGCGCGAATGAATCCTCTAAAAGCCATCCGAACTTTCTACCTTTCGAAAACAAAGATGTTAGATCCATTTTGAAGAAAATCACGGGTCGCAACTTGGACAAAATCTACTCTACACGCAAACAAGATCTGACTGTTCCCACGTACAAATTAATGACAGATTCAGAGTTTCTACAGGTTAGAGATACATCTTTTTTACTTCAAGGGATACTTTTGCTGTAACATTTCCGTACAAGTCCATATATTTATTATGCCTGTAGCATATTTTTCACACTATTTCACACATACAAGAAAAACATGCTAAAGATCAGTGCTTCTCAGCTATTAGTAATAATTGATCACGGTCATTTATGTATCTTTTTTATTATTATTTATCTTGTTTATTTGTATATATATTTTGTATTTATTAAGAAATAATTTTATCATTTGAAATTGTAGTGTATCACTATATGTAATGTACAAGTGTTTTGTTGTTGTTGTTTTTTGTTTTTCATGTGTTTTTTAATTGTTATTGTATTTTCGATATTATAATTTATTTAATTTATATTGACTCGATGCGAAATCGTTGTCAATTAATAAATGTAGATGTAGATACATACATTAATGTATATGAATGCATAAAATGTACATGAAAGCTTATGTTCAGTTATGCATGTTATGGGCGGGGTTGCACAGAAATCCTACATCTTGTACTTATTTTGAATATATTTCTGCAGTATCTCAGCCATCAGTCAGGCCCTGGTTGTTTGAAAGGTGGATAGCTCTATCCACCGGATAAATCGCTATCCAGAGGATAAGTATTACGACATCCTATTGCGCTATCCAGTGGATAGTAATTTATCCAGTGGATAGCGCTATCCACTTTTCGAACAACTGGGGTCAGGCAATTATTGGCCGTTTGATTGACAGCTGACACATTTTTCTTTTAGAGCAGGGGGAGGGCATGTATCTAGGTGACGGGAACAGATTGAATTGAATTGAATTGGTGTGCGCGTTGGTTTATGGGATACGGCATTAAAGTTTCTCTCCCCAGGCCCCCACAGTGACGTCACAGATCACCTAGATGTAGTGGGTAGGGGGTTTTTCTCCTCGTTTACCATCATGTGTTATAGAGAAGTTAGCTCAAATTCGCAGGGTCTCTCCTTTCTAAAACCAAGCTCTAGGATTTCAATTCCTGTGGAAAACAATATTTTGGTTCCATGCCCAGAGATCATGGGAAACCATCAGTAACAATGTTTTGGTTCTGTGAAAAATTATTCATAAGAACCCATCCCATAATTGTTTTTAATTTTTGAGAGTCATATTTTTTTCTTGGTGTTGGAAGCAATAAACCAGTATATAATGCACCTATCAATGTTAAGCCCCAGGGTGGTGGGGACAGACCCAGGGGAATTTGACATTTTAATGGAAGCCAGAGTCAAATTCCCCACCCCCAGGCACCTACTAAATGTCAATTTCCCGCCTCTGGGGTAACTTTTTCTAACAGAGTCAGGACTTAATAATTGACAGGTTGGAAAGGATATGTCTTTTACAACCTCACATAGTGTTCACCGCAACACAAGAGAAGCAGTGCCAGAAAATGTCATCCTCTGCAGGGCATAATAAAGGTGGCCAAGATGCGCTAACACAAACTTGATGGTACCACATGTCACATGTGTCACACTTTATCCACAGGACTTGTTTTTGGGCATTATCAGGATCCTCGTGTTGTCTTGTTACTTTCAAGAAAAGCAGAGGTCATTTACCTCTGGTGACTTCTGGGTATTACCAAGATCAGGTCACTCATTTCCAGTTTCTCTTGGTCTTCCAAGATGGCGGCCATGTCAAATTCCCGACCCTGGGGTAACACTTAAATGTCAAATTCCCTACCCAGGGGAAGGCATGCTCAGTCAATTTCCCGTGGGTAGCCCCCACCCTGGGGCTTAACATTGATAGGTGCATAATGTTCATGTATAATGCTTTTTGGGAATGATTCTATATGGAACTGATAGATGCTAAACATTTCAGTTTCGTAAATGAGTCATAAC
This sequence comes from Porites divaricata, assembly GCA_038088405.1. Classification (NCBI taxonomy): domain Eukaryota; kingdom Metazoa; phylum Cnidaria; class Anthozoa; order Scleractinia; family Poritidae; genus Porites; species Porites divaricata. The sequence goes on from JBBMOI010000008.1 coordinate 6,441,638, forward strand.
TTAAGAATTGCCCTATTAGTTAAGTATCTGTGTGAAAAAAAATCCTGTAAATGGATCTCTAAGGCTGACACAACACAGTAATGGAAACATTTGTTACTGTGAAATCCTAGGCCTTGTAGAACAGACATCTGGAGCTAGTCACTGTCACACTTCAGATGTCTGTTTTAGCGAGGTGTTTATTAGAGAGAATGTTTTTTATATATTTTTATGTATTTTTTTTTGTTTTAGGCTCAACAAGAAATTGAAGGGAAAGCTGAAAAATTACTTCAAATGCCAGCCATGATGGAAGAACGGCAGGAGATCGATGAGGTGTTGGAAGAAAATAAGGACATAGCTCATTTTTCAGAGTCAAATTATGTCTTCACTGATATTAGTACCAGTGTGTGCAACAGGGTAAGATTAATGATTACAGAAGTGCTCTTTCTGAGTGACAACAGTTTTTTTGATTTGCTTATCAAACCCATTGCTATTTTGACATTCGCATTGCCATTCCCATTAAAATGTCATGACCAACCCCAACTGTCTGTCTTTGAGTCACCATCTTGCAAATGCCAAGGACTTACACCGTGCCTCTGTTGTTCCAAAGGTGTATAGCACTATCCATCGGATAAAAATTTGAATCTCTATCCAGTGGATAAGTATTAAGGAAACCAATAATTAACCCTTTAATTCCTAAGATCAAAATTTGAATTCTCATTTGTTGCCCCTATTCATTTCCTACAGAAGTAGTGGGGAAAAGTTGATAAAATATCTAGCAAATTCATCTTGTGTGATCATGTCCATAATTCTCATGACCACTCTGTTTTACAAAACATTGATATTACAAGGAGAAATTTGATACTGATCACTCTTAGGGCTTAAAGGGTTAATCACCACCCACAATGCATTACCCACTGGATAGAGATTTATACAGTGGATAGTACTATCCACCTTTTCAACAACTGGCACCAGGTGTCCATTTTATGGAGCCATCTCTGACCAATTCTCTTTGTAATATACCAGTATCAATATATAATCAAGGAGAAGGGTCATGAGAGTTAATAAAAGGGAAGGGAAGGGAAAATGATCGATCTTTTAACAAATTCTCTCAACTAGATTTTTCAAGACATGTATGGAGTCGATTTAAGTCTTGAGAATGTGTACTAGCGGACATAAATTTGGGACTTACAGTCAAACCGGGAAAAATCGTGAACACCAGGAATATTTCTGGAATATTATTGTGTTCCAAGAAAAAAAGCCAATCAAGTGTGAGAAAACTGAACCACAAGCAAGATTGTCAATTAGTTTGTGGTTTAGTGGCCAGTTCACATGTCTTGATCTTTGCTGTCATAGGTCACAACACAATAAATATTCCTGAGATATTTCAAGTCTTCATGGTTTTGCCATGCGGTCACATAGTAAAAGGTTAAGCAAGAGTTGACTGTATTTTAAAACTTTGTGTGTTTATTTCTTATTCAGAACAGGTTCATAACAATAAGGGAGGCAAATGGAAGATTACGAAAAGCCACATGGGAGGAAAGGGACAGAATGAATCAGATATACTTTCCGAAACCAGGGAGAAAACATGAAATACCTGAACTGCTAAAAGATGAAAACCTTAAGGTAATGTAAACTTAATGGACAAAGTAACTCCAACTGAGTTAATGCAATCTGCTAATCACTTTTTGATACAGTTGGTTTTGAATAATAATCATTATTATGTTTCTGTGCAGGAATTTTCATAGAATTGCCACAAGTTGACATCACATATGCATGTCCATAGATGCCAACTCTCCTGCTTTTGGCGGGAGACTTATGCTTTTTTGCCTCGTCTCCCGCTCTCCCGCTTTGGTACATAAATCTCCCGCTTTTTACGTTCACTATAAATATTGAATACTTAGTAAAAAATAAAACAGTCTTAGTTTGAGATTTAGCCCATTTTTAGCTCAAAACTTTAAGTTTTCTTATTCGCAGTACGGTTTCTGGGGCATTTTTGTCATTGACAAAGATTATTTCTAGCAGTCGAATTTTGATAGTATGTACATCATGTAAGACGTCATATAATGTCCTAAGTCATTCCCATTGGGGGCTGGGTCAATTTTTCGGGGGGGCGTTCGTCGAAATTCCGGGGGGGAAGTAAAAAAAGAGACAGTCTCCCGATTTTAGGTCTCCAGAGGTTGGCATCTGATCTCTGCATGTCTAAGGGAGTGGAGTGTTATAAGCAAGTGGGGTGAGGTTTTTAGGCTGTGAAGTGGCTGAGTGAACGAGCGAGCAACGAAATCGTGAGAGGTCGTCATCCTGTACCAGTCCAAAGAACTTTTTTGAAAGTCTAGAATTTTTACAGTCACTTCTCATGTGATGTCAGTTAGAGGCACTAAGTTTTTGACTGTTCAGCTGGAGAAACGTAAAGAGAGAGAGGAAACTCAATAGAAAGGTTGTGGTATTTTGTTTCCAAGTCAGCTGTTTTAAGGCTATATTCTTCTGTTTTGTAGAGTGTGTTTCAACAAAATCGTCATGAAGATGTTCTTGATCTGACTGTTGTACAGTTTGAGCCTGATTCAGCAGATTATATCAGAGTAAGTGAAAACAAAATGCGCTAAGAGAAAACATTTTTTAGCTTTTTAATCCCTTTGCTTTTTGGGTTAATCGAATCAGTTGAACTTAAACTTCCTTGAGAGGCCAGCCAACTAAAAAGATTTAGTGACCCTTATGCGTTTTTTCGGGAAATTCGCGGGTCCGCGACCGCGCGAATTATCAGAAGCCCTGCTTTATGGAAAGTGTTAGCCTGGAAGAGAAAGGAAGCACAGGAGGTCTTTTCTGAGAAGAGGTCTGGATACATATTCTTTTGAATATTATTTATTGCATGGAATTTCTTAGACATCATATGTCATATGCTTGTATGTTGTCACTGACAGTTCTTTGTCTGCCCTGAATGGCATAGTACACACAGCAAAGAGACCTTGCCATGTGTCAAGTAGTAGCTTAGTGGAGGTTAAAAACAGTGCAAGACTATAAAACTGTCAGGCCAAAAAGTGGTTTTGTTTCATTATGAAAGACGTTTTTGAGAGGTTCTGATAATCTTTAACTGGGATAATTTTGGCACTTTGGATAGTTGGTCACTTATCGGAGGTGGCTGCCCATGTAAGTTCAACTTTATTAACCCGCTAAGCCTCAAGAGTGACCAGCATCAAATTTCTCATTGTAATATTATCAATGCTTTGTAAAACACAGTGGCCATAAGAATTACAGACACGATCACACAAGATACAAGGAGTTGATACTTCAAAAACTTCTCACTACCACTTTTATAGGAAACATATAGGGGCAACAAATGAGAATTCAAAGTTTGATCTTCACACCAGGTACATCACAAGACTTATGAAGACATTGTACTCAGTAACAAGTTCGATCTTTTGAGATCAACAAGACACTTTGGAGGACTGGTTTATTACCTTGTAAAAGCTCAAAGAATAATGGAACTAATTGAAGACATGATGGCTAGAGACCTGTAAGGATTGTTTTAAGTGGCTTGACTTGATATGTTTAATAATGCAAATTGTGAGCTTGAAAAATAATAGCGTCGATCAGTCTATCAGCACATATTTACTTCATCACACTCATATCACACAAGATTTGTCCACTTTTTATAAATGACTTTATAACAATAATAATTATGCATCACGTTTTTGCTTAAACTGGCTTTGAATTCAGGAGGCAAACCTATTACAATTAATGAATTTGGACTTTTAATCAGTTTGTTGAAATTTGGTTTAAGTATGAACTAAACGTACCATTTAACAGTCACATTTTTCTTGACAGTTGGGAAGACTGCGTGGAAGTGGTGAAACTTCATCATCTTCTACATCCCTACAGTAAGATAGCTGAACAAGCAATCAGAAACAATCTTAAAGGATTATTTATGTTGCGGGTAAGTTATGAAAGGCTCTAACACTGAATGAAATTAATAGACTGGACAGTCAGGGGAAAAAAAACAAACAACAAGTCTAACAAAAGACTAGGGAATAGAAAGCAACATACTTTTGACAGGGGAATTGAACACACGATAGACTGGACATTAGCAAACAATAGGCCAACACAGGCAAAAATAACGGATTCCCATTTTTGGATATTTTAGGGTATTTAAAGAATACCCATAAAAATCCCAAATTTGGAAGAGTGAGACAAGTCCCAATCTGAGAACTTAGTTGGGAATTCCCTGGTTGGGACTTGTCTCACTTTGCCAAATTTGGGATTTTTATGGGTATTCTTTATATACCCTAAAGTATCCAAAATGGGGATCCGTTATTTTTTCCTGTGCTAGCAACAGAACATGTAGAATAGACTGGACAATAGAACAACACAAGAGACTTCTCATTAGCGTGACACAACAAACCAGACAAAACAACAGTACAATAGACTGGACAATTGTCATGCAATAGACTGGAACATAACATAACACAATAAACTGCATGGACACCAGAATTCCACAATAGACAGGACAATAGCTAAACAACAGGACAATGTGATACACTGGGAAATAATACAAGAACAAAATAGACTACACTATAGAACAATGCAGTAGACTGGACAATGGAACAGCAAAACAGACTGGACAACAGAATAGCAACAATACACAATAGACTTATGGTGGTGTCAGCAACCTATGCTAATGAATTTTAGTTAAGACCATTTTGGCCATTTCTTGTTATCTTATTTTTTCTTGTTCTTATACAGGCCTATGTTAGAAGGCATGGATCGCCTGAGACAATGGAGAGATTGGAAGAGCATATGCTTTATAGAGAGAAAGAGAAGACACAAATTTCTAATTAAAATTTGTATCATACCTCAAACTTTGTCTTTAATTGCCTTTAGTTGTTTATTTTACTTATTTACCCTGCGCATTAATGAAGACAACAGGGGTCCAATATTATTTTTTATTCTCAACTGAGACAAGTCAAGCAAGCACTTGCCAAAAAGAATCTGACCTTTAATTTCAGTCATTTTTTTTATTAAATACAGTTTTTCAATGTATAACAAATTGGCAGAATAACTATTGGTTCAATAAACTGCTTAGGATGCAGCTCTAACTAAAACTGACTTTGCCAGTTACCTAATGTTAACCAATAATTTGCTAAATGGTTTAATTGGCAACACTCCATAAACTTCATCGCTTAAATATTTCGTCCATCTAATTAAATAACATACTGCTGTCACAAGCTACGTTCACTGGTTTTGCTATAATTTCCCATCTTCAAGGGAATCTGCAAGGGGCGCAAGAATATCACTTGTAAAATAACTAGTTATTTTTCATTTCAAGTATACTGTAATCTAATAACTACTGATAAGTGCTAGCCCCTATAAGCCCCACCAACAAGAAAACAGTTAATTCATTAGGGTAAATACAGAAACATTCATTATAATCTGCTAAAATAATATATTATAAAATAATATTCAATATTGAAATTAGCCTTATGTAACTTGCATTTGCTAGGTAGAGTCAAAGCTTCACAAAATCCCTTAAATGTACAGGGTTTGTACAGATTTTTGGATTCCAAACCCAACACTTTTCCCAGACCTTTTCCAAAACAATGACTTCGTTTTCCATACTCAAGGTTATCACGTAGGTGATCTAGAGAGGCTTTAAAAACCACAGGCACAGAGATTTTTTCATGATGCACTGCAAACATACAGGCAAAACGAAAAGAAAATTCACATATAAAGCACTTGCTGTAGCTTTGAAAACACTGAAGACTTTTTACCATTTTTCCAGACTTAATCTCTATTTTCCAGACTTTTTCCAGGGCAAATTTCAAGACTTTTTCAAGAATTCAAGACTCTGTACAAACCCTGTGTATAATGTGCCATGCACAAAAACCATAGGAGAGTATCCTAAATGAGATTTTTTAAGTATAAAATTGTCATGTCATGTCAACTGATTTTGACATTTTCAAAATAACAATTTCAATGTAGCAAACACTACAATAACATTAAGGCAGATCATTACTGGATAAGAGGGGCTAATGGATAGTTGAAAAAGCTAACAAAATTAAAGCGTATACAGACTGAAGGATTAAGAACATCCCTGCGTTATTAATGAAAATTTATTACACTTACAAAAACTGATCATCTCATTCATTTGAATGTACATTTCATTTTACCTACATGGCATTCCCAGTCACCAAAATTTACTGAATCAAATAAGATTAATTGAAACAAGGCAACATACATTTTAAGGCTTGTGTGCGAACTTGTAAAAATTTGAGGATTTAACATAATAGGCCTTTTGCATTGGTTGATCATGTGATCAACTTTTGGTAAACAAGAAAACAGTTCACTTTTGAAAAACTTTGTTAGCATGAGCTGAAAGAGCATATTAAAATTAAGTAACCTTTAAATTTTCAACCTTATATCTCAAAAGTAACGATTCCAATAGCCGCTGAAAATTAGAAGGACTTGTATGAGAAAAACAACTTTTGCTACCTAGTCACACTTGAATTGTTTTCCATACAAATCCTTGTAAATTTTGAAATTTTCAAACTGTTGTGAAATTTTTCCTTACAGCATTATGGGGTTCAAATCTCCTTTTAATTCATAACAGGCACTTTGAGCCCTTAAATACATAAAGGAAAGATTTAACAGTTTAAAAAACTCAGAATTTACAAGGAGTTGTATGGAAAACCACTCAAGAGTGACTAAGGGGGCAAGAGTTGTTTTTCTCATACAAATCCTTCTAAATTTTGGCAGCCATTGCAATCGCTACTTTCGAGATATATGGCTGAAAATTCACAGGTTACCTAATTTTAACATGCTCTTTCAGCTCGCGCTAACAAACTTTTTCAAAAGCGAGCTGCTTTCATGTTTCCCGAAAGTTGATAAAGTGATCAACTAATGCAAAAGGCCTATTATGGTCCACTCCTTATATGGTTAGAGGGGCTATGTCATGCTATTTGCTATGTTTTTTAAAAGCTGAAACTTCTTTGCATCAGTTAAATTAAAAAATAATGATACACTTTTGTTATTTGATTTGAGACTTTTGTATCAAAACTGTTTCCTGTCACCTATTGCTATGTGGATGGACAAGATTGAAATGGCTTGAAAAAGTTGGGCCAGCTATTTCGAAGTTAATGATATGCCAACAAAACTCACCAAAAACTTATTATGTTTAGTGCTCTCCAATAAAACTTTGTTTGATATCATCTCCATAACTCTCCAGGAGCATTTTGTGTCTAGGCGAAGGCATTAATTGATGACTTTAGCATAGAAATGACCTTAAAGTGCCCATAACCTAACAATTTTTATTTTCTTATCTGAAAGTACACATTGAGACAGGAATTTCTGCAAAAAAATTTTGTGATTTGAACAAAACATGATTTTCTTTAGATTTTTTAAAGTCTTTGAAATTTGCCGCCATTTTGGTCCACCATTCGCATTAGTCTCCTCTCGGTCGGACAGGATCTGTGACGTAGTGGTGATGTAGCTTCAGGAACTTGTATCAGATCGGCCCGTCACATCTTTTCTTCCCAAGCCGAGAGGTTTTGCTGTGCTTTTAGTTAGGTCGTCGAAAATACCTGAGAGATGCGTTGCCTTTCGTTTGTTTGTGTACAACAAGTGAGGTTCCTTAATCTACGTCACATGACGTCACATATGAGCCAGTCAGCTGTAATGGTCAGCTGAATGGGTGTGCCAAAGAAATGTAGACTTAAAAAAATAAAAAAATAATGTCTTGTTCAAATCACAAAATTTTTTCGCAGAAATCCCTGTCTTAATGTGTACTTTCAGATAAGAAAATAAAAATTTTTAGGTTATGGACACTTTAAACAGCAATACCCTTGTGACATAGGCCCGTTATTGTGCCATGAATATTATTTAAGACTAACTTGCGACATAAATTAATTTGGTTTTCAATGGAGTGATTTGTCAAATAAACATCATGCCAACTTTACAATGTTTTTTTCGTTTTTTTGTCTGTCAATACTCAACAACTTAAACAACTTTCTTGACTGCAAATAGGCTTTTCCCAATTTCTTTAAAGGAAGAAAGTCTGCAGGCATGGCGAGCCAGACATGTAGACCAGAAGAACTACTCACAGTCAAGCAACTTTTCGGAACATAACCTAGCTAAAAATGAGAAAAGGTACTATAACAGCAATTTTTAAATACTTCAGGATATAAAAACAAACCTAGTATCACAAATTGCGATGCTGTCCAAACTTTTTTTCTTTGGACATACTGTACATTCTCCTCCTTAATCAACACTTAACCTACTTTTTGAAGCAATGAAAAAAATCCCTCCTTGACTGATTAATAAAAAAAAAAGAGATAACATTTTGAGGTGAAGTCTTGACAATCACTTTTCTCAAGAGTAAAAAATAAACTCTGTTGTGAAAAACAATGATAAAAAAATAGCCTTTAATATTTACATGCCTTGATAAGCTGCTTGTCTCTTAATTGCAAGAGAATTATTTTGATCATGTGTACAAAATAACAATACTGTAAATCCTCTATTAAGCCCCCCGGGGGGCTTATTTTTTTCAAGCAGTTCTGAGGGGGGGCTTAATAGAGAGGGGGGGCTTATTTAATTTAGTGAAACGCATCACCTGTAGCAAAAATACCGTGGTATGAGCGAGAGTAGACTTACACGTCGTACAAGTAAAGTCACTGTCAAAAGTATTTAATTCACTCGTGGGAGCCTAGAAGTAACAAAAACAAAATTCTTATTCTTCAAAAATGCGCTTTCGTCCTCATGTTCTTCGGTAATTTTTATGAGAATGGTTACTTGTATTGATTTGAGAAAGTTAAGCATATGAAGTTGGAGGTCATGCCGCCGAAGACCAAAAACAATATGAACTTCCAGCCTGAATAAATCATAACTGATCAGTCCACGTTAACCGTTAATTTTTTTGTGAAGAATAAGGATTGGGGGAGGGAGAGGGGGGGCTTAATAGAGAGGGGGGGCTTATTAACTTTCCTCCTCTGAAAAGGGGGGGCTTATTTGAGAGGGGGGGGCTTAATAGAGGATTTACAGTAATCATCATCATTCACATTATTACAATCACCAATCCCGCACCTCAGGAAAATAATTTTTTGTTTAAAAACCCACAAATACAGAGAAACTCTGGTCCAAGTATAAACTGTTACTTTTTCCTTATAAAAGAAACATTGAAATCCTTTTTGAAACAAACTTCACGATAATTATTATTTACATGCACCTGCTTTGCATTACAAAAATATTCCTTGAATTTTTTGTTTGCAATAATAGAAAAATACCATAATAATACCATTGAATATGCATGTTTTTAAAAAATTCAGAATTCTAAGAAAATTGATAAGTACAACTATGTATAAAAAAATCATCTCTATCAACTATACTTCATTGTTTGTATACATACCTAAATGATTCGCATGCTAGCAAGCTGTCTGGGGCACTCCGGTGGTGAAGTGGGAAAAAGAATGGGAAGTACAATATAAAAATAACTTTCATACCTTTAATACCATCTCACACGTGCTTGCCATGCCAGTGAGTAACTCACTTATGCGCTAGAACCATTTCTCACTGGTTCAAAATCAAGGACAGTCTTATGCTGTTGCAAATTGATCCCCAAATAGCTTAGCCTGCGAATGCAGCCATCTCACCTGATTCCTCGCCACTACAGGAATTTTTTAATTGGGGGGTGGGGGTCCAAATTTTGGTTCAGAAAGGACTGTTAAACCTTTTTGTGGCAAATTACCTCTCCCCCACATCCCCTCCCACCGGTCACTGTTGCACATTATCGGCTGAGTTGTCGCCATAATTGTCGACCAGCTGAGAAAGCAGAGATGACCACTTGTTTCTCAATCCGTGAACGCCAGTCACCGTTGGCATGGTAAATACTGCTTTGCGAGAAAAGGCGAACAGATCATAGGAGGGTACTCAAAAACAATTACATTTTTTAAATATCCCTGGAATTTAGTTTAGTGGTAAAATGCAATATGCATTTCTTTAAAAAACAACCAGTTAAAAAATGATACACAATGATCCTGTCAATGTAAGAATTTCAGTCTCAAACAAGTGTCAGGTCTGATTGGGGGGGGGGGGGGTCCGGACCCCCTCACCCTCCCCCTGGATCCACCACTGCACTAGGAAAGTTTTGCAGAAGAGATGACTGTGCCCCAACGTCAGAATTTCTGATTACATACATTTTTTAAAACTGTCTGGAATCTTGTAAGGAGCCCTGATTGGTTGATGCAGTAGTTATTGTTTGCAAATGATGGACAAAAGACAAACAGACAAACAGTCACAACAGTCAAATGAAAACAAGATGAATCTTAATCAACAGTCATTATTCCGTGTGGAATACATTCTTCTTTAGAAAAAGCATTTCAGTTTTGCTGCAGCTGGTTCGCAGATAAACTAAACTCATATAAAAACAAACAAATAATTATTGAAACGGCATGACTACATCATTATGGAGATTCTGATGTTGTGGGGCAGACTTCTCTCCTGTGAACTTTCCCTACTGGCTGGGAGCAAGAAGACATGGCTGTATTTGCAGGCTACTTTAATGGTCCCCTATAACGGTACTGAACAAAAATTCCTCACAGTACAGCAGAACAGTTGACCAAAATAGATATGTGTTCACAGTAACAAGAAACACTCATGTTCAGAAATTTACATTTTTAAAGGGGCTATTTCATGCTATTTGCTCTCTTTCAAAAAGCTAACACTTTTTGTGCATCAATTAAACTCCAGAAATACTGGTCCAGTTTTGTCATTTAAGTCCATATTACATTTTTTAGGCATTGAAACTGTTTCCTGCTGTCTGTTACAACGGATGACAAGGATGGACATGGACTGAAACTTGAAACAGTTGGGTAACCTTTTAAAGTTTAAATGGTATGCCTGCAAAAATCCCTCCCAAAATCATTATGGGTTTTTAGTACAATTACATTGACGATTATCGAAAATAGGGCGCTGTGATTGGCTAGGAGCTTCACTTTATCCCGCTATTATCACCGCGTGGTGATTATAACATTGAAGGCTAGAAGTTTTCAAAATGGCAGCCAGATTTTTTGACGTTTCGGAGTCGGAAATTGATCAATACTTTTATTTTCTTGAATTATCATCAATGTAATTATACTAAAACAATAATTATTATTAGTCGCCTCAGGCGACGTGAATATCGGCGAATAGTCACCTCAACTTCGTCTCAGTGACTATTCGCCGATATTGATGTTGCTTTCAGCGAGTAATTGTTAAATAGTGCTCCCTCATGAAATTTGTGTTACATAACTCTTCCAGAGCAATTTGTAATGTAATGACTCCAGGACAGACATGACCTAAGACAGCAACATCCTTGTGAAATAGCCCCTTTACGTGTCCCAAGAGAGAAGCTGGAATGAATTCTCCTTACACAGTTTCACACTCGGGAACCTGACCAGTAAGGTATGGCAAAAGCAACGACGCGGCATCATCCCTATGGAGCTCCTTCAAGAACTGGTACAGAGTAAAGACTGTGGCATCTGACCGCTGTGACCAGTCCTGCAACAGCTTTTGGGTAGCCTCAGTGGGCGTTAATTCCCAATTTTGGGTATATATACTGCTATAATTCATAAGACCTGCCAACCTCTTCCAATCCTTGCTTGCATTTAGGTGCATTCCTAGCCTCTCAGTCACATCTGCCGATGTTTTGCTGAATTTGAAGTTATTTTCTACTTGAAGAAAAAGAAAAAGAAGAGATGCTATCAGTGATGTCTTAGCTCTTGTTAGATTACATCATTGAGCACAAGCACATATTAGCTGTGGTCACACTACAGACTTTTTACCTAGTAGGTAAACTTGACTTTTCATAGCTCACATTGTGAAAGAAATTCTGGGGGCACGAGTCGTCTATGTCTTCGCCTTTCTTCACCTTGCACATTGAATTAGCGTAAGAAGTAACAGCGAGATAAAAGAAAAAACGTCTCTTTGATCAGCTAAATCCCTGCGCATCTTGCCTTCTTGAATTTAAGCTCCAAAAAATTCAACTGCGTGAAAACCTCGGGTGCTGATATCAGTAGTGTGACCTCCCCAGAATTTTTCACCTAGGTAAAACAAAACCCGAGATGAATTCATCAAAAATCTCCCAAGGTAAATTTGCCCTAGGTAAATTGGTTTTATCTAGGTAAAAGTCTGTAGTGTGAACACAGCTATTGACTATCCAGTCCTAGCAATATACACGATGTTTATCACATGAACAAGAAAGTTTAAGTCAGTGACTTGACAATCCAGTCGTGAAGGCAGTTTCCCTTACCCTTTTCACAGTAAGTGGCTCAAAATTAGAATACCGTATTTATTCGACTATAAGCCGAGCGATTTTCACACCAATTAAAACTGAAGTGAATTAAAATTTGGCCTCTAGAGGGGGTCTCGGCTTATAGCCGAAAGTTTATGAAAAAATAATTTTCCAGCGCATGGAAACTCTACTAAATCGGGATGTATTTACTTATAAGCCGTGCTAAAGTAAAGAAACACAATCTGCAATTGTTGCTGAATTCGAGAGTGCAACTGGATGGTAGTTCGAACCACATTGGTGTCTCGTCCATGTTAAAGATTCTTGATAGGGAATAACCGTGACGCTGACGGGATGTGATAACAAATCAATGGAACGCGAGTGTTTGCTGCCCCAAATCTTCTGGGAGACGCTGAGCGAGTGTTGTTTTGATATGAAGGCTGACGGAATGGCGGCGCTTCCATCTCTGGTACCAACAGAGGGACATAGCATCAATCCACTAACAGCTATTCTTATGTGAAATGAAGTGAGAACGTTACTAAATGATCAAAAGGATAAAAATTTGATGACATGATGAATTTGTTTTGATGCTTGTGAAAACTGGCCAATGAGAATCTTTCATACACAATATGTTGTCACATGATACTACGATAGTTTCGAGAGTCACACATTCAACTCACATTCACTCTGCACTCAGCTGATTGATTTATTTGGTGATCTTGTTTCTGTTGTTCGACAGAAAACTTACCCTGACTTCTCTGCTCTTTAAACCATTCCAGTATTCTTTGATTGAGCTCTGGATACTTCGGCGTGAAGCATCCCACCATCTTCCGTTTCACTGACAATTTAATCTCGCCGTTAAAAAGGTTCGCTTGATCTTTCCTCCAGCGACGGACCATGGACTTGCTGATGCCATATTCTCTGGCGATTTCAGAGTTATTTTCAACAGCTTCTCCTTTGACGACTATTTTAAGTTTAAACGCGAGGTTGTATGATGTGCGGTGAGCCTTGGGCATGATGACAACTTGACTTGAAATAACGATTGCGAACACGAGATTGTTTGGTAGACACTACAGATTTGTAGATACTGGTGATGCCGCTTACAGTAACAACACAGTTAGTTTTAAATTGATATTTTGGATCACATTAATTCATCTGAATTATGATTCGTTGCTTTTCAATTGAATAGTTAGTTACGGGTAATATTAATTTTATTAATTCGCACTAGTTTTCTAAGAGGGAAGTTTTTTTGTCCTTTGCATATTAAATCACCATTGTATCTCTTGTATACGTGTGTGTGTGTTATTGTCTAAGCCTCATTTACGACAATCAGTGTGATGTTTTTCGGAAAATGTTAGGTTTTCCTGTAGTTAACAATTCAGTCAATGAATGGGTTCGGCTTATAGCCGGGTGTTTTCGATTTATTTTTGGTTCTCGTTATGCCGAGTCTACAAGTTCAAAGTTTGGGGTCTAGCTCGGCTTCTAGCTGAATAAATACGGTAAGCCCAATTTTTAGCCGTTGCTGGTGCAAGTGAGAATCTAGGCCTGCACCAGCATGAACTTGAAATCACAGTTAATGTACACGTGATGCTCGGGCATGGTGCATGAGTATGGTACAAAATAATAATAATAATAAAAAATGAGGTTAACCCTGGGCACAACATTACAAAAACCCCTGGAGGATTAGGTCAAGACCTTGTACTCAGGCACAAAAGCTGGCAGTGCGTCCCTGCGTGCATACCACCTTGTTAGTTCTGGGACAGTCCAATGCTCTGTACTCGCTTCTCAGCTACACATTTCAAAATGGCATCTGACAGGGTGAAATGGAGTAACCATGCACACAGCTGTCACATATCAGGTACTCAGGGTGTAAACACAACACCACTTTGTACCATACCCAAACACTCATTTCCAGGCACCTGGTGTGGACAGCCCTTAGTGACAGCCCTGGGTTTCACGCCCTTAAATAACAGCACCCATAATGAGGAAGAGAGTTCTCTGGACCCAGTTATTCAAAACCCCAGTAAGCGCAAACCTAGGGTCAAATTTTAACCCCGGTTTGTTTCCCTTTTTATCTCTCACATAATTTTCTCTATTATTTTAAGTATTCAAGCATCAAATTGTAGGTAACGAGAATTAAACTGAATTTGCTTTTTAAGCTCTCGTATCTGAGTTACAGTAAAATTCCGAAAATAAGCCCCGGGGCTTATATTTTTCAAAAGCCCTTTTTGAGGGGCTTATCCGGGGGGGGGGGGGGGGGGGGGGGAAGAGACGAGGTCTGGGACCGAGAAACGATGTTCTCACAACTTGCAAAGTGATCACCCTACGTGATGGTCAGCGGATAATTGCAGCATTTTCCCACAGTAAATATTTTTAGACTTTTTAGAAGCAAGAAGCGAACCGGCAGAGGAAATCAGAAATGTTAAAAATTGAAAAAAATAATTCATTCATCTTTGTTTTTCTTGCATATCGTATTTGTCTTTCGGTACTGAAATTGCGGGGGAAACTAATATGCAACCGCGTTAGAACTTAACCAACAACAACGCGCTCGATCGATTTATAGGTTACATCGTTTTTGCCCGGCAAGGATACTGATAAAAATTACTGGAGAAAGTGTCAAATTTATCAGAAGCAAGTATACTCAGAAAGCTTTATAAATATGAGCTTACAGCTCTACATATCGTAACTGAATAAACATCAGATAAACATTCACACTTCATAACATTTCACTTCGTTTATTACGATCAGTCAACACCTTGAATCCAAAGTTAAAATTCAAAACGATCCTAATAAACAAATCACAACTACTACTGAACGCTCTGTACCTTGAAGCGACTTTAACTTTCCTAAGGTTTGCTGCAAAACACTGCTCGATAGCTCAACTCTTCGGCGGTTCTTATCAGTACGGAGCTATATGTTGCATATTCCAAACTCTGCAGAGGAAAATTATTTAACAGAAAAAGAAAACCACACACTATGTCTGAAAAGCGACATCAAATCAATAAATTTGTGAATTACCAAAATATAATAGTGAGAAACAGTCCCGCCTTCGACCGCCATGATTTTGTTTCTTCTCAAGACCGTTGACCTATGGATTTTGACTTAATGCGCATGATCAGTACCAAATCCACTGGCAAGACCCTTGCTGATTGCTTTCCAAGTTGTGAGAACATCGTTTGGATTTCATTTAAGAGAATGTATGGGAAGTAGCTCCCCCCCCCCCCCCCCCTGGGCTATACTATGGAGGGAAATTTGCATCTTAAAATCGATAAGGCTAGCCTTATAGTTGGAAGGAAATTTACCGTTTTTGCTTTGTTTTACTCTGTATTTGAGGGCAATTTCCAAGTACAAGCCCCCCCTCCCCGGGGGGGCTTATATCTGGAGGGCTTATTTTCGGGATTTTACCGTACCCTGGGTTATCTTTACCCCTTAAGCCCCAAGAGTGACCAATATCACTTTTCTTCTACATGTAACAATATCAATACATAATTAAAAGAAAGTTTACAAAAATAAATAAAATGATCAGAGAAAAAAAAAAAGCTTTGCTCTTTAAACAAATTCTCTCAACTAATTCTTTAAGGAAATGTATATGTGTGGATATTGGGGCTTAAAGGGTTAACCCAGCTTCAAACAACCTGGCCCTGGTAGATACATGTACTAATCAAGCCTATGACCACAGTTACCTTTGATAACTACTGAGGCACCTGCCACAGCACATGATTCTGAAATAAAGATGTCACCTAAGTGTCAGTATCAGTTGCATATTTTAAAGTGAGATAAAACTTCTTTACGACTACAAGATGTTAACATTAAGTAATGATCCGGGTAAGGTGGACAGTAATTTCTTTCATTATGCGGCAACGGTGCTACCCTGCTAGCAGAGGCTTTTCCCTTGTGTTTCTCAGCGTTGTACTGCCATTCTCTTCGTGGTTTTGGTTGCTCGCGTTTTGTTTTGGTTGTTTCTGTGCCGAGGAAAAGACCTCTGCCGACAGCCGCTTGCGATTCCTGTTGAGCATGCGCTGTAGATACCTCCAAGATCTAGGAGGTAATCACATGACTAAACCGGTTGTGGAACCGGTGTTATCAACTCGCTCATCTTTTATGCACTAGTGTGCTGTGCAAAAGTGAGCCCGCTATATCAACATGGCGAGTGCGAGTCATTCCCGTGCAAAATTTGACTCATGAATACATGAGCAAACTCCGGCGGCGGCGTCGTATTACCGACACGTGATAGAAATTCCATGGTAACCGCATTTTCATCTCGCGCATGCTCAACAGGAATCGCAAGCGACTGTCGGCAGAGGTCTTTTCCTCGGCACAGAAACCAAAACAAAACGCGAGCAACCAAAACCGCGAAGAGAATGGCAGTACAACGCTGAGAAACACAAAGGAAAAGCCTCTGCTAGCAGGGTACAATGGTGCTTTCCCCACATAGGAATGTTCTCATTTCTACACAGAGAATGCATAACCTACATGAAGGCCGTTTACACAATAAAATGCAATTTACACTCCACTTTGAAAGGGTTTTTTTTTGTGTTAAAAGATTTTGACCAGTCACAAGAGTTGAAAACAATAGCCAAGAAAAGTTTACAATTTTACATGTTCCCCACATAGGATTTCTTTGTTATTCAAACTGAGACCAGATTTTGTTATATGGAAGATGGTTGGAAAGTAAGGATGAATATAATATTATGTACTGCTTTATGAAGTTTTGTTAACTTTTGCAGTTTAAGCCAATCAGAAGTAAGTACAGAAAATAGAAAAGTTAGCACCTTTTTTGCATTCCAACAATGATGTTTGTTGCCGTTGTTGCTATCGTTCTTATGTGGACCGTTTCTTAAAGGGGCAACCTCATGCTACTCACTACATTTTTGTTTCAAATCCTTAAATGCTTTACAGTACTGTTGTAGAGGCTTGCTCACCTTTTGGTCCTGTGCATTTCTTCAGGGTGGTGACTTTAGTTTTAATCGTTTGGCATAATTCTACTTTCTTGTGAAGAACAAGGCCTAATATGATCAACACTAATAGCATTATGACAGCACGATACACCCAAATCTCATCCTGAGATATCTTTTTCTCTTTAATGTAACCCGGTGTTGGGGTAGGGTCAGCTGTAAAATATAAATTAGTAAAAACATTAATTCCTTTTTATAACAAGTATCAATGAAAGGACATGAAGCAAATTAAGGCTAAAAAAAAACTACTCTCACACTTTTTTACAAAGTCCTGGCAGCACAAAGTTTCAGTAAAAACCTAATAGTAAACTACAAGTTTACAGAACAGCTGGTCGTTTTGGAATTGGCTGAGATTCATAACCCTTTCCCATCCAAGAGTCCCATATCTTTTGTCTCCTCAAATTTCTGAGAGTGGCATATGGCTCTCTATGGTGTACTCAGTTCTAACCAATCAAACTTTATTGTGCTATGACCAATAAGAAATCAGTAAAGACTTAGTTTGCACTAACTATCACGGATTGCATTCTTACATTTTTTTTTAAAGAATTTAATAATTGAAATTTTCAACATCTTGATGTTGTAATGAATCAATTATTGAAAATAATTTGATAAATTTTTCACTGTGGATCAGTGAGCTAAGAATTTTTTCTCTGCATTTGGTGGTCAAATTCTCTTTCTTCTTTGATAGTAGGATAATCAACAACACAATGTACACGTTTTGGACTGAGAATCGAGAATCAACCAAGGTTAAAAACATTTAACCTGAATTTAATTTTGTCTTGTAACATTATTACATTATATGCACAGTACCTCCTCCAACAGGCTTAGTTCCAGTAACTGGTTCTTGAGAGTTAACATGCGAAGAGGAAGGGCATGATCTTTTTGGAAGTTTCCTACATGTAGTGTTTCGTTTTGGCGAACACTCCTCCACAACAAACTCTCCTTTACGGCAGTGATCACATGGTACACAATGATTATCTAATAAAAAGTTTCCCTGAAAAGATAATAACATAAAGACTGCTGCAGAAGAACCACAGTTTTAAAAAAAACTGCTAAAGGAAAACATGTGATATCTTCACACGAGAAAATAGCATGTTATCTTCACACGTGAAAAGATCACCATTACTATGGCTACAAAACAAGATAAATTGTACCTTTCGCAAAAAGAAAAAGATATACATGAAATGGTTTGGTATTTCGATGGTGCATTATATAAGAAATAGAACATGACCAGATACAAAATTTTCTCTCTCGTATCCAAATATAATTATCATGTGGAAATGAACTAATAAGCACAACAAGAGTATGGGACAAAGAAAAACTCTGAGCCCCGACAGGATTCAAACCTATGACCTCCCAAACACTGGGCGGGCACTCTATTCACTTGAACTATGGACAACTCATGGAGAGTCAGAGGCCATATACAAGCTTTATATTTAACGCATTCATAGTACCAACCAATATAGCTCTTGACCAATCACAAGGCTGTGCGCTGCATTGTCCGGTGGCTCCTGGTGCCTAACTTTTGCGCCTAAGCGACTTGAAAATCTTACTTTCTTCATATAAATCATATGCTGTGCACCCTGGATTTCACAGGTTCAGCGGTCTGGGCTCTCTTCAATTTTTCTGAGAGCACAGCCTTGAATCGGGGTGCAAGAAATCCCTCAGTTTTTGTCAAATTGCTAATGATATCATTCCAGAGTTCAAAACATTCACTGTATTCTCAGTTTTCACAATGACGTCACTAAAATTCACAATAAGAAACTATTGATTCTTTTTATGAGGTATTACATCACCTAAATGATTTCATTTATACATTTTGCCGGGAAAGCTGTTAAGTGGGTTAAAAATGTTGCCGATTTTTTTGCATTTGTATGGTTTCCGACGGCCAGATTTATGCCCCTCAAAGAGACACCAAGTGGCGCTGCCATACAAAGCTAATATATAAATTTTGGTGAAACACTTTTTCTGAATATCTCGCATATGACATATCACAAAGATTCTTGGCAAGGCTTTTTGTACATTTATCTTCTTTCATTTCGCAGGTTCTGGACTTTCCATATTAAATGGTCTGCATTTTTATCATTGATGGCATGACAGTGAAAATAGAGGATTAACAGCATAAACCTTATCACATAAAAGCAGCCTACAGCTGTTGCCTTACCTTGTCGCAAGTCTTACATACTGCATCCTTGTATTTTTCACAACGAGATAGCAACACTTGGTCCTTTTTTATACAAGATGTGCATTTTTTGCATTGAAGTGAATGCTGATCCCGATAATAGTCATCTGAACACTCGCATTGAATATCACTAATTGAAGAGCAATTTTTCACTACTGTTTCCTTCTGATCTCGACAGGATGTTCTACAGTTATGACATGCAGTAACTTTATCTTCTTTGGAATTATATGTGCCTGCAGGGCACGGCAAGCACTGAGTGGTATTGGCCGATCCACGACACTTTTCACTCAAAAAGTGCCCTGCAGGACACAATTTGCAGCACAGTCCAAGATCAGAGGAACGAAAATGTCCTGTAGGACAGCTTCCAAGTACCAGGCCACACAAACAACACTGCAAGAGAATGTTAAGAAAGTTATTGTTGCAGTAAGTGCAACAATAAAGCCACTCTTGTAAATAAGCCGCCCTCCCTGATGAATTCCCTCTTTAAGCGAAGGAAGTTATTAACAGGGTGGCAAGGGGGGGGGGGGGGGGGGGGTACCTATCACGCATCACATCAATTTTTTTAAAGCTATAACACATAACACATCCCGATAAACAATTACGTTTATAACCTGTGTAATATCACTCAAGATTACTGTTTGTTAGTCGAGTTGGGTCACATATCATAGAATTCAGTTTAATATGGCACATGCATTGATAAACCACACTTCCAAGCGACTGAAAGGTTACAACCATCACGGAAATTTCAAAAGAAAATCACACGTCACATGTTGAGAAAATAGTAAATCACCCATCATGCTGCTATGCCCATCTCGTGGCTAATTTGGGCCTGATTATGCACCAAGCTAATAATTGGGCCCCATTACAAGTCACAGAAAATCTCTTTGCCATCTTGTCCCTTCCCCTTCCACCTTGCTGTTAACAACTCAAAATTAATCAAGGATAGATTGTATAAATTACAGCTGAACCTCTCTCCTGAACAGCCATCTTGAGGACAGACCAAGGTGGCCGCTGTAGAGAGGTTTAAACAAGAGTCACTGCATAGACTGTTCATCAAAAAAAAGGGGCAAATGTAGAGAGGTGGCCAACGTAGAAGGGTGGTCATTGCGGAGAGAGAAGGCCATAAGTGGAAGTTTGACTCTAACCACACTGTAACACTTCATGTGGACTAATATATATTTGATTCAGTACGGTCACACTGGAAGTGTGGATTTGTTTTTGATCTTCGGCTGCATGACCTTCAATTTCCTGTGAATTCAAACCCACGAAGATTCACCAAAATTCAGCAAAAAAAGTAGCAATGCTGTAAGAAGGACACAATTTCGCTTATTAAGTATCCTTTTCACTGCCGTCAACTCTGTGGTTGCAGAAGCTCCATGGTGCTAAATGACCTGAATTATAAAAACGTTCATTTGAGAAATAATTTGAATTCCTCAAGGGAGTTATTAATAAACAAATATAAACAAAAAAGGTTTAAAAATAGCTAAATGAAGACCAAATATTGGTCTTCCAAGTAATGTCAATTCCCAGAAAATAAAATTAAAATTGAATAAAAGGTTTACAAATCGACCCAGCTAACTTTAGCTTAGTGCTGTATAAGCTGAGGTTTGATTAAGTCGCCAAAGGTGGAAGCTTCCATGGTGCATGAAGCCTTCACAAAAGTCAAGTGAAGCGAGGTTAGGTTAATGATCGTTAGTTTAATACCGACACTCTCCTTGGTAACAATTAAGATACAAAACTAAAATGTTTCGCCAATAGAAAAATGTTTACTTCTGTAGTGAATTAAGCTTGGGATGTCAACATTTTTGCCGCACATTATGAGAAAAAAATCCACAAATTTAACCACGCTGTGAGTCTGTTCAAAAGAGCAAACGAAGCATCTTTGAGCTAAGGACAACATTTGCATTTGAGTTTACAATCAAACACGACACTACAACTTCAGTTTTGCCAGTGCAGACGACACATTTGAAGCAGAGGAGCAAAAATCCCTAATTTAGATGACTGTGGAGACAGCACAAATTAGATTTTCTGGTGGGTGTATTATCGGTGTTGAGTCCATGTGTGTCAGACGACGCAGTTCTTTTGATTGAGGTTTGATATCTTTAACTAACAGCACAAACATTCAACTATCTTGTCCAAAAGAAACACATACTCACCAAAAGGGCCACGAAAACACTTAATCTCATTGCATTTGCTAAGGAAACATCTCTCAAAAACGGAAACCGATTAACCCAGCGAAGAGTTTGGAAGAAGAAAACTTGTGATGCAACTTATGGACTTCAAAAATAACGCGCAAGTTGATTGGCTAGTCAATTGACTTCCACAAATATCCACCAATAGAATCGATTGTTAGAAACTACATTAATTCGGCATTCCAATACAAGTCCGGGCCTGTCAGGTGGTGAAAAGTTTGCGCCACCGGGGGAAGGGAGCGGCTTCTTTGACTGTGTTTTCGTCATAGCGGAAATCCGTTTCTTTTTGACAAAAGATTTCTTTTTAATGAATATTAGGATAATCTTAATCTACAGAAATACAAGGCACAAAACTATAGGAGAACCATAAAATATCCTAGCAAAACCAAACCAAAGGAGGCGTGCTAAAACCACGTGCACAAGCCTCTTTCCGGTCACCCGAATTTGCCCTGATCGCAAAGGATATGAGGCTTTCACCATGTAAAAATAGTTTTCTTTATCTCGGCTGTGTATAGCAGCCGAGAATACATACGATGAGTCCGATGAAGCAAGCAGTACCCTAACCCAAAGGACACAGGGGGCCCACACAATCTTTTTGTGTAACGGCGATTGTTATTTTTCACACCCGTTATCAGACAAGACCGATAAAATACCCGTTTCTAGACCTGGCCTTTCGGCAGAAATTATATCATTACTTAGATTAGAACGGAAACAAAAAATTTCTTCAAATGCATTCGAATTCGCTTGTTTCTATTTCGTTCTTATTCATTTGGAATTGATTGCATGAAACGATAAATACATGTACGTTCATACGATCCCGTAGTTCCTTGGAAAACCATAGCGGATTCCAGACCAAAATGAGCAAACTCTATACCCGTTTTCAGACGAAAAAGGCCCAAAAACCATACCCTTTGGGTCGGCACATAACTATCAATCAATCAATGATGTTTAGTTTAACTCGGAATCCCATTCATAAAAATGCTCTTCCAGAGAGCTGTGCACAAATCATACAATAAAACAACATCAGTACGGGTAATAATTATAGTTGTTAAAATGGTACCTAAATTACAAATGTGAGATAAATGACTTCAAGTTTGTCTGTCCTTTAAAAGTGTTTGATAGAGGACCTCCCCTCTATAGTGGAAGCGGTTTTTCTAGCCTCAGTACAGTATACGGTCTTGGTACAAACGAATTCTGTTTTGAGTTTCTTAGATTATAGGAGTACATCAGTGGAGCTTGTACTATTAAAAATTTGAGCCAAATGATTCGGTGCAATGTGATTTTTCAATTTATTACATCCACTTTGAAATCACTGGTGATCCGTGCAATCTGATTGGCTCTCAGCAGTGTGATTTATTCCCAAATCGCACCATTTTTTGCTCTCAAATCCCATCTGTTCCAAATCGCGCCTGTCATGTTCTAAATGGCATCATTTCTGTTTTAAATCGCACCATTTTTATTCTATATCGCATCATTTCTGTTTCGAATACAAAATGAGAAGTAAAAACCTTTTGGTTTCGCCATTTTAACAAACCGGCTACTTGATCAATAAAATATTAGTACTGACTGAATTTCAAAATGGCTGTAATAAAGTCGTGTCGTGCAATTTTGGTCTGAAATCATACTTGTGATTTCAAATCGAACTCGCGCCGCGCGCTCGTCTGATTTTCAAATCACGCGTATGATTTCAGACCAAATTGCACTCCACTCAGTGCAATTACCATTATTTACCGTATTTTTTCGAAAAGCGCCCAACCTCGAATTAGCACCCACTTCGAATAGGCGCCCATCCTAAAGGCAGAAAAAGTTAACTAGCGCCCAGCCTCGAATAAGCGCCCACCCCCCTTTCCCCTGCCACCCCCAAAAAATTAACTGCACGAGAGTAGTATTGATTATTATATATTTACTGGCTTACAATCTCTAGATTCATTGTCTACGAGAATGTTGGAATTTTCCTCAAAGTCTCAAGTTTTGTTATTACCATTTATTGCTTTGTTGCACAATAAACCTACTACTAATAGCGTATTGAAAATGGTGAAAATCCAATACGCGCCCAGCCTCGAATAAGCGCCCAGGGCGGTTACTCGAATAAATGCGGTATTTCAACGAAGTTAAACCGTTAACTTCGACTGCGGTTTATAGGTGATCTTTGGACCTCCAGATCGGCTTCCCGTTAGTAGGTCAATTTAAGAGGATAAATGCTTTTAATTTCTTGCTTCTCCATATGCTTTAATGAAACTGCCAACGACAAAATTTATAAATGGTGTTTAGATAAAAGCGTTAGGCAAACTGAAAACTGACGTAGAACGCGGTTTTGTTAAACAATGGCTAAGCTCCGTTTAAATAACTGGCCCTTACAGTTTCCAGAAAAAAAGATGTGATTTGAGGTTAGGGAATATTTTTCTTCTCCTGTACGTTTTCAGACATCGTATCAGTTCATTTTAAGATATAAATCATAGGCTCAAAAGCTGACTCGAAACATTCAGAACATCAAACCTTTCTCTCGCCCTGTTACGCGACTCAAAATTTAGCTTTGGCCAACCCACGTCAGCGCTCTAGTCTGATTTTTCGAAGTAAAATGACAAGACAGTCCCCCTTAAAAAAGCTTTAGACGGGGAATGCTTCAACCGCTTCCCAGCTCTTAGGCCTCTTTTCGCTGGTATTCGGGGAGCGTATTTCGGCCTGCCGACGGAATACCAGGGAAAAGAGGCCTTTGCTAGTCGTCCCCAGGGCACTTTTCCCTGGCTTTGGAGGTGGTGCGGAAAAGCGCCCTGGGAACGAGGTTGCTTTGCTAGCAGGTAACGTCCGCACAGAAACTGAATGCGAATTTGTGTAATTGTCCATCGTTCTGCTGATAATGTTACCTTAAATTACTATATAATATAGTAGAAACTACTCAGTCTA
Source organism: Porites divaricata (assembly GCA_038088405.1). Lineage (NCBI taxonomy): Eukaryota > Metazoa > Cnidaria > Anthozoa > Scleractinia > Poritidae > Porites > Porites divaricata. The sequence goes on from JBBMOI010000008.1 coordinate 6,466,097, forward strand.
AATTTCTTATAACCAGGGGGGGTCGTAAGCGGAAGTTTTCAGTAGTGCTTTTTTATACAACCATTCTAACAATTGTAACTCGACGTTGCTTGGAACTGCTCAAGTTTCTTTATGACCTCCTTCATGTTGGGCCTCATTGTTCGGTCTTCTTCAATACACCACAGTATCAGCCGGCCCACCAAACTCACTGTTTGTGACAAGTTTCACTTGCTCTTCACGACTTTCCAGAACTGGAATTTTCCCTGTGCACATTTCACAGAAGAGGACGCCAAAGCTGTAAACATCAATCTAAACGAAAAAAAAAATAAGTATAGTTCACAGTTTCAGAAAATAAAATGACATTGCCCTAATCAGTCCTAAATTCAGTTGTACCTGGACTTCACTACCTGTCGTCACTCTCTTGCTGCCGTAAAACACCGACTTTTGTCCACCATTAAGACAAAAAATAAATCAAGTGAAGAAAAGCCCATCAAATCAAAATTATTCCAGAATTTTGTTACGACTTGGAACAACCCCTACCGTTTGTCTCTGTGCAAAGATGCGGTATTTGTGGAGTCTGCAAAGCTTTTAGTTTTCATTGCCGGATCCACGCCTTGGGATAGGGGGAGCCTTAGGGGAGCCCGGTTATCCAGATCCTTAGATAAGAGGGGGGGGGGGGGGGTCTCCCAAAAATTTTTTTTTGGGCCCTTCAGGCCTCAGTTTGGTCTAAAAATAAGGGACCTCTTCCCTGGATCCGCCACTGGTTTTTGTTTCTCTCTTTCATTTTCCTTCTCAGCTCTTCTCATACGGCCTGAGCATGCCCTTTACTTCCCAATAGGGACCTTACGAAACTACAACGGCCCGTGGGGAACGTCTCAAACACAACAGGTTTTATAAGCAAAACAACAACTGTCAGAACATACTCTGCACGTGCATCACTCTTTTTGTAATTTCTTTGCCGTCCCAGCACAACTACAACGTGAGATGATCAAATTTTGAGTTGACCTGAGACCGGGGAGCGGTAAGGCGATAAATTGTTTCTATCTCTCTCTTCAGTTCCAACCTAACTTTCCTATTTTCAAGTATCTGGGTGACGGGTATAAGGAGTTTCGAAGTACGCAAAGGCCATTTTTAGCGACTTTTTCATTGGCGTCACCTTTGTCGGATCGTAAGGTCCCTAATCGCTGTACAGCAAACGTGACGTGATGGATAACTTACACAGCAGAAGAGCTCAAGTTCAAAAACTATTTAAAATTTTCTTTTGCAACAATAACTAATAAACATGAACCTACAATCTTGGACAAAATAAATTGAAAACCTTAGCCCCCCCTCCCCCCCAAATCAAAGATGGGAAAATGGCGCGTTTTGGCTTGGGGGGGGGGGGGGGGGATGGGAGTTTGTTCCATTTTATTTCGTCCAAGGTTGTAGCATATGGACTCGCTCTCCATGAGTTCTCTGTAGATCATTGGATAGAGCACCCACCCGGTGTTTGGGAGGTCATAGCTTCGAATCCGCGGGACCCGGATTTTCTTTGCCGCACGCTCCTGACTTGCTGATTATTTTATCTTCACAATAACCCCATTCTCGTAGACGTGGGGCAGGAACGCGTGAGAAACCCCTAAGGACGTCTGTGTGGGAGGCTAGAGGGATATTTGTTGAAACCTTTAAGTCCCAATAGTGTCCAAGATCAATCTTCTCCTTACAATTATCCATACACTGTAAAGAGATAAGTTATGAGAATTAATACAATGATCACCCAAGAGAAAATAGTTTCATCTTTAAACAAATTCTCTCAACTAATCCTTTAAGGAAATGAATGGAGATCAGTTTGGAGAATTTGTATGTGGATATATACTGGGGCAGGGTTAAAAGGAAAGTGGAGAAGAAGGAACTATCACTTCCCTCTCACGCTTCTCGCTTGTTGTTCCTCGCTTTCTCTCGCTTAGTGCTCCCCACTGAGCTTTGGGAAATCTTTTGGAGGAGGCAGCCACATGTCCCAAAACGTGTCATTCCGGTTTACAGTGCTGTTGTTTTGTTCAAGCCTGTTAAAAGAAATTCTGATCCTTTTTTCAGTTTAAAACCGAAACGGCCGGGTGATGCAATTAAACACCTAACAGTCATGCCACCTGCATTCATGGTCTAAACGTCCAAAGTTTCCTTCAAACGTATTGGAACTTACGTGACTTTATGTCTCTTTTACATTGAATTGATCATGAGTTATGATTGATTGCTGATCAACCGATTTTGTTGATTGACAGTTTTATAGATTGATTTAAGTTGCTTTTAGTGAACTCATGAGGGGACACAAATCGCCTGAACTGTAAGTATCCTGGAGAGTCCCATACAATTTACTGTAACGACGTTACAGTAAATTGTATGGGACTCTCCAGGATACTTACAGTTAAGGCGATTTGTGTTCCCTCATGTCTTAGGTTTAGTTTTTCAGTTGCGATGAGCCTATGGACTAGCCTGAAATTCATCCGATTGCTACGAGTCGTTTTCTCCTCTTACTGAGGGAGTAATAACGACTCGAAGTAATCGGATGAAATTCAGGCTACCTATGGACATGAACGAATAGTTTTTATTTCTTTGATACTCAACTCGAGTGATTCAAGGCATGGCTCCTTGCATTACTTTGGGCTTTTATCATTTTTTCTTGTTTTGTCTGCCATCTCCTTTCATTATTACTTAAACACATATGCCTAAGATTGGAACCATTTTTTGAACTTACACTGTGCCACTTAAGATCACGTGACTAGCCACGCCCATAATTATGCAAAATTAAGTATTTCAGATTACGCCATGAAAATGACTGTTGAAGCTTCCGTTTATTTTTTGATAGGTTTAAGTTTAAAGTCAAATGAATCAAATTAAACGGGGCATTACAAAATATTTTATTCCTATACAATTATCAAATGTTTTCTCCTCGACCCAGTCCCACTCTCAAAAACTCCGATTAATTCTATAAACCTTGTGTTAATAGTTATTGAAAGAAAACAAAATAAATCACAATTAGTATTTGCAAAATGTCGTAAAATTGGACCGGATTAATTGGCAAAAAATGGGCGTGACAAGTCACGTGACTAAGATAGCTCATTAGTGATAACGGATAAGAATAATCTTTAAAAAGTTATTACCGCATGCAAAGTTTCAAGTAGAAAAGTTAAATCTCCTTTAAACTAGACCACCCCCTTACAAATTTCTAGAGACCCATTCCTTAATTCACCCGAGAAGTTTTCAAGCTAGAGAGATCCACTCTTCAGGTGCGATGATGTTTGTTTCTTTTCTTTGTATCATGTTTGTTTTGTGATTTGACCAAGTTTTATGTTTTCGTGATTTCAGTTTAGCGTAGATTTTGGAACCAATTAGAATATTGTGTAATCTTTTCTTGCACAATAAGTGTTTATTAAAGAAATCTCAAAGGCTTAATGCGATTGTTTCCTTCTGTACCATTCCATACTAGTAATAGTTGACACTACAGCTGCCCCCTCTTTGTACATTGTCGGTCAATAGTATTCTTGCTCGTTGTGTAGCTCTTTGAAATATACCGATTCATATTGGCGATTTTCACAAATATTCCATACAATATATTAGGTGAGATAAATACAGGAAACGCAAGGTTCCATGCACTTTTTCAGTTGGATTTACACAGTTTCTCTCAGTTTTGAGAATAGTTTATTCTAAACCATAAGAAAAGATTTAATTAGAAGTTGAATTTTTCGCAATTTCTCCTTCACTTTTTACATTCAGTTCATCAGTTTATTTGCCGGAAAGTAAGCCTTAGAAATTAAAACGACGTTTGATCAATTCACGCACGCGCATTCTAGTCTTATTTTAAGCTTTACAACGGAAGGATATCTGTGAGCAGGGCATAAGTCAGCACAGAATTTGATTGTCGGCGAATTTCTGTAATCGTCCATCGTTCTGCTAGTGATAAGCTAGCCGTTGTTCGCTCGTCTTGCTTGTTTGAGGCTGGGGTGTCTGGCAAGGTCGGCAAGGTTTCCAATCAAAAATTTGTGAACTCGTGTCTGGCAAACTCTCCAAGTGTTTATATATATATACACAGTTATTATACGCACCTTATAACTTCATCTGCGTGTAACGAGTGTCTTTTGGTCCATAACTTTCAAAACAACTGCTCCACAGAATGTCTCTGATAACACGTAACGCAAACGAGTATCTATGTATGACTGCACAATAAATGTCACAAAACCTACCTAAGCGGTCCCTTCGGGATTTTCTGTCTTTACGTCGCGGCCCCTGTTCAAGCAAATCGAGATTTTTTCTGGCATTCTAACTGTATATTTCAACTGTAAGTACTTTCCTTAATATACGCGCGAGTTACTAGGGTGCCTCCTCGGGATTTCGCCTTCTGGGCGAAATCCCTGCGGGGGGCAAAACAAATTTACCAGTTTACGTACCCCTCTCCCCCTTAGGCCTATAAGAATCCAAATACAAAAACATGCTGTCCATAGAAGTAGGAATTGAGCGTTATACTATGTTGCAAACTCTTTTATACAATCATTTTGAGATCACATAAATTAAACTACATTGTACTCTGATAACTAAGTACTCATTGTACTCTGATAACTAAGTACTCATTGTACTCTGATACATTTAGATACAACTTACAGCTGCACATTAAAATGTATGTATAGAACGTTTTTTACAACATATTTACATGAGCTATCCAATAAATAATTTAATTGATTTTGCATTCCACATGTTGCTATGTAATATGCTTATCATGTACGCATGATGGAGTCACTCCATCAACCTGGACATTCTCCAATTTAGAAAGAGGTAGGAGTGTTACTGAGAACAGGGAAAAAAAATGGCCAATAGTGACCAGCACGTCATCAGTAATACAGGGCTGTCAATAGGGGTTGGTAGCCAGCCAAAACCGATGGCTCTTCTACCATAACCGCTAACAAAAAACAAGCACCATCGAATAAAATTACCCAATTTTGAATGACATTGAATGCATATTTAAACAGGTTTAGATCTGGGACATTTCAACGGCATTGTGCCCAATCTTGCATGTATTCTGACAAAGCAACATGGTGTCCGTGGTGGAAAACTCTCGAAAACCCCTGGAAATGCATTTCGGAGACTCTAAATTTCAAAATGTCTATAGATGCCTAGGCCCTCCAGAACTTGTGCCTTTGGTGCGAGTTCCAAAGCCACCTCTGTTCATTTAATATCAGCCTGTTACTTAATCCTTTAGGTCCCAAGACTGACCAACATCAATTTTCTCCTAACAACATCAGCAGATCATGAAAAGTAAAGGTTATGAGAATTACTAAATTGATTACCAAAGGGAGAATGCTTTGATCTTAAACCAAATTCTCTCAACTATTCTTAAAAGAATGTATGGAGATCAGTATGGAGAATTTGTACGTGGATCTTGGGGCTTAAAGGGTTAAAATCTTTTTGACAGCCCTGAATAAGAATCCCAGAAGTCTTTCAAAAGGTACCGGTAACTTGACAGCCTAATGTTCTTCTCATTTCTAAAGTGGCATTTGGTAATAATCCTTTTAACAGGATCAAACTACAAACAGAAAAAAAATCTGTGAAGTCTAAATCTGCATCAGGCATTGCAAAGCATCATTCAACCAGAAAAAGGCAAACACTGTCTTCATGGACCTGAGTATCAAAAGGCCTGAAACTGGATTTCAAAGAAAAGGCTCAACAGTATTTTGAAGGCTCTTTTTACATGTTTGAAAAAAAAAACTGAGCAGATCTTCCTCTCTTCCATGACTTTTAGTGTTTATGACAAGTCATGTGTGTTGCATGTCAGTTGTGTAGATGGTTTGTTTACACCCTGACAAAACTGTTTCTCCTGGACCATAAACAAACCAACTAAGCAACTGACATGTGATGCAAATGGCTTGAAGGCTCGTAAATGCTGAAAGCAATGCAGGGGAGTAACCTCTTCTTGCAGGGTAATGAGGAACAAGGTCCACGAGTAAGGCTGCACTTTTGGTTGCCTCATTTTCTTTCTGTTTACCATGCAGTAGGTTAAGTGAAAAAAGCTCTATGATTGAAACTCTACCTCATCACCACCTTATCATTTTGACCATATTTGTTTGGCCCAAATAAAAAAAAACCCACCCAGCTATAACCTTCCGAATCCCAACACTCCCTTCATAAGACTATCTCAAAAATTTACCAGCTTTTCATCACCCTTGGGTGGTTGAACTGAAAGGGTTTCCCTATTATTACAAGAAGGGGACCTGTTCAGTTAATAATTATTACTATTGTTATCTAATGGTACCAAGTCTTCCAGATAGACAACTGTTCTTGAGTTTATCCCAGCTTGTGACAAACTTAGAGAAAAATTATCAAAAACTTTTCTGGGCACCTCATTTGTGCAAATGAGACAGGCAGGAAGCTCATCCTTTGTAACTGATGCCGCAAATGCCATCACTGTGCCTAGAGTGTCTGTGGGTCTAAACCATCTCTCATGACGAGTACCATCCAATAGTTTTATGGCAAGATTAAGTCTCTCTGGCTCTGTATCTGTTGGTTCATCAGCGAGGGAGTACTGTAATGATAGACTTGCAGTAGCTTTTGACAAAGTCGACACATTAACAGTATCATTGCTGTCAGTTTGTGTTCTTGTTCTAATTTGAGATTCACTTAAAGAATGGTAATTGTTAGCCTTAGGAACAAGCCCAGTGCCTATAGAAGGAAGGGGCTTGTACTTTGAAAAAGATAGCTGTGGTTTTAGTGGTGGGGAACAGGAATCTCCAACATCAGACATACTCTCTCTTGAAGCTTTTCTTTCTTTTCCAAAATGGGAGTTAGGACGCACTCGTCCTTTGGCTGATTTGGGGCGACCACCTGTCCTTTGTCTGGACGGAGGTCTTGGAACAAAGCCAGCACCATGAAAAGAGATCAGCTCTTCCGAGCTTCTACGTTGAAGGTTACTTCCCCCATCATAAAGAAACCTTTGTTGGGGTGACTGTGCTGCAGTTTGCAAGGGACTGTCAAGAGATCTGCTGCTAGTGGGTCTTTCACCATGACGTGATAAAGAACGTTCACCAAACTTTTCTGCAATAAAAATATTTGAACAAAAATATTGAAGATTAGAAGTGAGAATGACTTCAAATCCACCGGTTTGATACAAAAACAGGCCTCTTGGAACCTTTTACTGGATTCAAAGTACGGCGGTAAGCAGTGACGTAAGTTATCTTTGCTAACTCGATACATTTCCTGCTACACCAGGGGGGATCCTGCAAAATCCGAGTAGGGGTGGGTGTCTTGCATTTTATGATTTCTTCCACTATTTTTACTGTGGTTTTCACCTTTAGTACCAATGCATCGACTTGCATTCTGAACAACTGAAAACAAGCGTTGTCAGTTTTTCAATGAAAAGTATTTTGAGTAAAAGATAACCCGATTTGATTTTAGGGGCCAGCTGAATGCACGATTCATGACGATTTCGTGAAATGCACAGTGAATTTTCTTAACATTGTCCTTACCTCCACTAATACGTCTCACTCCAGACGCAGCTGGCATTTTCGCTTTTACCGAATGAGGAATCGTTTGTTTATCCTGCCTTGCAGATTCTGTGAGTTCGTTCGCTGGGTACATCGTCAAATGTCCGCCGCCATACTCGCTGTATCCTTCGCCTAGCAACTTCCGAGCATATCCTGGAAATTTATCGATCTGTTGCCGAAGAACGTTGCTGAAACTTTGGGGGCATTTGTAGAGCTAAAAAGCTAGTGGAAACGTATTTCGTCGTCAATTAACATAGAGTATTCACGGCAATTTCAACCCGACAAGACGTCCGTTTCATTTTTTCTATTTTCCCGAGGGAATAGGATTTTCACGGAGCGCTCAGCGGTTTCACGACATTTTATTGACTGGTGTTACTAGATCCCAAGCCTCTTTAAAAAGAGACCGGAAACAGATCCCAGTTTGCAAGACCAACAGTCCGTTTTCAAAATCTTTCGTTTTACTGTTCATTTTCGAAATTTTCTTGTAGCCATGGCTGATGAAGACTGGGCGGCTGAAGTTGATGAGCAAGAGCGGCAAATCTCTGACAATGTAAGTTACTGTCGCTGCGGTTAGAATTCCATAACGCTTTATTCTTTGAAACACGTGCGAATGATTTTCGCATGTACGTTTCGGCGTCCTCAACTTATAGCTGTTTAAAATAGTTTTCAAGCTTTAGCATGGAGACTTAATGAATTTTCATTTGGTAGCTCTTGTGTTATCTTCACCAATTTTGCTTGTATAATTTATTAAACTCATCAAACTGTTGAATGATGGCTTCATTTTGATGCAGAGTTTTCAGCTGACACGTCGATCTGGGGAAATTAGACGAGTGTAGAGTAAATAACACCTTCATATTCACGTTCATTTCTTAGGAAATGTACTGGTTTTTAGACTTTTCTTCCCTTGTTGTAGTGGATAAAATCACTGATACGGCAAGATATTATGGACAAGCCTCCTTGTTCAAAAACTGATATGTAGCTTTCTAACCACAGAGATAACCAAGAAAAAAGATCATTTTTTCAAGGGTTTTATACCCTTTCTCTTCCTTCTGATCATGGACATTTTCAAAAATTAAACATTCTAGCTCCCCCTAGGATTTTCACTTGTGTTAAATTGTGTTTTAAATGTAAAATTTTTCATCATTCACTGCATCTTAAGGGTCATCGACAGTCAGTCATCTAGACTGATTGCATTTCACTAACAAGATTTGTGTAGTGATTCTGATTGGTTAATGCAAATTTCCCTAGCAGCACAACAAATCAGAAGCATTGCCCATATCTGGGTAGTGACACATCATCAGTAGGGGTGACGAATGGTCTTTGCGAGCATTCGTGAGCATGCCGAGCACTGCGATTTTTTGGCGAGCACGAGCAGAAATAAAAACTTTGCTTTGCGAGCTTGCGAGCAACGCAAAAATTTGGGGAGCACGAGCAAGCGAGCACTCGTTTAAATTTTGCAAGCAAATCGAGCAAAGGTAAAATTTTGCGAGCAGTTAAAAATTTTAATGGACCATTCATCACCCCTATCAGTATGGAATTTCTGCGCTCATTCCCGCGTGGAAAACAGTGATGGTGGCCCAAAATGTTGGGTTTTTTCTCAGGCTACTTCTAACACCCCTTTTGACTTTCATAAATTAATATTCACTGTTTGCAGGTTGATAAGTTGAAATTAAGTAACACAAGTACCACTAAACCAAAAGAGGAGAAGCAAGCTAATACAGAAGAGGATAATGGTAAAAATAAAATGCAAGCTCAGTGCTTAGTGACATATTTTGTAATAATATTATTATTCATACTAATCATAGCTATAACAAAATTCTCAAATCTGATTCACTATCAACTGTCCTGATTTCAGCACTACCAGGACAGTACAATAGGACAGTATGCATTATGCCTAAGTAATTGGACAGTATGTGCCATCGGAGGCACGCACTTAAATAGCTTTTTTTAACTTCTAGAAAATGCTATTATTATTTCTTGTGTTTTAATTTTAAAAAAGGACCGAATCTCACAAACTTTGTTATAGTTATGATTAATTAGTTACAGAACTTTGTGTTGTCCAGTGTGGTCTGTAATTATACTCCTGATTAAACAAATCAGACTCCCACTATGCAGTAGTCCAATATTGTTAATTAGTTGTATGAATTGGACTCCACTCAGTCCTTAGTACCATTATTTATACTTTTATCAATACTAAAACCCATACTGGCATTGTCTCTCTTCCACAGAGCTGACTAAGGGTACAGACCTTGCAGATGCTTCTTTCTTGATGAAAGTGTTAAGAAGTAAACTTGTTAAGACCAAGAATGAGGTTGAGGTACAGAGAAATGACCCAAGTTCACCCTTGCACTCTGTCAAGTCATTTGAGGAATTACCATTGTAAGTACTGACCACCATTCCATTGCTTTTCCTCCTGACATGAAAGGATTTTAGATTTCAAAGGTTTATCAGTGACTATTATTATTATCATAAAATAGTATAATCTGTGTTGTATTATTTATTAGGTCAGAACAACTCCGTCGTGGTGTGTATGATATGGGTTTTAACAAACCATCCAAGATTCAGGAAACAGCACTACCCATGCTCTTAGCTGATCCGTGAGTTACTGCATGTTTAATCACTTGAATTAATTTTATAGTAGTATCCACAGTCTTCACATACATGTAATCAACCTTTTGCTGGACTAGTAAAACCATAGAACCAGAATACAGTGTGCCCATATTAAGTGAGATAAAACAGTAATCATGAACAAATTTCTTTTCTTGTTGGGTACTTACCTTGACTTTCCTCTCCATGCTCCATTACACAGAAGGCCTCTGACTTGTCCTTGAAAAGTGTGTCTGGTATCAGTAATTTTTTTTTATGGGATTAATGCGACATTAACCCATTGCTCAACCCATAACCTGGTGGAGCTAGGCATTGCAATTTTATTCATCTGGCTCCAGTTGTTCAAAAGGTTGGATAGCACTGTCCACCAGGTAAATCACTATTCAGCTGATAAATGTTAAGGGAAACCAATAATATTGCGCTATCCACTGGATGATGATTTATCCAGTGCATAGCATTATCCAGCTTTTGAAAAACTGGGGCATGGCCCCAGTTGTTGAAAAGGTGGATAACACTATCTGCTGGATAAATCACAATCCAGTGGATAGCATAATTGGTTTCCCTAACATGTATCCAGTGGATGGTGATTTGTCTGGTGGACAGTGCTATCCAACTTTTAAACAATTTAGGCCTGGCCTTTGACCCAAAACTTGCCCAACACTAGATGTAAGGTCCCAACTGCTATACAGTGTAGTTTTTAGGGTCATTGAGGCACACGAACCTGCCATCCATATTATAAAGGCCCAACGTGTTAGGGAGGTTTGTTGGTGGGTATCAAGTGGCAATTGTATAAATGTTTGCTTTTTTGTTTGATGTTTAGACCGAACAATATGATAGCTCAATCACAGTCTGGGACAGGAAAAACTGCAGCATTTGTTTTGTCCATGCTTAGCAGAGTAGATGCAACAAAAAACTTTCCTCAGGTATTATTGTCATTTTACTTCTTGTATGTTCCTTCCTCCTGCACAACTTGTATAAAAACACTCAGATTCGTTGAGGTACGTGCAAAAGGTGAAACGGTAAAATAAGGTGTAAGCATTGTGGCATCAGTTTCGTGTCTCGCTTGTTTGACCCAGTTGACTAAGAAGAAAAAGAAACTACTTTTGGGCTACTGCCAAATTGGTGTCATTTGAATGGGGATTGGCCACACTGCAGGATTTCGTCTAACGACTCAAAAGTAGAAACCACTTAAAAATTCCATCTTCCTCTCTAGTAGTGAAAGAGTTACATCAGGTACAAACATGAAGTGTTAGATGATTAATTTGTTCACATAAAACCGAATTGTTGCAATGAACTGATTTGTTTTGCTTTTATCAAGGTTATCTGTATTTCACCTACATATGAGCTTGCACTACAAACAGGACAAGTGGCAGAAAAGATGGGCAAATTCTGCCCTGAAGTGAAGATTAGTTATGCAGTGAGGGGGGAGAGAGGTGAGAAACTGGAGCCAGGAAAAATAATGATGCTCAAGACATAGGCCTGAGGGGGGAATAACATCCTGTCTCACTCAGTGTTCAATTGGTCTCCTTAAGGGGATTAAGGTGGCTTGACTGGATTTTTTTGGGGGGGATACCTCCCAAGTTTGAGCATTAATTACGTCGCTATGAGTAAAGATATAGAGAAAAAGGTTTCCACAACTGTATTATATAAAGATGAAAATTTCTTATGATCTGGGTTTTATAGCAATTGGAATCACCATGGCAATGTAACGACGCCATTACGTTTTTTATTTATCTAGTAAAGTGTTTCACTGTACCAGGAGGTCTTTTTAAGAAATCACTTGCAGGGTATACATGTATTTATTGACGATTGATCTCAAGATGGTCAAATTTATAAAAAAAATTTATAGAGAGGTTTTTTGAAAAATGCGAAATTTTTAAGTGTGGACCAAATTACGTGCAAAAACTGTAACAAAAGCAGCTGAATGCAAGTTAATAAAATTCTTCTCACTTGGATTGCCCAGAGCAATTCCCCTCTTTTTTTGTACACAGTCTTCAATGGAATCAAACCACTATGGGATGAAGCCGCGTTTCCAAAGCTTACCATTTTCTTTAAAAATTAGCTAATTGTGTGGATAGCATGCTCTTTCACTGTTTTTATGATGCTTAAAACTTTGTTTCAAAATATTTCGAAAACGCTCTCATGGAATTTGTTTAAACATTGCCATGATTGAGGCAATTATGGCAGGTACAAACTCCCTTAAGTGATTTCTTTAAAAAAAGCTCCTGGTACAGAGAAACACAAAGATAAATAGAAAACGTAATGGCGTCGTTACGTTGCCAAGGTGACTCCGATTGCAATAAAACCCAAATCATAAGAAATTTTCATCTTTATATAATACAGTTGTGGTAACCTTTTTTCCATATCTTTACTCATGGCGACGTAGTTAATGCTCAAACTTGGGAGGTATTCCCCCCAAAAAATCCAGTCGAGCCACCTTAATTCAATATTTTGGGATCAGCATCATTATCTGTTTTATTTTTAGGTTTTAGAGTTCACTTGTCCACTTTTCTCCAGAAGCAGGCGAGGGAGGCGGGGGGTTGCAAAGAAAGTAATCTAAGATAGCCCGGGGCTATAAGACTAGTGGAGTTTGCTATCTGGCTAGTGAATTCTAGTCTTAACTTTCTCGATGGTTAAGTGAAGTTTTATGAGGAGTTGGTAAAAACTTATTACAGAGGAACTGTAAGCAATCCTTCTCAACAAAAATTTTTTTCAGTGGTAGTTCAAATGACTTTAGGGCTAGCTACAGCTTATGTAAATTGAAGGCTGTAAAGCTGACTTTCTTTGCACCCTGGTTAAGGCCTATAAATACAGCTTTGCCTTGTTTTTTATTTTGTCGCTGAAGAAAATGATTATTGTATATTCCATAAACAGTCTTCAATGTTCTTAATCCCCTCTCCTTCTCCTTTCTACAGTGTCAAGAGGTCAGAAAGTCACAGATCACATAATATTTGCTACACCCGGAACTCTACTAGACTGGATTCTGCGCAACCGAGCGCTGGACCCCAAAAAAATCAAGATGTTTGTGTTAGATGAGGCTGATGTCATGATAGCACAACAGGGACACCAGGATCAGTCCATTAGAATACACAAGTAAGGCTACTTCCCTTTTGTCATACTTACATATGAAAATGGCCAAAAAATCTATACAACATCCCTTCAATGAGATTATCAATGATCAAAGTTACTGGGAGATTTTCTGTTGTCCAGCAGATTATCACCTTGTGCACATGCATTTGTTTCATTGCCACAGAAGTTTCCCCTGTCGGTTTGCTTTGAATAGCTTTGCTCTTTTCCCTTTTGTTTGCTCCCTCCTACCCACCCACCTCTTGCTTCCTTGGTGGGAGCTCCATTCAGGTAAGTTGTCGTTTTTGATCTTTTTTGTGACAGGTTCCAATGGGAGGTGACCCATGGTAGGTTGTCATTGTTACCTTGCTTTACATGTAGTTGCAATTTGCAAATACTGAACTTAAGAAACAATGTATTTCCTCTGTTCTAGGACCCTGCCTAAAGATTGCCAAATGCTTCTGTTCTCTGCAACCTATGACGACGACGTAATGAAATTTGCCAAGACAGTAGTACCAGACCCTATCATCATTCGGCTGCGTCGGGAAGAGGAGAGCTTGGACAATATCAAGCAGTACTATGTGGTGTGTCGTGACAAAGAGGATAAGTTCCAGGCCCTCTCCAACATGTATGCCGTTGTGTCTATTGGACAGTGTATCGTTTTCTGTCATGTAAGTGCTAACATATGTTCCTCCCCTCCCTCTCCTTTTTCCTCTTCCTTTTCCCTGATTCCCATCCAAATCCTTCCTCGCCCCAGGAAACGACTGCAAAGCAGCATAAATTTTAGTTGCTGTTCAGAAAATTTTTCATTACCCCAGGATGTTTTTACATTTTATGTATGCCTTCGTCATTTCAGACTCGGAAGGCTGCATCTTGGCTGGCAGAGAAGATGACAGCGGAGGGTCATTCAGTAGCGCTGTTGTCAGGTGAAATCACAGTGGAACAGCGGCTAGCAGTATTAAACAGATTCCGCGAGGGCAAGGAGAAACTCCTGATAACAACTAATGTCAGCGCCAGAGGCATTGATGTGGAACAGGTAAGTACACATTAGCCGCCATAAGAATCAATGACCCACCCCCTAGTATTAAAACATGGATTTTGGATTTGTGCATGACAAACTAATAACATATGTATCGACATCGGTAACCACACTAAGGTACCAGAATTTTAAACAGCAATAAAAAGTGTAAAAAACGTAAATCGTAGTAAAATTGCAAATAAGAAAGTAAGTAGGAGCCAAGTAAAAGCCCGGGTAGGTACTGTACATTACTCCATGAAAATTCGGGTAGGGAATGTATGGTATATATGCTTCTTAACTTACCCTATTTTAGACCATAGTGATTGGGCCAGTTTTTCAAATTTTAATGCTATTCCTGCAAAAACTACCAAAAGGTTATTATTTTCAGTGCTGCCTGATGAAATTTGTTTGACATCCTCTTCGTCACTCCATAGGAGCATTTTTTGTATGGGTTAACCCTTTAAGTCCCAATGGTGACCAACATAAATTTTCTCCTAACAAAATCCATACAATGTCAAGAGATGAGGTTATGAGAATCAATAAACTGATCATATAAACGAAAATGCCTTGATCTTTTACCAAATTCTCTCAACACATTCTTTAAGGAAATGTATTGAGATAAGTTTTGAGAATTTGTATGTGGATATTTGGTCCTATAGAGTTAAGGCACTAGGTAATGACTTGTGCACAGAGCAATTCCCTTGGTGCCCCATGTAAGGGAATCCAGTTTCCGGAATTGTGGAATCCGGAATCCTGGGCCTTGGAATCCGGAATCCCACTAACAATTGGAATCCGGAATTCAAGTTCCACTGAAAAATATCTGGAATTCAGCGCCTGGAATCCGGAATCCACGGCATGGAATCCAGAATCCAAGACTGTCTGGATTCCCTTACCCGGGGTGACCCTTGTGACATAGTCCTCCTTCCCCCTCCCCAATTCCCTAGTGAGGCCAGTGAGGCCAGTGAGGCCTTAGGGTCTGTTTACATGTAAACGTGATCAAATTAAAATGGGAAAAATTATATGGACACCGACAGAGGGGTGTTACCCCACCTAAGAGGGTTACCTCACCTATCTGGGGCCCCCCACCTCCATGTAAACAGGCCGTTAGCAATACAATGTTGTTTTATTTTTTGTTTTGTTGGTATAGGTTACTGTCGTAATTAATTACGATATGCCAGTTGAGCCCACGGGAAAACCGGATTACGAAACATACTTACACAGGATCGGCAGGACTGGCCGGTTTGGCAAGAGCGGAATTGCCGTCAACTTCATTGATGGTCAGCGGTCTATGACGATCATGAAGAAAATCGAAGAACATTTTGGCAAGAAAATAACGCTCTTGGAGACTGATGACGTGGATGAACTTGAAAAACTGGGCAACTAACTTGAAGCACCAAAGTTATGAAAATAGATAAGAGTTGTTTATCAAGGAATGTTACACAAGGAATTAGCTCTTGAAACCTCACGCAAGTCTCTCTAAGGCTTTCATTCCAGCCTAGAAGGTTAACTTCCTATAGAACATTTGTAACATGATGTGTGTTAATGATTTTCAACAACCGTGATATAACAGTGTTCTGTACATGGCAGTTTTAATAATCTAACCGAATCAATGGATAAGCTGTATTTTGTGTCCAACGGGATACTTAACAACTAAAGTGCTTTCACTTATATTTATGGATGAAATTGTTTATTAGTTAGCTTTTGAAATGTGTTAATGGCCGTAAAGCGTTCATTTGAATGAAACAAATCGTTTTTCACCGACTACCAGCAGTCTCTCTTGTTTCGTAGACCACGCGCATGACTGAAGGCTCGCGGCTTCGCTTCGTGCACTCCCCTCACTAAATCTGAAGACAAGAGAGATTGCTCGCAGTCTACGTTTTTTCCGGCATAATAAACAGCTGAAGATTGCTAAGGACTATAGGTACATTACGGACTAAAGAACGTACGAGAGCCATGGCTGACTTTACGAAACGCCCACAAATAATTCCTTGTGTAACACCTCCTTCGACAAACGTTGTGTTCTAGCTGGCGCAAACATTTCATGGACATCATTGATGAGATATTGTAGAGGGGATTGACAATCAGTTGCAACGTTCTATTGCTCCATTCGTAAAAGAAATTGTTACGTCGTTTATAGGATTATACTCTGTTATGTTATTTCATTATTTCAGTGTAGCATAGAAACAATATGTACACGCCGATGCAAGAAAGGTTAAACTATCGCAGTGCGTGTGCATGTCTTTCATTTTTCCGAAGGCGTTAGAGTGCACAGGGCATTTTTCAACGAAAGTGTTCACAAAATTAAACGCATTTGGCTGCTAGTTTACAAGCCCCTTTGAAAGACACCGGAAAAGATCACGGTGTTTTGTCGGCAGGTAGGCCAAGCTCACGAGTGAGAATCGTTGTTGAGTAACAGAAATATTATAAGGGTTTGTGTGGGGATTTTAGTGAGCGTTATTTATGAGTAAAAAATAGCGGTTAAAATGCATCAGAACCTCTTACCTTGCCTCCTTGTTTATTTATGTCTTTTCAGCAAGATTTTTGCGTGTCGTAGTAAGGCCCAAAATGCTAAATAAAACAAAACGGCATAAAAAGTTCTCATGTATTTTTATTGCTATTTTTGACCTCTTTATAACGATTGCTAAAATATCCACTCAAACCCTCAGTGTTTTCACTCACGTAACTTGGTTTCCCAGCAACCTTACGCGTTCTCACACGCTAGCTTGGTTGTCCTGTGATTTGTCAACACTTGTCTAATCAACAGGCAGAAATTCGGTATAATATCGGAAAAAATTGCGACAGCCATGCTTTCTAGAACAGATCAACGGTTCTAAGAAAAACAGGATATTGTGTCAAAAACGTCAAAGAATGCAAGAGACTCTGATTGGTTGATAAAATAAAGTTTAGTCCGGGCAGGAGTCGATTACTTGGTCCGGGTCAGAGGACATTATGTGGGTTGGGTTCTTTGAAAATCCGATTTAAAACATAGTATCGCCAACAACAAGCTTTATAGAGTATTTCAAACTCAATCCCAAACTTTTCCATGGATATAAAGACGTTGCTGGACAATCTTCATGACGAAGTATCCTGTTCTGTGTGTATGTGTACATTCACTGATCCAAAACAGTTACCCTGTTTGCACAGTTTCTGTCTTCACAGCCTGAACGGAATTCAACGAACAAGCGGCCTCCATGGCAAAATTACATGCCCCGAGTGTAGGAGACAGTTTCAAATCCATGGAAGTGGAAATCCCAGCGAACTTCCCACGAATTTTCGTATCAACAGTTTGCTAGATGTCTTAGCAATTAAAGAGTGCAGTACAGCTAACGTGAAATGCGGAAATTGTGACAAGCGGAGTGCCCAGACCTTATATTGCTTCCAGTGTTATTCTTTCTGGTGCGAGGAATGTATTTTAGCCCATAACATAATACGCACCAGTAAAGAACACAAAACGCTGGCACTAAAGGATTTTCAGGATCAAGACCTCGAGGCCGTGTTACAGCGACCGGCATTTTGCCAGAAGAAACACCATGAAAAGGAAGAGCTGAAATTCTTTTGCAAGGACTGTAAAGTCGCCATTTGCAACACTTGCGCTGTAACGCTTCATGACGGTCATGGTAAGATGCCCTTGCAAGAAGCTACAGATGTGCGCAAGGCACAGATCAACTCCATGATTACTTCCTTGAAAGATAAAATTGTGGAAAAAAGAAAGGAAGTCGAACAATTCAACCAAAAGAGCATGGAATTTCAAGCGCAAGTAGCCGACGTAAAAAGCCAAGTACAGACGAATGTAGACCAAATGATTGCAATCATCGAAGCGAGGAAACAGGATGTTTTTGATGCGGTCGATAATCAAGCGAAGAAATCGATTGAAACACTCTCACAGAAAAAAGGCAAAGTTGAAAATCAAGTAAAAACAATTGAATCAGCAATTGAACAAACTGAATCTCTGATGAAACGAAACTTTAGTACAGAAATACTTGGATTCAATGAAACATTTGATAAAATCCTACAGGAAAAGGAAACCCAAGAAAATCGTGATACTGAATGTATTCCTCGGTTTAGTTTCACTAAAAGTGAAGCAGTGATAAACACATTAAACAGTGAAGGCATAGGTAGTGTAAAAACTGTTTTTAGCAAAACTAAATCGCAAAAATCAGCTGGGATTGCTGGGAATAAAGAGGCAAAAGTTCCTGACAGTCCTTTTGAGGCTCATTTACAATCCAGGCGTTACATTCCTGAGCTATCATTTGGACAAGAAGGTGAGTCTGTTGGAGAGCTTAACGGGCCCCTGGGGGGTGGCAGTAAATGATCGTGATGAAATTGCTGTGACTGAGCTCTTCAACCACAGGGTTTCAGTGTTTAAAAGTGGCGTTACCCACTTATGATCGTTTGGCAGATGGGGTGAGAAAAATGGAGAGTTTAATCAGTCTAATCAACCTTCAGGGATCGCTTGTGATAGTCATGGTAATTCCGAGCGAAGCGAGGCGCCAAGCGCCTCGCGAAAGCGAATTTATGATTTTGTCGCGCGAAACGCGCGACGATCGTAAGCAGAGTACGATTAGGCTTTTGCTTAGCCTCCCACGCAGGCGTTTTTAGGGGAGCTCGTAGTTCATCCCGAGGCGAGCTCCCTTAAACCGTCTGCGTGGGAGGCTAGCTTTTGCTTTGGGTCTTAAATCTTTCTTTCTGTCGGTTTGGTATCCGCAGTTGCTTAGCAACAAAGTCCCGACGGCGTCCCAATTGACGTCAGCACCGTGATGTCATCGATTTTGCTTCTGTCATAAATCTTTCTTTCTATCGGTTTTGTATCCGAAGTTGCCGAACAACGATGTCGGGACTAAGCCCAATTGACGTCATGCAGTCTGACTCAAGTGCATTTTTATGTTTCCACTGTTTTTGCGCCCGTTTTGGTGATCAAGAAATGATCCCGGCTAGAAATATTGACTGCAGAAGTCATAGGCGTACGGGCCCCCCCCAAATTTTGGGCAACTCAGATTTTTTGGGCAGCAAGAGAAAATTTGGGCAAAGCCATTTTTTAAAGACGTTTCTGTGTTTTTTTTATTAGTTTAAAGAGACAAATATTTTCCATTTTAATCTGAAAAAATCCTGAAGTCAGCGTAATAATCCAGTTACTTTCTCTCGAGACACTCACAGTGGTTGCTTAGCACGTGATGAGTTTCTGGTTATAGGGAAGGGTATCATTTGTTGATTTACATATTTATAGTTTTTTATTGTTGAGCACTGTACTGCACTGCACTGCACTGACTGGAATGCGCTCTTTCCAGTCGTGAATTAATTAGAATAAACTTCCGCATATCTTTCTAGAATCATCTCCACCCGTAGAACAGTGTATGGCAGATAGCATAAGCAACAGTGAGTGTGAAAATGAAGAAGTGTCTGACTAGTACTCAGCTCGAAGTACGAGAAGAATATTAAATTTTTTGAATAATCTATCAAACAATAAGTTATAAAAGTAGACCGAAATCAGTTACAAAACCGCTAACAAGAGCACCTCGTTGCATACTAATGAAATGGGATCCTTCTCTCTAGCGATCGGCCGGAGCTATCTCCATGATCTTTTACACACTTTTTTAAAAAGATCGAAGCTACTATGAGGTGAAATTGCATATCAAAAGAGATTCGTTTTCTACAGATAACGGCCAAACATCAACATTTTTTTTAGCATATTTCTAAAACTTCATCCCAAAATATCCCGATAACTCTTTTATAGATTCCGTTTTAACTTCACGAACATCGACGCGACTATTGGACAAAAAAGTTCCCGTGATCGATTTTGTAGGAACAGTTCCCAGTGCCAAGAAATATTGCTGCAATTAAGGGTGCGTTCGATTGGGAAATCCGGATTTAGATTTTGAAAATCTAAATCCGGATTTCCCAATCGAACGCGAAATTCGAAAACGGATTTCACCTCCGAGAAATCCGTCCTCAGGGTGGATTTCAATTAAGAAATCCAAATCCGAATTGTTTTATGCGTCGCATAATTAGCACAAGATAGTCCGCTGTTCACGAGAACAGTTTAGCAAATCCTTTTTCGGATTTCCCAATCGAACGACAAAAAGGGAAATCCAAAAAATGCGAATTTGGATTTCTTAATTGAAATCCACCCTGAGGACGGATTAAGAAATTCGGATTCCCCAATCGAACGCACCCTATAGACAATGGCGTCATTTCGTTGCTATGACAACTCCGATGTAAAACCCTATGATAAATTTTCATCTACATCTAATAAAACTATGGTTAGCAATTTTTCCAAATGTTTGTCTATGGTGACGTAGCTATGCTCAAAATTGGGAGGTATTGACCGTGAAAAACTGTTACAGTATCGAGCCACCTTCATATGCCAGTACGGCCTACGTTGTTGCATCGTTTGGCCTCGTTTCTTTTCTACTGTTTCGTAAAAATTTGGGCAACTTGCGAGAATTTTTTGGGCAAATAGTTTACCGCCCCCCTGGCAAAAAATTGCCTGTACGCCTATGGCAGAAGTATTTTCCAGAAAACATTGAAGCAAGTTGGGGCAGTAGCTTCAAAATAAGAGTAAAAATCGAGATACAAGAGGAATTTTCAGTGCGTCTCACTTCGCAAACGAGTTTGTTTATTTCGCGCGATATGTTTCTCCTAAGTGTGTTTCAATTTTGCTTTATACCGTCGAAACCTTGTCTTTTTTCCCTGAAATCTAAATTGGAATTCTTCTTACACCGTGTAAAACCCAATTTTATTAGTTTCCCGCTTTCCCTTCCAATAGATCAAAGGTTCAGCTCTGTACTACGGCCCGAAGTACAATAATTTTCCCGCGAATTGTATTGTCGTGTTTTGTATTTTTTTTCTACATCCGGAAGGGCGACATAATGCTAATTAAAACCACAGGTTTAAGTATTTGATAGAAATGGTAAGTTTCTTCGTAAGTTTGGTGAATATGGAAGTCTTGATCGCCAGCTTAAAACCCTGAAAGTCTATCAATATACGACAACGGTGACATTATTGTTACTGTGAACGGGTTGAAGCCAGGAGTCATTTCAAAAGTAGGTTGACTTTGATCGTCCGGGTGAACGTAGTCCTGAATAGGACTGTTGTTGTTGACAGTGACTGACGTTTCGACATCCTGTGCGGTAGTCATCTTCAGAGTCAAAGTGAGTTGTATCACGTCAGTTGATGGTATTATACTCTGGTTATTGATCTGATTGGTCAATTACGTCACGATGTTATTGGTCGTCTGTCAGTTAAGCCGTGATGTTATTGGCTATCAAGACTCGTAATCAGTAATTGGTGCGTTTCGATCCGTCTATTGTCATAGTTAAACAGTCGTCTATTGTTAGTCAAATTGTCATTTCTCCAGTCGTTCTCTCGTAGTTAGTTTTGCTTGATCTCATCAATAAGTCGTTTGTACGGCGCTGACTGTTGGCTACGATTCGGTGGCGTTTGTTTTAACTTAGTTAACCAGCTTTCTAAAGTAAGACGTTGATAGTAGTCTGTAGAATATGTTATACATGTCGCAGAGTCCCAGTCAATTTGATGTTTCGTCTGTAAATGATGCTCAGCAATGTAAACCATCTCTCATGACGAGTACCATCCAATAGTTTTATGGCAAGATTAAGTCTCTCTGGCTCTGCAAGATAAGGTCTCTCTGGCTCTGCATCTGTTGGTTCATCACGGAGGGAGTACTGTAATGATGGATTTGCAGTAGCTTTTGACAAGGTCGTCACACTATCAGTATCATTGCTGTCAGCTTGTGTTCTTGTTCTAGTTTGAGATAATTCACTTAAAGAATGGTAATTGTCAGTCTTAGGAACAAGCCCTGTACCTACAAAAGGAAGGGGCTTGTACCTTGAAAAAGATAGCTGTGGTTTTAGTGGTGGGGAACAGGAAACTGGATCTCCAACATCAGACAAACTCTCTTTCTCTCTCTTCCAACATGGGAGTTAGGACGCATCCGTCCTTTGGCTGATTTAGGGTGACCACCTGTCTTTTGTCTGGATTAAGGCCTTGGAACAAAGACAGCACCATCAGAAGAGATCAGATATTCTGAGCTTCGACGTTGAAGGTTACTTCCCCCATCAAAAAAAAGACCTTTGTTGGGGTGACTGTTCTGCAGTTTGTAAGGGACTGTCAAGAGATCTGCTGCTTGTGGGTCGTTCGCCATGACGTGATAAAGGACGTTAAAATATTTGAACAAAAATATTGAAGACTATAGGTGACAATGACTTCAATCCATACGTTTGATACAAAAACAGGCCAATTGGACCTTTTTACTGGATTCAAAACACGGCAGTAAGCAGCGAAGTAAGTTATCTTTGCTAACTCTATACACTTTCTGCTACACCAGGGGGGATCCTGCAAAATTCGAGTAGGGGTGGTGTCATTTTCTGATTTTGTTACACTATTTCTATTGTGATCTTCACCTTTAGTACCAATGCATCGACTTGCATTGTGAACAACTAAACACAGGTGTTGTCGGTTTTTCAATGAAAAGTATCCATTTTGAGTAAAAGTAACCCAATTTGATTTAATGGGCCAGGAATGCACGATTTCGTGAAATGCACAGTGAATAATCCGAATTTTCTTAAAAAGTTTCCTTATACCTCAACTAATACCTCTCACTCCAGACGCAGCTGGCATTTTGGCTTTTACCGAATGAAGAATCGTTGGGTTATTCTGCCTTGCAGATTCTGTGAGTTCATTCGCTGGGTACATAGTCAAATGTCCGGCGCCATACTCATTGTATCTTTGCCTAGCAACTTCCGAGCATATCCCAAAAATTTATCGACCTGCTCCCGAAGAAAGTTGCTGAAACTTTTAGGGCATTTGTAGAGCTAAAGCATTAGTGGAAACGTCTTTCGTTGGCAATTAGTATTAAGTATTCATGGAAATTTCATCTCGACAAGACGTCCGTTTCTTTTTCCTATTTTCCGGAATTTTCACGGAACGCTAAGCGGTTTCACGCCATTTTATTGGTGTTGCTAGATCCCAAGCCCCTTTAAAACAAACGGAAGCAGAACACAGTTTGCAAGATCAACAGCCAGTTTTCGGATAGATATCTCTCGTTTTACTGTTCATTACCGAAATTTTCTTGTAGCCATGGCTGATGAAGATGAAGGCTGGGCGGCTGAAGTTGATGAGCAAGAGCGGCAAATCTCTGGCAAAGTAAGTTACCGTCGCAGCGTTTAATAATAAAATAATAATAATAATGACTTTATTACAGTTTTTCCACTGAAAGGTGGCTCTTCACCTGTAAAAAATTTCGATCAATATTAAAAATAATAATATTAATAAAGAGCTATAGCCATGTACAATATTAGGGATGCTACTGACAAAGAAAAAAAAAGAAATTAAAGTAATCTAGAATATATACAAATCAAGAAATCAAACGTGCATTTGCAATTGCCGTATTTATAAGATACTTCCTCACTTTAGTTTTAAAATCAGTAAAAACTACCGAGTTCTTTGCAGCAGAGGGTAATGAATTAAAAACATTAGAGGCGCTGTCCTGGAAAGTACCTGACTCTAGGGGTACTTTTAGCGTCGTTTCTTTCGAAGATCTCAGTGTTCGTGTTGGATTATGAATGTCTAGCTTAAGATAGGACGGCCAGTCATTATAATGCAAGGCTTTAAAAACAGTGTCAAGTAATTGATACTCGCTGCGTTCCTTTATTGGCATCCATCCTAGTTTGATTAAATCCGGCATATGCGCATAGCCCCCAAGGACGAAACCTGCAGCGGCTAACTGGACACGTTGTAGGCGCTTTAATAGGTATACTGGGATTGGATGACTAACAATGTTATTGAAGTCAGTTTTCGATAAAATCAGGCATTCCGCCAGTTGCTTTCGGAAGTGGAAGGGAGTAGTTAGGTGCTTTAATTTTCTAATTACAGCTAGTGCAGCGTAGCAGCTAGAGATCTTCAAGTTAATCTCCTCCTTCCATGCAGTACGTTGAGGTGTTGATTAACTTGGGTCCTCAGCGGGCGAAAGTTTGAGACTCACTCGAGCCTTTTCCCGTTAACCGTGAGATTAAGTGAACGTGTCTGAAGTCCATGTGCCCTTAACATCTGAGTTGATGTGACAGCATCATCACCTTTGTTTTCTTTGGATTCAGAGCTAGGTTGCCTTCTAAAAGCCTGGTTTCCATATGATCGTCCGGATCGTCCGGATCGTCAAAGTCGTCTCAAAAAATGTTCAGACGATCGGGACGATCATATGGAAACGCTACCCAGACGATCGCAAACGACCCAGACGACTGAGGCGACCTCGATCTCTTGGATAGAGTTGAGTTCTATCCGGACGATCGGGACGATAATGTAAATTTTGAAGCGATTATATGGAAACGCTCCCAGACGACTGAGACGATCGGGACGATCGAAGGCTATCCCAGAAGTCATCACTTTTATTCCAGTAATCGAGAATAAATTCGGCCCGGATGGCGCTGAAGCCGAAAAAATAATACACAAATGTTCGCAGCGCGTATTTGGCTTGTTTGAAATTAGAGAAAGTCCGTGACATCAAGTTTTCGAAGAGATACTATGTCTTCGGGGAACTCTTCTAGCTTCTCAATGCCGCAAAATCAAGAGAAAAAGCAGATACCAAGGTACGAGTTTCGCTTTACGAATAAAAATCATCCATTTATATGACTTGTTTGCAAAACAGTCGCAAACCCAGAGACACGCAGAGACATCGCAGACGACCCCTCGCCTCTTGCCTTTGGGGCGATCGAGACGATCATATGGAAACCACCAATCGCCCCAGTCGTCTGGATCGTCTCGAAATATTTTGAAACGACTGGGGCGATCGGGACGATCCGGACGATGATATGGAAACCAAGCTTAAGGACCAGTCTGACAGCTTGTTTAGCGCGTCTTGAATCACCGACTGGCCGACTTCAAGATCAGATGGCCTGAAATGAGTACATATCGTCGTGTCGTCCGCGTATTGATGACATACAACTTCAGATGGAAGAGCAGAAGATAGGTCAATCACATAAAGGTTGAACAAAACGGGGCCTAGAATTGATCCCTCCTCACCCTTTCCCCTTGTTTCTTGATTGGCATTTGCCGCTTCCTTTCTGCCTCCTGTTTTTATTTCCATCTTCCTCAATTTCTTGGGCTATTCTCGCGGTAAGTATCTCGTTTTGCAACCTAGATTTTATAGGTTGCCACGTGTTCGACAGCTGGTTCGACATTCGGTCTGGTCACATATATATATTTTGAAGGTCAGTATTTTCTGTACTTGTCCCCTTTTTTTGTAGTATTTTCTTAGTCATATTCATTGCTTTGGTTGTGTTTGTTTTCAATTCTTTCCTTGTTATTATTTTTCTTCCGCCGCTCCCGGGATTTCAGTCTTATAAGGGAGTCTAATTCCCTGTCGGATTACTGGCGCGTAAGACTGCTATCCCTTGAGCCGCGTCTTTTCCTTTACTGTCCTCAGGGTACCACTTTATCTTTCAGGTTGAAATTCCGTAGCTTAAGCATTTCATTCTGATGGATCCCGCGAGTGGCACATTCGCTGGCTTCGGTTTTTCTACAATCTTATTGAGCGGCTCTAGCAGTGGGTAGCAGTCAGTTCTTGTACGGTTCTCGCAGTATGTCCGCGGGGTTTTCAGTTTTTTCGTTTCATATGCCTATTTTGTCCTATGCTGTTTAATCTTCGTGTCTCCTACTTTTATTCAGGCACAGTCAGTGCATGAATTTGCTTTACTAGCATGCTGTTATTCCCCGTTGGGTTTTTTGGTACGTGTTTAAGTTGCTGCATTCTCATGTCTGAGCTACTGTTTGGCTTATGTTTTCGTTGTTGTCAAATAAATGTGTTTTGTGGCTCCAGAGCAGAAGTTGTTTTACGGCAATTTTTGTTACCTGACTCTGTCGAGCGTGTATTAGAACCAGCGGCTTAATTTTCTTACAATTTTCACGTCCTGGTCTGGCTTACACTATGTTTTGTGGCTCCAGATTGAAAAGTTGTTTTACGGCCAATTTTTGTTATCTGACTCTGTCGAGCATGTATTGGAACCAGGTGTTTAATTTCGCTAAATTTTCACACCCTGGTCTTGTTTACACCGTGTTTTGTCGCTCCAGAGCAGAAGTTGTTTTACGGCAATTTCTGTTTCCTGACTCTGTCGAGCATGTGTTAGAACCAGAGGCTTAATAATTCTAAACTTTTTTACGCCCAGGTCTTGTTTACAATTTATTTGTTTTCGGAATTGTGGTTCCTGTAGAAGTCGT
Source organism: Porites divaricata (assembly GCA_038088405.1). NCBI lineage: Eukaryota > Metazoa > Cnidaria > Anthozoa > Scleractinia > Poritidae > Porites > Porites divaricata. The sequence continues at coordinate 6,492,497 of JBBMOI010000008.1, forward strand.
TTCGCGGCAATTTTTCTTACCTGTCTCTGTCGAGCATTTTATTTAGTTATGGGGACTAGTTTGTGTTAGATTTATTGCTGCCTGGTCTTGTTAATATGTTTTGTTGCTCCAGAGCAGAAGTTGTTTCGTGGCAATTTTGTTTCCTGTCTTTGTCGAGCTTTTTTCTTAACTTTAGTGTGCGTATTAAGGCTGGGGTTTTGAGTTTGGGTGTGTGCTGTGTTGTCTTCCTGTTGGTACTAGGCTATGTCTCGGAAAGTATTATTCGTACGTTGGCCGCTAGATTTCTCCATCACTTAGCATAGGAGCGCGGGCAAGATTGGTGTAAATAGGATACTATCCTTCATCCGGAAGAGACCGCCAGATTTCTCCATCACTTAGCATAGGAACGCGGGCAAGATTGGTGTAAATAGGATACTTTTCAAGGCCTTAAGAATATCATCCCTTATCGCCAACATTGTGGTTGTAGTGGAGTGACACTTCCGATATGAACTGATGTTAGATTGTAAGATGACATTCTCCGTGAGAAAATCAGTGATTTGGCGGAGAGCCAATTTCTCATAAAACTTAGGTAATACAGGTAGAATAGTGATGTGTCGGTAATCGTCATTTGTACGTGGCTCATCCACCTTAGGAATCGGACTAATGCGCCCAGTTTTCCACAACAGGGGATATTCGTTTCTGCTCGGCCACCAGTTTGACAAACTTAGTTGGTATGTTATCCGGTCCGGTCGAGCAGTCCGATCGCAGTCCCTTTATCTCTCTCTAAGCACTTCCTGATGAGTGACGTAACAGAAACGGAAGGAGGAATGCGAGCCATCTGTAAGACGATCGATCAGCCGTTACAGATGTCCTCGTTGAGCACCGGAGACGAAGCAGTGACGTGCTCAGCTGTCGAGGCGAAGTGCCTATTAAGATCGTCGGGGTCAGCACGAAGCGGTTGTAATGGCTTGGACGGAGAATACGGTGTATCGTCCTCCATACCTCCTTCGGTCGCTTCGAGGAAAGCGCAGTGATTATAAACGACCGCTTGGCCTTCTTGATCAGATTTTTGAGCTTGTTTAGAGTGTATCTAAACATGTCCCATGCACCTTCCTTAGAAGGGCGTGCGTGCGCCTCCCGGCTTTGATTTGCGAGGTTTACTTGAAGGGATGGAATACTCGGATCGTTTAGCCAGGGCGCGAGGGGTCGGGTCACGTTAGTTCTCTTCAGCGGCGCCTGTCTGTCGAGACATTTTGTAACGAGACAGTGGAAAGTCGCGATCTTGTCATTGGGGTCGTCGAAAGCATACACAATTTCAAATGGCAGAGCAGCAAAATCGTCAATAAAAGCCGTTTCAAAAAATTGTTTTTCGTTCCTGATGAGCTTGTGTCTAGGTGTATAATGTGTAATCCGCGCATTCACGCAAGCATACGGGGCGTCATGGTCGCTTACTAGTGGACATGGAAGTGCTTCAGTGTAAGTAATGCATTTCGGCACGTAAATGATTATGTGATCAATCAGGGTTTTACTAGTCTTCGTTATTTGTGTTGCCTTAGTGACCATCTGCTTAAGATTGAGCGAGTCTAACAATTCATTGTAACGCTTCACCTCTGACATTTCAGATCGAAACATGTCCAGGTTATAATCCCCAGCCAAGAGTAGCATACCATCCCATAAAGCTACGTTTGCACTTGGCAAATCCTCAAAACTCTGTATCCAGTCAGAGAAGTTACTGAATTTGGCTCCCAGAGCAGTAAATTGTACCAAGCAAGATTTTGCTGTTTTTGCTACGGTCTGGAAGCTGGATCCACAGGTGTTCCAATTCAGAATAGCGATCCTCGAGGTCTTTCCTCCGTTTGAACTTTATTGTGTCCCTCACGTAAATTCCTACTCCGCCACCTTTTGTGCTGTCCCTATGGCGAAAAGCGTGGCAATATCCCGGGATAGTTACATGTTGCAGCAGAAGTTGATTATTTTTGAGTCAAGTCTCACTCATACAGACAACATCAAATGGGTACTGCTTTAGGGTCAGCAATAATGAGTCAAAAGTCGACACCATATTCTGGGTATTTATATGCATTATCTTGAGTTGTTTTTCACTTCCAGACAAAGCTCGTAAATGGATACATCATTAATAATTTCGCTTCTAGTGTCGATCAGACATTCATCATCCGAGACAGAGATATCGTATGCGTAGAAGGGTAATACACTCCCAACACATTTATGGTAGATCCACTGTTTAGGGGTTGTGGATGAGGCGTGCTTCACATTTATTTCTTGACTGCATTTAACATGCGTGAATTCAAAACAAATGGTGCAAACACAGCGCTTATGATTCTTTGCTATCGGCTTCTCACACTGACTGCATCGGGGAGCAGTTTGCTTTATGCCTGTCGTTGATAGCCTGCTAGTTTCAGCTAGTTTCCGGGCCAGGATTTGGGTTGACGTCGCCACATTCTGACAGGAGGGTAAAGGTAGCCATAGAATTACTGTAATAAGCGACCCTATTAGATGACCATTTCTTGCGGCTCGCTCCTTTGCTACGCCTTGTTGAATTAATAGCGCTGGCATTGTTACTCCTTTCCTCAGGGACGAGAAAGGCATTGTAGTTGCCACAGTCGTTGTGGGCCTTTGGGACATCAGTGGCATCTGAGAGTATGCAAATGTCATGAATAAACTGTGTTGAGCAAGGGCCAAGTACTAATGAGAAACGTTGATTTACGCCACAAATGAAGATCCTGGTTTGACTTCAAGTTTATGCAGGCTCTCGTAGCTTCATTTTCCCTTAGATAGTTCGAAGCGTGAAGAAATACGGCAAGGAATACGCAGCGCGAAGAACCGTGACCGGCGTGCATCATGCATAACAGTACTATAACGCTTTATTCTTTGAAACACGTGCGAATGATTTCGCATGTTTCGGCGTCCTCAGCTTGTAGCTGTTGAAAATAGTTTTGATGCTTTAGCATGATGAGAATGAATTTTTATTTAGTAGCTCGTGTGTTATGTTAACCAATTTTACTTGTATAATTTATAAAACCCTTTCAAACCAATGAATGTCATGGCTTCATTTTGATGCAGAGTTTTCAGCTGACATGTCGATCTGGGAGATAAGAAGAGTGTAGAAAAAAATTACCCCTTCATACTCACGTTCATTACTTCTGAAATGTATTGGTTCTTACACTTTTCTTCCCTAGTAGTAGTGTGGATAAAATCACTGCTATGGCAAAATATTTTGGACAAGCCTCCTTGTTCAGGAACTGATATGCAGCTTTTTAACCACAGAGATGGCCAAGAAAAAAGATCATTTTTTCCCAAGGGTTTTGGTATTAAGGCCCAGTCAATTCGAAGCATGCCCAATCCTCTTCCTTCTGATCATGGGCATTTCAAAAATTAAACATTCTGGCTCCTCCAGGATTTTCACTTGTGTTAAATTACGTTTTAAATGTAAGATTTTTCATCATTCACTACATCTTAAGGGCTGTCCACACTTGGTGCTCGGGAACCAGTGTCTGAGTACTGGCCCAAAATGCTGTGGTTTTCACACTTTGAGTATCCGATATGTGACTGTAGACATAGTTACTCAATCTCGCCTTGTCAGACTCCATTTTGAAACATGAGTGACAACAAAGCAGTGGACTGTCCGGAACTTGCAAAAATTGTGCGCACACATGGACCCAGTGCCTACTTTTGCGCCCGAGAACAAGTCTGGTTTTCCCAGTAAATGACCTCTGAGGGACAAGGGCAGAAACTCTAGACTGATGACATTTCACTAACAAGATTTGTGTAGTGATTCTGATTGGTTAATGCAAATTTCCCTTGCAGCACAACAAATCAGAAGCATTGCCCATATTTGGGTAGTGACACATCATCAGTATGGAATTTCTGCGCTCATTCCCGCGTGGAAAACAGTGATGGTGGCCCAAAATGTTGGCTTTTTTCTCAGGCTACTTCTAACACCCCTTTTGATTTTCATAGATTTATTCACTGTTTGCAGGTTGATAAGTTGAAATTAAGTAACACAAGTACCACTAAACCAAAAGAGGAGAAGAAAGCTAATACAGAAGAAGAGGAGAATGGTAAAAATAAAATGCAAGCTCAGTGCTTAGTGACATATTTTGTAATAATATTATTATTCATACTAATCATACATGTAGCTGTAACAAAATTCTTAAATCTAATTGGCTGTCAACTGTCCTGATTTCAGCACTAACAGGACAGTGTAATAGGACAGTACGTGTTATGCCTAAGTAATTGGACAGTATGTGCCATCGGCGGCACGTACTTAAATAGCTTTTTTTAACTTCTAGAAAAAGCTATTATTATTTCTTGTGTTTTAATTTTAGAAAAGGACTGAATCTCACAAACTTTGTTGTAGTTATGATTAATTAGTTACAGAACTTTGTGTTGTCCAGTGTGGTCTGTAATCATACTCGTGATTAAACAAATCAGACTCCCGCTATGCAGTAGTCCAATATTGTTAATTAGTTGTATGAATTGGACTCCACTCAGTCCTTAGTACCATTATTTATACTTTTATCAATACTAAAACCCCATACTGGCATTGTCTTTCTTCCACACAGAGCTGACTAAGGCTACAGACCTTGCAGATGCTTCTTTTTTGATGAAAGTGTTAAGAAGTAAACTTGTTAAGACCAAGTATGAGGTTGAGGTACAGAGAAATGACCCAAGTTCACCCTTGCACTCTGTCAAGTCATTTGAGGAATTACCATTGTAAGTACTGACCACCATTCTATTGCTTTTCCTCCTGACATGAAAGGATTTTAGATTTCAAAGGTTTATCAGTGACTATTATTATTATTATCATAAAATAGTATAATCTGTGTTGTATTTTTTATTAGGTCAGAACAACTCCGTCGTGGTGTGTATGATATGGGTTTTAACAAACCATCCAAGATTCAGGAAATAGCACTACCCATGATATTAGCTGATCCGTGAGTTACTGCATGTTGAATTAATTTATACTGTAACAGTGTCCACAGTCTTCACATAATTACACTGCTGGACTAGTAAAACCATAGAACCAGAATAATTTAATCTGAAATATTGTTATAATACAGCGTGCCCATATCAAGTGAGATAAAACAGTAATCATGAATAAATTTCTTTTCTTGGTGGGTCCCCTTCATGCTCAATTTACGCGTAAGGCCTCTGACTTGTCCTTGAAAAGTGTGTCTGGTATCAGTAATATTTTTGAGCTATTTTGAAAAAATAGCTCATATGTCAGTGGTGTAAGCGTATGTATCTTTGTGGCTCTGTGGCTCTGTGGCTTTGTGGCTTTGTATGTTGGGATTTTTGTTGCAAGAGCCAATAAGGTTGAAGGTACTATGAGTTGATGCTTAGGAACCAATGAGATCTTGGCATCCATTTAAACATGGCATTGGTAAAGGTCGAACAAGGGCACTTTGAGACCGCCATCTTGATCATTCACAATTTTTTCGTCTTTTATTACGAGTACAGGTGTTTGGAAGCATTACATAAAATATCTTCATGATTCAAACGCTATGAACAGTGATGCAGCTGTTGAAGGGTTCATATCATTTCTACCTAATTCGGCTATCGGTACAACGCACGTCAGTATGAGTTCTGTTTCACCTGCTACAACTGGGTAGAGTATAAAAGATCATATATTTTCAAATCTCTTCCAATGAAGCAATAATTGATATTTAGATATAGACTTCAATTTGAAAGCATGCGCCCGCTTTGAAAATATTATTCTCTCGCTTACAAAGTTCAACCGACCTTTTTCGTTCTATTTAGTAAAGATGCGTAACTTGTGTACAAATAGTAGCGTTAGGGAATAAAATTGGAAGAAGCTAGTTGACACAATAATTAGATACTGTTAAATTCAGTGGAGTAACATGATATAAGTAGAAATATATTTCAGCAGTTTGATAATTTTCTTGGAAGTAAATAAATGATAGGCTATCAACCTTGACGTTGCATGAAACATAATTTAATTGCAGATGTTGTAATAAAGCCGAGGTGATTTCTTAAAATCGTTTGAGAAAATTTTGTAGTAAAACAATTTGCCTCTTTTTACGTACGAATTGTGAAAGGGCCAAAGACCAACATCTTCACATGCAAATTGTGTGCATGAGTTATTTTTATAATTCTGTTTACTACTGGATTACTGTGTGATAACTCGAATTCCCTCACGTACGAACCACGAAAGGGGGCAAAGTCCAACACTTTCACGTGCCAGCTGTGTGACTGTACATCTCATGCAGATTGGCTTTTCACAATAATAATAGTAGCTCGGACGTATGAAGACCTGTTTCGTTTAGTAACCAATGCCTTAAAAAAGGCTCTTGTCTTTTAAGAAGCAATGGCTTTAAAAAAAAATGACGAAATAAGTTATCGGAGTTAAAGACTGTTTCACAAATGTTAATAAATGTTAGGTTACCAACCTTGACGTTGGATGAAACATAATTTAATTGCAGATGTTATAATGAAGCCGAGGTGATTTCTTAAAATCGTTTGAGAAAATTTTGTAGTAAAACAATTTGCCTTTTTTTTTTACGTACGAATTGTAAAAGGGCGAAAGACCAACATCTTCACGTGCAAATTGTGTAGGTGAGTTACTTTTAGAATTCTGTTTACTAGTTTACTGTGTGATAACTCGAATTCCCTCACGTACGAACGACGAAAGGGGGCAAAGTCCAACACTTCCACGTGCCAGCTGTGTGACTGTACATCTCATGCAGATTGGCTTTTCACAATGATAAATAGTAACTTGGACGTATGAAGACCTGTTTCCTTTTGAAACCAAATCCTTAAAAAAGGCTCTTGTCTACTGAGAAGAAGAAATAAGTTGTCGGAGTTAAAGACTGTTTCACTGAGTAGAATCGCACGTGAAAACCTCGTGAATTATGATGATGCAACCATCTACCACAATGATAAAAATCCTGGTATTTCGTAACTATTCAGTTTTCGATGAGTCACATTTTGGCTTAAGAAACTCTGAGGAAACCTTAGAGTTTTCCTTCTAATCAACGTTTGGTGAGTAGAAATTTATTTCACTTAAACGATTTGTTTAACTTGCACCAGATGTAACAGGGAAAGACAGAAGAAATTGAATATATAGCTTGAAGATCGATTCAGCTGAGCGTTTCGCGTTTTCATTTATGTACCGCAATACGCAATTTCGCACAAAAACCCAATCTACATTTAGGATGAAAGAGGTAGATTCATCACTTTTGGTAAGTTTACACCGAAGCATTAAAGTTACACTGAAGCATTCAAAATAGCTCATGCACGTTTAACGTGCCTATGTTTTTTTATGGGAATGAGACATTAACCCATGGCTAACCTGGTGGAGTTGTTGCAGTTTTTATTCATCTGGTCCCAGTTGTTCAAAAGGTGGATAACACTATCCACTGGATAGCACAATATTATCGGTTTCCCTATCATGTATCCATTGGATAGTGATTTATCCGGTGGATAGTGCTATCCAGCTTTTAAACAACTGGGGCCTGGCCTTTCACCCAAAACCTGCCCAACACAGTTGAACCCACCAAGATGTAAGGTCCCAACTTCTATACAGTGTAGTTTTCAGGGTCATTGAGGTGCATGAACCTCCCCTCCATGTCATAAATGCGCAACTTGTTAGGAAGGTTTCTTGGTATCAAGTGGCAATTGTATAAATGTTTGCTTTTTTGTTTGATGTTTAGACCAAACAATATGATAGTTCAATCACAGTCTGGGACAGGAAAAACTGCAGCATTTGTTTTGTCCATGCTTAGCAGAGTGGATGCAACAAAAAGCTTCCCTCAGGTATTATTTTCATTTTACTTCTTGTATGTTCCTTCCTCCTGCACAACTTGTAAAAAAACACTCAGATTCGTTGACTCAGCGGTACGCGCAAAAGTGTGAAACGGCAAAAAAAGGTGTAAGCGTTATGGTATCATTTTCATGTCTCGCTTGTTTCACTCAACAGACTAAGAAAAAAAGAAACTGATTTTGGTCTTCTACTGAATTGATGTCATTTGAATGGTGATTGGCCACACTGCAGGATTTCGTCTTAAGACTCAAAAATAGAATCCACCTAAAAATTCCATGTTCCTCTCTAGTAGTGTAAGAGTTACATCAGGAACAAACATGAAGTGTTAGATGATGAATTTGTTCACTGAATTGAATTGTTGCAATGAGCTGATTTTGTCGACGTGCTTTTATCAAGGTTATCTGTATTTCACCTACATATGAGCTTGCACTACAAACAGGACAAGTGGCAGAAAAGATGGGCAAATTCTGCCCTGAAGTCAAGATTGGTTATGCAGTGAGGGGGGAGAGAGGTGAGAAACTGGAGCCAGGAAAAATAATTATGTGCAAGACAGTCATTAGCGTGAGGGGTGAATACCATACTGTCTTGCTCGGGGGTGTAAATTTTGGGTTTCGTCTTACTTAGAAAGACAAAAAGTAAATGCCAATATTTTTAGCGTCTTAGGTTTTGTTTGGGGTTGTGGTCAAAAAAGCTTGAGCCTTTCCTCAATTGGTTTAATTCAATGTTTGGTATAAGCATCATTCTCTGTTTACTGTAGTTTACCGTAAAAGTTTACTTGTCCACTTGTCCCCAGAAGCAGGTGAGGGGCGGGGGGTGGGGGTTGCGTTAAGCAGCTTGCAAAGAAAGTAATCTAACATAGCCCAGGGCTATAAGACTAGTCGAGTTTGCTATCGGGCTATTGAATTCTAGTCTAACTTGCTCGATAGGGAAGTGAAGTTTTATGGGGAGTTGATAAGAAATTATTATAGAGGAACTGTAATCATTCCTTCTAAACAAAAATTCTTTTCTGTGCTAGTTGAAATGACTTTGGGGCTAGCTACAGCTTACGTAAATGGCAGACTGTAAAACTGACTTTCTTTGCACCCTGGTTAAGGCCTATAAATACAGCTTTGCCTTGTTTTTATTTTGTCGCTGAAGAAAATGATTATTGTATATTCCATAAACAGCCTTCAATGTTCTTTAATCCCCTCTCCTTCTCCCTTCTACAGTGTCAACAGGTCAGAAAGTCACAGATCACATAATTTTTGCTACACCCGGAACTCTACTAGTCTGGATTCTGCGCAACCGAGCACTCGACCCAAAAAAAATCAAGATGTGTGTGTTAGATGAGGCTGATGTCATGATAGCACAACAGGGACACCAAGATCAGTCCATTAGAATACACAAGTAAGGCTACTTCCCTTTTGTCATACTTTCGGATGAAACTGGCGAAAAAATCTCTGATATGTCCTTTTGATGAGATGAAAAGTAATCATAGTTACTAGGAGATTTTCTGCTGGCCAGCAGATGATCGCCTTGGGCATATGCATTTGCCTCATTTCCACAAAGGTTTGCCCTCCGGTTTGCTTCGAATAGCTTTACGCTCCCTTCTTTTATGTTTGTTTCCTCCCACCCACCCACCTCTTTGTTCCTTGGAGGGAACTCCATTCAGGTAAGTTGTCGTTTTTGATCTTTAATATTCTCCACTGAGAGACCACTGTGACAGGTTCCAAGGGCAGGTGACCTATGGCAGGTTGTCATTGTTGCCCCACTTTCGTTGCAATGCGAATACTGAACTTACGAAATAATGTATTTGCTCTGTTCTAGGACCCTGCCTAAAGATTGCCAAATGCTTCTGTTCTCTGCAACCTATGACGACGACGTGATGAAATTTGCCAAGACAGTAGTACCAGACCCTATCATCATTCGGCTGCGTCGGGAAGAGGAGAGCCTGGACAATATCAAGCAGTACTATGTGGTGTGTCGTGACAAAGAGGATAAGTTCCAGGCCCTCTCCAACATGTATGGCGTTGTGTCTATTGGACAGTGTATCGTTTTCTGTCATGTAAGTGTTAACATAAATTCCTTCCCTCCCTCTCCTTTTTCCTTTTCCTTTTCCATGATTCCCATCCAAATCCTTCCTCACCCCAGGAAACGACTGCAAAGCAGCATAAATTTTAGTTGCTGTTCGGGAAATTTTTCATTACCCCAGGATGTTTTTACATTTTATGTATGCCTTCGTCATTTCAGACTCGGAAGGCTGCATCTTGGCTGGCAGAGAAGATGACAGCGGATGGTCATTCAGTAGCGCTGTTGTCAGGTGAAATCACAGTGGAACAGCGGCTAGCAGTATTAAACAGATTCCGCGATGGCAAGGAAAAACTGCTGATAACCACTAATGTCAGCGCCAGAGGCATTGATGTGGAACAGGTAAGTACACATTAGCCACCATAAGAATCAATGACCCACCCCCTAGTATTAAAATATGGATTTTGGGTTTGTGCATGACAAACTAATAACATATGTATCGACATCGGTAACCACACTAAGGTACCAGAATTTTAAACACCAATGAAAAGTGTAAAAAACGTAAATCGTATTAAAATTGCAAATAAGAAAGTACGTAGGAGCCAAGTAAAAGCCCGGGTAGGTACTGTACATTACTCCATGAAAATTCGGGTAGGGAATGTATGGTATATAATTATGCTTCTTAAATTGTACTGTACATTACTCCATGAAAATTCGGGTAGGGAATGTACGGTATATATGCTTCTTAACTTACCCTATTTTAGACCATAGTGATTGGGCCAGTTTTTCAAATTTTAATGCTATTCCTGCAAAAACTACCAAAAGGTTATTATTTTCAGTGCTGCCTGATGAAATTTGTTTGACATCATCTTCGTCACTCCATAGGAGCATTTTTTGTATGGGTTAACCCTTTGAGTCCCAATGGTGACCAACATAAATTTTCTCCTAACAAAATCCATACAATGTCAAGAGATGAGGTTATGAGAATCAATAAACTGATCATATAAACGAAAATGCCTTGATCTTTTACCAAATTCTCTCAACACATTCTTTATAAGGAAATGTATTGAGATAAGTTTTGAGAATTTGTATGTGGATATTAGGTCCTATAGAGTTAAGGCACTAGGTAATGACTTGAGCACAGAATTGATCAAAAAGAGCAATTCCCTTGGTGCCCCATGTAAGGGAATCCAGTTTCCGGAATTGTAGAATCTGGAATCCTGGGCCTTGGAATCCAGAATACAGATGTAGGAATCCGGAATCCCACTAAGAATTGGAATCCGGAATTCAAGTTCCACTGAAAAAGATCTGGAATTCAGCGCCTGGAATCCGGAATCCACGGCATGGAATCCAGAATCCAAGACTGTCTGGATTCCCTTACCTGGGGTGACCCTTGTGACATAGTCCTTTCCCCCTCCCCAATTCCCTAGTGATGCCAGTGAGGCCTTAGGGTCTGTTTACATGTAAACGTGATCAAATTAAAATAGGAAATTATATGCACACCGACAGAGGGGTTACCCCACCTAAGAGGTTTACTTCTCCTACCTGAGGTCCCCCACCTCCATGTAAGCAGGCCTTTAGCAATACGATGTTGTTTTATTTTTTGTTTTGTTGCAATAGGTTACTGTCGTAATTAATTACGACATGCCAGTTGAGCCCACAGGAAAACCGGATTACGAAACATACTTACACAGGATCGGCAGGACTGGCCGGTTTGGCAAGAGCGGAATTGCCGTCAACTTCATTGATGGTCAGCGGTCTATGACGATCATGAAGAAAATCGAAGAACATTTTGGCAAGAAAATAACGCTCTTGCAGACTGATGACGTGGATGAACTTGAAAAACTGGGCAACTAACTTGAAGCACCAAAGTTATGAAAATAGATAAGAGTTGTTTATCAAGGAATGTTACACAAGGAATTAACTCTTGAAACCTCACGCAAGTCTCTCTAAGGCTTTCATTCCAGCCTAGAAGGTTAACTTCCAATAGAACATTTGCAACGCTTTGATGATGTGTGTTAGTGATTTTCAACAACCGTGATATAACAGTATTCTGTACATGGCAGTTTTAATAATCTAACCTAATCAATGGATAAGCTGTATTCTGTGTCCAACGGGATACTTAACAACTAAAGTGCTTTTCACTTATATTTATGGATGAAATTGTGGATTAGTTAGCTTTTGAAATGTGTTAATGGCCGTAAAGCGTTCATTTGAATGAAACAAATCGTTTTTCACCGACTACCAGCAGTCTCTCTTGTTTCGTAGACCACGCGCGTGACTGAAGGTTCGCGGCTTCGCTTCGTGCACTCCCCTCACTAAATCTGAAGACAAGAGAGATTGTTCGCAGTCTACGTTTTTTCCGGCATAATAAACAGCTGAAGATTGCTAAGGACTATAGGTACATTACGGACTGAAGAACGTATGAGAGCCATTGCTGACTTTACGAAACGCCTACAAATAATTCCTTGTGTAACACCTCCTTCGACAAACGTTGTGTTCTAGCTGCCGTAAACATTTCATGGACATCTTTGATGAGATATTGTAGAAGGCATTGATAATCAGTTGCGACGTTCTATTGCCCCATTCGTAAAAGAAATTGTTACGCCGTTTATAGGATTATACTCTGTTATGTTGTTTCATTATTTCCGTGTAGCACAGAAACAATATGTGCACGCCGATGCAAGAAAGGTTCAACTATCGCAATGTGTGTGCATGTCTTTCATTTGTCTGAAGGCATTACAGTGCTCAGGGCGTTTTTTAACGAATGTGTTCTCAAAATTAAACGCATTTTGTGGCTAGTGTACAAGCCCCTTTGAAAGGCACCGGAAAAGATCACGGTGTTTTGTCCGCAGGTAGGCCAAGCTCACGAGTGAGAATCGTTGTTGAGTAACAGAAATATTATAGGGGTTTGTGTGGGGATTTTAGTGAGCGTTATTTATGAGTAAAAAATAGTGGTTAAAATGCATCAGAACCTCTTACCTTGCCTCCTTGTTTATTTATGCAGCTTATTTATGTCTTTTCAGCAAGATTTTTGCGTGTCGGAGTAAGGCCCAAAATGCTAAGAGCTCACCGTAAATAAAACAAGACAGCATAAGAAGTTCTCATGTATTTTTTTGCTATTTTTGACCTTTTTATGACGATTGCTAAAATATCCATCCACACAAACCCTTTTGTTACGCAACAACGCGTTCTCATAGGCTAGCTTGGGTGTAGACCCAGACAGATTGTGCTCGGCAACTTTTGAGCAACTTTTGAACTTTTTCCAATTTTAGCAACCTTGAGCAACTTTTGGCTTTCTGAGCAATTTTTGAGCAACTTTGTATTGATATGTCTAATAAGAATCACAAAAATTAACATGTGGACCACATGTGATGTGGTTGAAATTTTGAAAAGGAAACATCTATAAGATGCAAGAGCATTTAATATATTAAGTTTTGTTCTGCAACTGTGCAAACCTTTTATAATATACATGTGCCCAAGATATACACTTCAGATTAATATATTGAACTTTCTTAAGTTCCAATTATCCAAAAAGAACAATGATCGATGATATTTAATAATATTTGTATGAAATATTGATATATTAAAGTAGCAACTTTTTGGCTTTAAAAAGAGCAACTTTTCATGATTTTGCGAGCACAATCTGTCTAGGCCTACTTGGGTGTCCTGTGGTTTGTCAACACTTGTCTAACAACAGGCAGAAATTTGGGATAATATCGAAAAAAATTGCGACAGCCATGTTTTGTAGAGCAGATCAACGGTTCTAAGAAAAACAGGATATTGCGTCAAAAACGTCAAACAATGCAAGAGACTCTGTTTGATTGGTTGATAAAATAAAGTTTAGTCCGGGCAGGAGCCGATTACTTGGTCCGGGTCAGAGAGCATTATGTGGGTTGGGTTCTTTGAAAATCCGATTTAAAAGATAGTATCGCCAACAATAAGCTTTATAGAGTATTTCAAACTCAATCCCGAACTTTTCCATGGATATAAAGACGTTGCTGGACAATCTTCATGATGAAGTATCCTGTTCTGTGTGTATGTGTACATTCACTGATCCAAAGCAGTTGCCTTGTTTGCACAGTTTCTGTCTTAACTGCCTGAACAGAATTCAACGAACGAGCGGCCTCCATGGCAAAATAACATGCCCCGAGTGTAGGAGACAGTTTCAAATCCATGGAAGTGGAAATCCCAGCGAACTTCCCACGAATTTTCGTATCAACAGTTTGCTAGATGTCTTAGCAATTAAAGAGTGCAGTGCAGCTAACGTTGAATGCGGAAATTGCGACAAGCAGAGCGCCCAGACCTTATATTGCTTCCAGTGTTGTTCTTTCTGGTGCAAGGAATGCATTTTAGGACATAACATAATACGCACCAATAAAGAACACAAAACGCTGGCACTAAAAGATTTTCAGGATCAAGACCTCGAGGCCGTGTTACAGCGACCAGCATTTTGCCAGAAGAAGCACCATGAAAAAGAAGAGCTGAAGTTCTTTTGCAAGGGCTGTGAAGTCGCCATTTGCAACACTTGCGCTGTAACGCTTCATGAAGGTCACGGCAAAATGCTCTTGCAAGAAGCTACAGATGGGCGCAAGGCACAGATCAACTCCATGATTACTTCCTTGAAAGATAAAATTGTGGAAAAAAGAAAGGAAGTCGAACAATTCAACCAAAAGAGCATGGAATTTCAAGCGCAAGTAGCCGACGTGAAAAGCCAAGTACAGACGAATGTAGACCAAATGATTGCAATCATCGAAGCGAGGAAACAGGATGTTTTTGATACAGTCGATAATCAAGCGAAGAAATCGATTGAAACACTCTCACAGAAAAAAGGCAAAGTTGAAAATCAAGTAAAAACAATTGAATCAGCAATTGAACAAACCGAATCTCTGATGAAACGGAACTTTAGTACAGAAATCCTTGGATTCGTGGAAACATTTGATACAATCCTACGGGATCAGGGTACCCAAGAAAATCGTGATACTGAGTGTATTCCTCGGTTTAGTTTCACTAAAAGTGAAGCAGTGATAAACGCGTTGAACATTGAAGGCATAGGTAATGTAAAAACTGTTTTTAGCAACACTAAATCGCAACAATCAGCTGGGATTGCTGGGAAAAAAGAGGCAAAAGTTCCTGACAGTCCTTTTGAGGCTCATTTACAAAGCAAGCGTTACATTCCTGAGCTATCGTTTGCACAAGGTGAGTCTAGAGTACTAAAGTGATTACGTCATAAAAATTGAATGTGCGAAATTATGGGATTCGTCAAGATATTCTGAAAGAAACACATCTAAGAGGCCTTCTTGCCAAAAACTAGCATTGTGGAGCAAATTGTCTCTGAGATATTAGCCCAGTTATGCTCTGATGACTCCATACAAATCCTTCTAAATTTGAGTCTGTTCATAACATTAGGAAAAGCGAATTTATGATTTTGTCGCGCGGAACTGGCGCTAGTATCGTAAGCAGAGTGCGATTAGGCTTTTGCTTAGCCTCTCACGCAGGCGTTTTTAGGGGACCTCATCTTTCATCCCGAGACGTGGGAGGCTAGCTTTTGCTTTGGTCTTAAAAACCTTTCTTTCTATCGGTTTGGTATCCGCAGTTGCCTAGCAACAAAGTCCCGACGGCGTCTCAATTGACGTCAGCACCATGATGTCATCGTAAGCAGGCTGCGATTTAGGGTCTGTCATAAATCTCTCTTTCTATCGGTTTGGTATCCGAAGTTGCCGAACAACGATGTTTCCACTGTTTTTGCGCCCGTAGTTGGCGATCAAAAAAAGGATCCTGGCTGATAAAGGACGTTAACCAAACTTTTCTGCAATAAAAATATTTGAGCAAAAATATTAAAGACTATAAGTGACAATGACTTCAACCACAGGTTTGATACAAAAACAGGCCAATTGGATCTTTTTACTGGATTCAATTTCAAACGTCGTGCTCTGCCGTGCCGAACTCAATTGATCAAATTAAATTCGACTTTAGCACGTCAGTAGCGCGACGTTTGAAACCAAGTCGTGCTACTGCCGTGTAGCACGGCAAGCCTTGCAGTGCTACACGGCGGTAGCTCGACTTGGTTTCAAACGTCGTTCTACCGCCGTGCCGAACTCAATTCATAAATTACAAATGCATTAGAATACATTTAAAAGTTTGCTTAACCCGTTTCTTTATTATTGTGTTTGTTTTCGCCGACAGCCGTTCCATTCGACTGAATTAAATTCAACGTCTGAAACCAAGTCGTGCTAGTGTCGTGCTGCAGTCGAGCTATCTTAGCACGGCAGTAGCACGAAGTTTGAAACAGGCCTAAGTTATCTTTGCTAACTCTATACATTTTCTGCTACACCAGGGGGATCCTGCAAAATTTGAGTAGGGGTGGGTGTCATTTTCTGATTTTTTCCAGTATTTTTACTGTGATTTTCACCTTTAGTACCAATGTATCGACTTGCATTCTGAACAACTAAACACAGGTGTTGTCGGTTTTTCAATGAAAAGTATCCATTTTGAGTAAAAGATAACTCAATTTGATTTAAGGGGCCAGCTGAATGCACGATTTCGTGAAATGCACAGTGAATTATCCGAATTTTCTTAAAAAGTGTCCTTACCTCCACTAATACGTCTCATTCCAGACACAGCTGGCATTTTGGCTTTTACCACATGAGGAATCATTGGTTTATTCTGCCTTGCAGATTCTGTGAGTTTTTTCGCTGGGTACATCGTCAAATGTCCGGCGCCATACTCGTTGTACTCTTTGCCTAGCAACTTCCGAGCATATCCCGAAAATTTATCGATTTGCTCCCGAAGGAAGTTGCTGAAACTTTTAGGGCATTTGTAGAGCTAAAAAGCTAGTGGAAACTTATTTCGTTGGCCATTAGTATAAAGTATTCACGGAAATTTGAACCCGACAAGACGTCCGTTTCTTTTTCCTATTTTCCGGAAGGAATAGGATTTTCACGGAACGCTTACCGGTTTCACGACATTTTATTGAATGGCGTTGCTAGATCCCAACCCCTTTCAAAAAACCCGGAAACAGAACACAGTTTGCAAGATCAACAGCCAGTCTTCAGATAAATATCTTTTGTTTTACTGTTCTTTAATTCAGTACCGAAATTTTCTTCCTAGCAATGGCTGATGAAGACTGGGCGGCTGAAAATGATGAGCAAGAGCGGCAAATCTCTGGCAAAGTAAGTTACTGTCGCTGCGTTTAATAATAATAATAATAATAATAATAATAATAATAATAATAATGATAATAATAATGACTTAAGCAACACGTCTTTGAGTTTAGTGCTAAATAGAAAAGCCAGTCTGCGTATGATTTGCAGTGCACAATACCATCTGATCACAATTTTTAAACAACAAATCAGGGGCGTAGGCAAGACTTTTCATCGCGGAGGGGCTGAGGGGGTCCTCCGTCACTTCCTCACCCGCGCCACAAACCAAGCTTCCTTTGTCAGGACATAACAGATTGGCGACTGAAAGTGCGACAACTCAGACAACATTGCTTGCGTCAATTTACCTTTTTCTTTTTCGAATTGTGCGACTTCTGTTGATGGAGAATGTTGGCCCTAAAATGACAATGGCGCCTGTCTATCTTAGGGAGCGGAATTACAGAATTATCTCTTGTTTTTGTGGATGACTTCTTAAATAATTGTTAAATTATTGAAATTCGCAAATGCAAATCACGTGGCTAATTAATTCCTATTTGGCGTTTTGCTTTTGCTGTTTGCTTTTTTCTACGACAACGTTATTGCAATTAGGTGTATACAAATCAAGAAATCAAACGTGCATTTGCCCTATTTATAAGATATTTCCTCACTTTAGTTTTAAAATCACTAAAAACTGTCGAGTTCTCTGCAGCAGGGGGTAATGAATTAAAAACATTAGAGGCGTTGTCCTGGAAAGTACCCTACTCAAGGGGTACTTTTAACGTCGTTTCGTTCAAAGATCTTAGTGTTCGTGTTGGATTATGAATGTACGGTCTAGCTTAAGATAGGACAGCCAGTCATTATAATGTAAGGCATTAAAAACAGTGTTAAGTAATTGATACTCGCTGCGTTTCTTGATTGGAATCCATCCTAATTTGATTAAATCCGGCATATGCGCATAGCGCCCGAGAACGAAACCTGCAGCGGCTAACTGGACACATTGTAGGCGCTTTAGTAGGTATTCTGGGATTGGATGACTAACAATGTTACTGTAGTCAATTTTTGATAAAATCAGGCATTCCGCCTGTTGCTTTCGGACGTGGAAGGGAGTTAGGTGCTTTAATTTTCTAATTACAGCTAGTGCACCGTAGCAGCTAGAGATCTTCAAGTTAATCTCCTCCTTCTAGTTGAGGTGTTGATTGACTTGGGTCCTCAGCAGGTGAAAGTTTGAGACACGCTCGAGCCTTTTCCCGTTAACCGTGAGATTAAGTGAACGTGTCTGAAGTCCATGTGCCCTTGACATCTGAGCTGATGACAACATCATCACCTTTGTTTTCCTTGGATTCAGAGCTAGGTTGCATTCTAAGGACCAGTCTGACACCGACTGGCCGACTTCAAGATTAGATGGCCTGAAATGAGTATAGATCGTCATGTCGTCCGCCTACTGATGACATACAACTTCAGATGGAAGAGCAGAAGATAGGTCATTCACCTAAAGGTTGAACAAAACGGGTCCTAGAATTGATCCCTGAGGAACCCCGTAAGTAGAACTGATTTGTGCTGATGAGCGGTCACCGACTTGCACAAACTGTTTCCGGCCCGTTAAATAGCTTGCTATCCACTGCAGGGCGGTCCTCGAGAAACCCATTGGGTGCAGCTTAGACAGGACTTTCCCGAAGTCGACGGTATCGAAAGCCTTAGAGAAGCCTGCCATGACTGCCGGTGTAATTTCACCCCTTTTCATGGCCTTAAGAATATCATCCCTTATCGCCAACATTGTGGTTGTATTGGAGTGACACTTCCGATATGAACTGATGTTAGATTGTAGAGATGGTAGAATAGAGATGGGTCGGTAATTGTCATTTGTACGTGGCTCATCCACCTTAGGAATCCGACTAATGCGCGCAGTTTTCCACAACAGGGGATATTCGTTTCTGTCAAGGCACAAGTTGATGATATGCGTGAGTGAAGAGACCAGATGCTCAGCCACCAGTTTGTCAAACTTAGCTGGTATGTTATCCGGTCCAGTCGAGCAGTCCGATCGCTGTCCGTTCATCTCTCTAAGCACATATTCCTAATGAGTGACGTGACAGAAACGGAAGGAGGAATGCGAGTCATCTGTAAGACGATTGATCAGCCGGTAGATATCCTCGTTGAGCACCGGGGACGAAGTAGTGACATGCTCAGCCGTCCAAGTGTCTATTAAGATCGTCGGGGTCAGCAAGAAGCGGTTGTTGGCTTGGATGGAGAATACGGTGTATCGTCCTCCATACTTCCTTCGGTCGCTTCGAGGAAAGCGCAATGATCATAAATGACCGCTTGGCCTTTTTGATCAGGTTTTTTTGAGCTTGTTTCGAGTGTATCTAAACATGTCCAACGCACCTTCCTTAGGCGGCCGTGCGTGCGCCTCCCAGCGTTGATTTGCGAGGTTTACTTGAAAGGAATCGAATACTCGGATCATTTAGACAGGGCGCGGGGGGTCGGGTCACCTCTGTTCTCTTCAGCGGCGCATGTCTGTCGAGACATTCTGTAACGAGTCGGTTGAAAGTCGCGATCTTGACATTGGGGTCGTCGAAAGCATACACAATTTCAAATGGCAGAGCAGCAAAATCGTCAATAAAAGCAGTTTCAGAAAATCGTTTTTCGATCCTGATGAGCTTGTGTCTAGGTGTATAATGTGTAATCCGCGCATTTACGCAAGCATACGGGGCGTCATGGTCGCTTACTAGCGGACATGGAAGTATTTCAGTGTAAGTAATGCATTTCGGAAGTTTAGTGATTATGTGATCAATCAGGGTCTTACTACTCTTCGTTATTTGTGTTACCTTGGTGACCATCTGCTTAAGATTCACTTCTGACATTTCAGGTCGAAACATGTCCAGGTTAATATCCCCAGCCAAGAGTTGCATACCATCCCACGAAGCTACGTATTCATTTAGCAAGTCCTCAAAAGTCTGTATCCAGTCAGAGAAGTTCATTTGGCTCCCAGAGCGGTAAATTGTGCCAAGCAAGTTTTTGCTGTTTTTGTTACGGCCTGGAAGCTGACGATCCACAGGTGTTCCAATTCAGAATAGCGATCCTCGATGTCTTTCCTCCGTTAGAACTTTATTGTGTCCCTCGCGTAAATTCCTACTCCGCCACCTTTTGTGCGTGGCAATATCCCGGGATAGTTACATGTTGCAGCAGAAGTTGATTATTTTTGAGCCAAGTCTCACTCATACGGCCAACATCAATGGGATTACTGCTTTAGGGTCTAGGGTCAGCAATAATGAGTCAAAAGTCGACACCATACTCTGGGTATTTATGTGCATTAACTTGAGTTGTTTTTCACTTCCAGAAAAAGCTCGTAAATGGGTATCATCAGATATCGTGTGCGTAGAAGGGTAATACACTCCCAACACATTTATGGCAGATCCACTGTTTAGGGGTTGTGGACGAGGCGTGCTTTACATTTATTTCTTGACTACATTTAACATGCGTGAATTCAAAACAAATGGTGCAAACACAGCGCTTATGATTCTTTGCTACCGGCTTCTCACACTGACTGCATCGGGGAGTAGTTTGCTTTCTGTCTGTCGTTGAAGGCATGCTAGTTTCCGGGCCAGGATTTGGGTTGACGTCGCCACATTCTGACAGGAGGGTAAAGGTAGCCATTAGAATTTTACTGTAATAAGCCATCCTATTAGATGACCATTTCTTTCGGTTCGCTCCTTTGCTACGCCTTGTTGAATTAACAGCGCTGGCATTGTTACTCCTTTCCTCAGGGACGAGAAAGGCATTGTAGTTGCCACAGTCGTTGTGGGCCTTTGGGACATCAGTGGCATCTGAGAGTATGCAAACGTCATGAATAAACTGTGTTGAGCAAGGGCCAAGTACTACTGAGAAACGTTGATTTACGCCACAAATGACGATCCTGGTTTGACTCCAAGCTTATGCAGACTCTCGTAGCTTCATTTTCCCTTAGATAGCTCGAAGCGAGAAGAAATGCGGCAAGGAATACGCAGCGCGAAGAACCGCGACCGGCGTCTATCATGCATAACAGTACTTTAACGCTTTATTCTTTGAAACACGTGCGAATGATTTCGCATGTTTCGGCGTCCTCAGCTTGTAGCTGTTGAAAATAGTTTTGATGCTTTAGCATGATGAAAATAGATTTTTATTTAGTAGCTCGTTGTGTTATCTTAACCAATTTTGCTTGTATAATTTATTAAACTCATCAAACTGTTGAATGATGGCTTCATTTTGATGCAGAGTTTTCAGCTGACATGTCGATCTGGGAGATAAGAAGAGTGTAGAAAAAAATTACCCCTTCATACTCACTTTCATTACTTCTGAAATGTATTGGTTCTTACACTTTTCTTCCCTAGTAGTGTGGATAAAATCACTGCTATGGCAAAATATTTTGGACAAGCCTCCTTGTTCAGGAACTGATATGCAGCTTTTTAACCACAGAGATGGCCAAGAAAAAAGATCATTTTTTCCCAAGGGTTTTGGTATTAAGGCCCAGTCAATTCGAAGCATGCCCAATCCTCTTCCTTCTGATCATGGGCATTTCAAAAATTAAACATTCTGGCTCCCCCAGGATTTCAATTGTGTTAAATTACGTTTTAAAATTAATGTCAGATTTTTCATCATTCACTACATCTTAAGGGCTGTCCACACTTGGTGCTCAGGAACCAGTGTCTGAGTACTAGTGGCCCAAAATGCTGTTGTTTTCACACTTTGAGTACCCGATATGTGACTGTATACATATAGTTACTCAATCTGGCCTTGTCAGACTCCATTTTGAAACATGAGTGACAACAAAGCAGTGGACTGTCCGGAACTTGCAAAAATTGTGCGCACACATGGACCCAGTGCCTACTTTTGCGCCCAAGAACAAGGTCTGGTTTTCCCAGTAAATGACCTCTGAGGAACAAGGGCAGAAACTCTAGACTGATGACATTTCACTAACAAGATTTGTGTAGTGATTCTGATTGGTTAATGCAAATTTCCCTTGCAGCGCAACAAATCAGAAGCATTGCCCATATTTGGGTAGTGACGCATCAACAGTATGGAATTTCTGCGCTCATTCCCTGCGTGGAAAACAGTGATGGTGACCCACAATGTTGGCTTTTTTCTCAGGCTACTAGTAACACCCCTTTTGACCTTCATATATTTATTCACTATTTGCAGGTTGATAAGTTGAAAATAAATAACACAAGTACCACTAAACCAACTGAGGAGAAGCAAGCTAATACAGAAGAAGAGGATAATGGTAAAAATAAAATGCAAGCTCAGTGCTTAATGACACATTTTGTAATAATAGTATTATTCATACTAATCATACATGTAGCTGTAACAAAATTCTTAAATCTAATTGGCTGTCAACTGTCCTGATTTCAGCACTAACAGGACAGTGTAATAGGACAGTACGTGTTATGCCTAAGTAATTGGACAATACGCGCCATCGGCCACGCGCACTAAAATGGCTTTTTTTAACTTCTAGAAAAAGGGCTCGTAATTCCGTGTGTTTTATTTTCTAAAAAGGACCAAATCTCACAAACTTTGTTATAGTTACGATTAATTAGTTACAGAACTTTGTGTCGTCCAATGTGGTCTGTAATCATACTCGTGATTAAAAAAATGGGACTCCCGTTATGCAGTGGTCCGATTTTGTTAATCACTTGTATGATTACAAATTGAATTGAACTCAGTCCTTAGTACCATTATTTATACTTTTGTCAATACTTAAGGTGTTTCGATACAGTTTTTCAGAGGACATACCGATATTTTTCAATCGCCTTAAAAGTGGTTTTTTCCTTGTCCGATCGCTATAAAATTTTCTCCAGTAATTAGCAATGGATTGAAATTTGTGAAAATGTAGTTTTAAGTAAAATCGATATTACTATGACAACAATAAACAAAAAACTTTGAAATTGATAAAAGCCGAATTTTGTGTGATCTAGACCTGCTACTGAAAATCCAGCACTAGGAACATAAAGTTTAGTGTTTAGCAAACAATCTCAGTAAAAAGTAAAAAATTCTGTATGTTTGAATTCGACTAAAACGAAAATATATTTCAAACCTTAAATTTTCAATAGCCGTGATAGATTATTTAATAAAAACGTTATAAATGACTCACATTATAATTCTTAAGTAGCGTCAGGATGCTGCTTCATATCATATTTTGATGCTCGGAAATTTTGGTGTACTCTAGTTCTTTCGATCTTGAAAACTAACCCGTTTTCGCACCACATGTATAAGTGCAACTTCATTCAGAATTTGGACTTTTAGCGCTTTCTTGAATATCTCCGAAACGATTCGAACGAATTTTTTTAAAATCTCTTCACATAATCATCATAATGTATATAAAAATATCTGAAACTTTCATTAAGATTGATTCACTGCAACACCTTAAAATTTCAAGACAAACCTATCCAAATCTATATTTGATTATTGCAACATTGTTTGGGGAAACTGTGGTATAACTCTACGGAATAAAAGGTTCAAAAGCTACAAAACAGAGCAGCCCGTGTTTTGACCTACTCAAGCTATGACGTAGATGCTGGTTACCTTTTCAAACTTCTAGGGTGGAAAAACCTAGCTTGCCAGCAACAAATCACAAGAGCTACGATGGTTTACAGGTCTCTGCACGGGTTGGCTTCAAACTATCTTAGTTCTAAATTTGAAAGACGAGAAGTCGCATATAACCTAAGGGACTCTGAAAATAAACTCAATGTTCCATTACCGCGCACAAACTATTACAAAAACAGCTTCAGCTATAGTGGCTTCATTCTCTGGAACAGTCTTCCTAGTAACTTAAGGGAAGCAGAGTCCCTTGGGCAATTTAAACGATTACTCAAAGAACTGTAAGGCACGGCATTCGTGGAAAGCAGCTTTTTATTTTTATTATATTAGTATTAGTATTAGGTATTTTTAAAGCTGACGAATTTTGTACCGTGGATAAATAAAGATTATCTATCTATCTATCTATCTTTCCTACGAACCAGTCAAAAATCTGCGTTACAACATTCACTGTTTTGACGTTATGCTAATTTTTCCAAATTAATGCGGACAATGCATACCTCCATGGCTAGTACATTTTAGTTTGAATTTATCGCATCTTTTGAATGTAAAACATTGACAATACTCACACTGAAATGTACTAGTCATGGACATATGTATTGTCCGTATTAATTTGGAAAAATTAGCATAACGTCAAAACAGTGAATGATGTAACGCAGATTTTTGACCGATTCGTAGGATAGGTTTGTCTTGAAATTTCAAGGTGTTGCATTAAATCAATCTTAATGAAAGTTTCAGACATTTTTATATACATCATGAAAATTGTGTGAAGAGATTTTAAAAAAATTCGTTCTAGTCATTTCGGAGATATACAAGAAAGCACTAAAAGTCCAAATTCTGAATGAAGTTGCACTTATACAGGTGGTGAGAAAACGGGTAAGTTTTCAAGATCGCAAGAACGAAAGTACACCAAAATTTCTCAGCATCAAAATATGACATGAAGCAGCATTCTGACACTACTTAAGAATAATGTGAGCCATTTATAACGTCTTTATTAAATAATCTATCACGGCTATTGAAAATTTATGGTTTGAAGTATATTCTCGTTTTGTTGGAATTCAAACATACAGAATTTTTTACTTCTTGCGGAGATTGTTTGCTAAACACCAAACTTTAAGTTCCTAGTGTTGGATTTTCAGTAGCAGGTCTAGATCACACAAAATTCGGCTTTTATCAATTTCAAATTTTTTTTCTTTATTGTTGTCATAGTAATATCGATTTTACTTAAAACTACATTTTTACAAATTTCAATCCATAGCCAATAACTGGTGAAAATTTTATAGCGATCGGACAAGGAAAAAAACACTTTTAAGGCGATTGAAAAATATCGGTATGGCCTCTGAAAAACTGTATCGAAGCACCTTAAACCCCATACTGTGCATTGTCTTTGTTCCACAGAGCCCACCAAGGGTACAGCCCCTGCAGATGCTTCTCTTCTGATGAAAGTGTTAAGAAGTAAACTTGTTAAGAACAAGAATGAATTTGATGTACAGAGAAATGACCCAAGTTCACCCTTGCACTCTGTCAAGTCATTTGAGGAACTACCGCTGTAAGTACTGACCCCATTCTATTGCTTTTCCTCCTGACATGAAAGGATTTTAAATTCAAAGGTTTATCAGTGACTATTATTATCATCATAAAATTAGTGATACAATCTGTGTTGTATTTTTAATTAGGTCAGAACAACTCCGTCGTGGTGTGTATGATATGGGTTTTAGCAAACCATCCAAGATTCAGGAAATAGCACTACCCATGCTCTTAGCTGATCCGTGAGTTATTGCATGTTTAATCACCTGAATTAATTTTATAATAGTGTCCACAGTCTTCACATACATGTAATCAACCCTGCTGGACTAGTAAAACCATAGAACCAGAATAAATTATTTAATCTGAAATATTATTATAATTCAGTGTGCCCATATTAAGTGAGATAAAACAGTAATCATGAATAAATTTCTTTTCTTGGTGGGTACTTACCTTAACGCTCCTCTTCATGCTCCATTACGCGTAAGGCCGCTGACTTGTCCTTGAAAAGTGTGTCTGGTATCAGTAATATGTTTTTTATGGGAATGCGACATTAACCCATTGCTCAACCCCCAACCTGGTGGAGCTAGGCATTGCAATTTTATTCATCTGGCTCCATTTGTTCAAAGGTTTGATAGCACTATCCACCAGATACATCACTATTCAGCTGATAAGTGGTAGGGAAACCAATTGCGCTATCTACTGGATGATTATTTATCCAGTGCATAACATTTTCCAGCTTTTGAAAAACTGGGGCATGGCCCAGTTTGAAAAGGTGGATAACACTATCCGCTAAATAAATCACAATCCAGTGGATAGCATAATTGGTTTCCCTAACATGTATCCAGTGGATAGTGATTTGTCTGGTGGACAGTGCTATCCAACTTTTAAACAACTTAGGCCTGGTCTTTGACCCAAAACCTGCCCAACACTAGATGTAAGGTCCCAACCGCTAAACAACTAGTTTTTAGGGTCATTGAGGCACACGAACCTCCCGTCGATATTATAAAGGCGCAACATGTTAGGGAGGTTTCTTGGCGGGTATCAAGTGGCAATTGTATAAATGTTTGCTTTTTTGTTTGATGTTTAGACCGAACAATATGATAGCTCAATCACAGTCTGGGACAGGAAAAACTGCAGCATTTGTTTTGTCCATGCTTAGCAGAGTAGATGCAACAAAAAACTTCCCTCAGGTATATATTATTGTCATTTTACTTGTTGTATGTTCCTTCCTCCTGCACAACTTGTAAAAAAACAGTCAGATTCATTGAGGTAGGTGCAAAAGGTGAAACGGTAACATAAGGTGTAAGCGTTATGGCATCATTTTCGTGTCTCGCTTGTTTGACCCAGTTGACTAAGAAGAAAAAGAAACTACTTTTGGTCTACTGCCAAGTTGGTGTCATTTGAATGGGGATTGGTCACAATGCAGGATTTCGTCTAACGACTCAAAAATAGAAACCACTTAAAAATTCCATCTTCCTCTCTAGTAGTGAAAGAGTTACATCAGGTACAAACATGAAGTGTTAGATGATTAATTTGTTCACATAAAACCGAATTGTTGCAATGAACTGATTTGTTTTGCTTTTATCAAGGTTATCTGTATTTCACCTACATATGAGCTTGCACTACAAACAGGACAAGTGGCAGAAAAGATGGGCAAATTCTGCCCTGAAGTGAAGATTGGTTATGCAGTGAGGGGGGAGAGAGGTGAGAAACTGGAGCCAGGAAAAATAATGATGCTCAAGACATAGGCCTGAGGGGGGAATAACATCCTGTCTCGCTCAGTATGTAAATTTAATTGGTCTCCTTAGGGGGATTAAGGTGGCTTGACTGGATTTTTTTGGGGGGGATACCTCCAAAGTTTGAGCATTAATTACGTCGCTATGAGTAAAGATATAGAAAAAAAGGTTTCCACGACTGTATTATATAAAGATGACAATTTCTTATGATCTGGGTTTTATTGCAATCGGAGTCACCATGGCAACGTAACGACGCCATTACGTTTTTTATTTATCTTTGTGTTTCTCTGTACCAGGAGTTTTTTTAAGAAATCACTTGCAGGGTATACATGTATTTATTGACGATTGATCTCGGGATTGTCAAATTTATAAAAAAGAATTATAGAGAGGTTTTTTGAAAAATGCGAAATTTTTAGGCGTGGACCAAATTACGTGCAAAGACTGTAACAAAAGCAGCTGAATGCTAGTTAATAAAATTCTTCCTACTTGCAATTGCCCGGAGCAATTCCCCTCTTTTCTTGTACACAGTTTTCAATGGAATCAAACCACTATGAGATGAAGCCGCGTTTCCAAAGCTTACCATTTTCTTTAAAAATTAGCTAATTGTGTGGATAGCATGCTATTTCACTGTTTTTATGATGGTTAAAACTTTGTTTCAAAATATTTTGAAAACGCTCTCATAGAATTTGTTCATGCATTGCCATGATTGAGGCAATTATGGCAGGTACAAACTCCCTGAAGTGATTTCTTAAAAAAAGCTCCTGGTACAGAGAAACACAAAGATAAATAGAAAACGTAATGGCATCGTTACATTGCCAAGGTGACTCCGATTGCAATAAAACCCAAATCATGAGAAATTTTCATCTTTATATAATACAGTTGCGGTAACCTTTTTTCCATATCTTTACTCATGGCGATGTAGTTAATGCTCAAACTTGGGAGGTATTCCCCCCAAAAAATCCAGTTAAGCCATGCAGACCTTAATTCAATATTTGGTATTGTTATATTATGCTAATGAACGTTTCGTTACATTTCATGACTTTTACATGATCTCAACTTTAGAGTTCTCAACCTCGTGCTTTCCACAGCCGCCATGTTTGTTTCTTAAGCTGTAAATCGAGCCAGTCTTCTAAATAAAGTAACTACAGAAATACAACATGGCGACCACGACGTGATGAGAAACCTGAGGCAATTCTACGTGTAACGATCGTCTCGTTTACAGTTGCAATATTTCACACGATCGAGGAACGGACGTCAGCGCTACTCCTCCGAACAGATCATTTGGCTCATCAATCCATAGTAGAGATTCTGCAAAGCTCTAAGGGAATATCTCTTCGAACACTTCAGGCGAGTGGTTGCAAACAAACTTGCCGAGTTTTGACTTGCCTTTTATCGCATCAACGGAACTTTACGTATTACTTCAGTTAATTACGTGTATGCAAAGAAGCTTTGTATACACCTATTTCAATTAAGGTTGCTCCCGTGAACCATGTTTCATAGCCTGCAGTGCACTATGGTAAACCCTTTTGTAGCAGGAAATTTTAATTAATCTTGTTCACGTTCATTAAAATAAAGGAGACCATTTGTGAAAAGGCAATAGAAGCATCAGCAGCGTTTGCTTTCTAGGTTTTTAGGCTTGTTGTGGGCACATAATTTACAATAATAATGCACCGCGGGTTATGAAACATGGATCATGCATCATTCTTCTCTGAAGCAACCTTAATTGAAATAGGTGTATAATTTTCAGCATGGCGGAAGGTCATTACATGCCACAAACCAAAGTCGACTGGACTTCAAACAGTGCGTCCTCGCAATTTAAGTTATGGCGTAAAGAGGTGGAACGAATTATTGGCGGTCCCCTCGCAGCTCGTTCTGACAGAGTGAAACTGAATCACATTTACATCTGGGCCGGTGCTCACGCAGAGTCACTGATTGAGGCACGACTTAACAAGGACCCTGAACTGAGAATCAATACACCAACTGCTCTCTTAGATCAACTGGCTGCATGTCTGACGCATTCTACTTACTTCAGAGAACAACGAGAGGAATTTTACAGCATTCATCAGAAAGGTGGGGAAAATACTGCAACCTATTTTTCCCGAATCATGGAGATCTATCGTCAAGCCGAATTTCCCGACAACTCTCACTTTCTTATTGTGGATAAGCTTATTCATGGCTGTAAAAGCAGAGAATGTAAACGCAAACTCATGCAAAGGATGTGATAATCAAAGACTGCCTTGAAATCACGAGAAAATTTGAAGCTGTAGAAGTCACAATGAAAAAGCTAGAAGACGTTGGTGATGCTCATGTTGATGCCTCATATGCACGTGACCCAACTAAGAAATCACAAAGGAATGGGTTCAAGAAGAAACAAGAGAAACCAAAGCTACATCAAAACAGCCAAACGCCTGACGAGAAGAAGTCTTGTGTATGGTGCCAAGGAGATCTTCATCCCTGTGAAAAGTGTCCTGCAAAAGATGCAACATGCAACTTTTGTAGTAAGCAAGGACACTTTGAACGAGCGTGTCTTAAGAAAAAGGGACAAGGCAAAGGATCCAAACACCAACATGCTATCGATCTCTTAGCTGAACAAGACAGTAGTGAATATGATGATGAATTTGATTTAAATGCTGTTTCAGTTCATGCCCTACACAACCACGAATCACGTGAGGTGTATGCTCCAGTAGTATTCCACTTGAAAGGCAATGCCAAGTCAACCCTCAAAGGCAAGGTGGACACTGGTGTAATGGTAAGCTGTATACCAATGTCAATGCTTCCACAAATTGGACTGTCAATGGAAGACCTTAAACCTAGTGATGCTGTCATTCGTGGTATGTCAGGAGCAGATCTTCAGAACTGTGGAACTGTATGCTCAATGTAACTTGCAATGAGGTCACCAAGAAGGCCAAGTTTTACGTCACTAAACATGACTATGCTCTCATTCTTGGTCTTGAATTCTGCAAATTGTTTAAGCTTGTAACTATCTCTCCTGTATGCACACTTCAAAGTGTATCTTTGGAACCCAACCAAGTAGAGGCCGTTCACATTACTGATGAATCAGAAGTTGATTATCACAAGCTTAAAACGAAGTGGAAGGAACATCTGCCTCTTGGGAGAAAAACAGGTGACCCTCTAAACGATTTGAAACAAATATTCCCAGAAACCTTTGACGGTCAAGTGGGTCTTTTTGAGGGTGAGGCTATCCTCAAGGTCTCCCCTGATGCAAAACCAGTTCAGCTGCCTCCTCGTGCTGTACCACAAAGCATTATGCCAGAACGTAAGAAGGAACTGGACAAGATGGAGCAAGAAGGAATCATCCGACCCTGCCCAGAAACGACTGAATGGGTACACAATATAGTAACTGTCGTCAAGAAAGATGGATCTCTACGCTTGTGTCTTGATCCAAGAAACCTAAACAAGTACCTGATCCGCAATGTTCACTACACTGCGTCGTGGGAGGATGCTCTTCACAGTTTTAAAAATGGCCAGTATTTCTCCACCCTTGACGCAAAAAGTGGCTACTGGACTAAAAAACTTGATGAACAGAGTCAACTTCTCACTGCATTTAACACACCCTTTAAGAAATACTGCTTTGTGCGCTTACCCTTTGGGCTCTCAGCGTCATCTGAAATCTTCTGTAAAGAAATGGATCAGATTCTTTCTGGTGTCCCTGGCACATTTCCCTGTGCAGATGATGTTAAAGTGCAAGGGTCCACAGAAGAACGTCACGACATTCACCTGTTAGAAACGGTTGAGCGAGCATACAAAGCAGGGCTGAAATTTAACCCAACTAAGTGTTGCATCAAGAAACAGGAAATTGAGTACTTTGGACGTATCATCACTCCACAGGGCGTAAAACCGTGTCCAAAGAACGTCAAGAGCATTGCAATGCTAGCTGCTCCTAAAGATAAGCAAGAGCTACAAAGCCTCCTTGGTACAGTGAATTTCATGTCAGCATTCATCCCAAACCTGACCAAGAAAACGCATCTGATGCGAAGCCTGCTAAAACGTGACGTGCATTTCTTATGGACGAGCGGTATGCAAAACGAACTAGACACCATCAAGAATGAGATTGTTAATACTGTTCAGCTCACTCACTATGAACCCAGCAAGTCAGTCGTTATTGAAACCGATGCATCTCTGAAAGGCTTTGGTGCCGTTCTTATCCAAGACGGTAAACCTGTACGTTTTCTCAGTAAGGCACTTACTCTTGCTGAAGCTAACTACTCCAACATTGAACGGGAACTGTTGGCAGTCTTGTTTGCCTGCGAGAAACTGCACACATACACTTTTGGGCGGACAACCATCGTACACACTGATCACAAACCCCTACAGAACATCCTTCTGAAACCAATTAGCCTCGCTCCAGCCAGATTGCAGAGGATGTTGTTGCGTCTCTCCAAATACGACATCCAAGTGGTGTACGTTGGATCCAAGAGTGTG
The DNA here is from genome assembly GCA_038088405.1 of Porites divaricata. Lineage (NCBI taxonomy): Eukaryota > Metazoa > Cnidaria > Anthozoa > Scleractinia > Poritidae > Porites > Porites divaricata. The sequence goes on from JBBMOI010000008.1 coordinate 6,523,693, forward strand.
TTTCTTAATGACACACTCTCTCGTCTTGTTGAACAAGGCAGTGCCAGAGAAATCCCTGGTTTAGACATCAGCATTGCACAAGTCCTGAAGGTGGAACCAACCCGACTCGAATCCCTGCAAGAGGATACAAAAGCCGACCCCACTTTGGCTGAACTTACAGATCTAATCCTCACTGGTTGGCCCAATAGCATGCAGGATATACCAGAGCATCTGCATCCATACTGGTGCTTCCGTGATGAATTGACAATTCTTGACGGGCTCATAATGAAAGGCAACAGAGTTGTTATTCCTACAAGTATGAGACCTGCAACCCTCAGTCGCCTACATGACGCACACCAAGGTCTCACTTCAATGCTTCAACGTGCAAGACGCACTGTCTATTGGCCAAAACTACAGGATGACATCACAGACATGATTCAAAAGTGTGATGAATGCCAAAGGCATGGGAACAAGAAGCCCAGACCTCCAGAGAGACAGATCTCAGCAACACGTCCAATGGAAATCCTGGGCATGGATTTGGTTGTCTTTCGAGGTAAACATGCCTTAGTGACAGTTGATTACTTCTCTGGCTTTCTTACCTATGACACCCTTGAGAGCGAGACGACAGAAACTGTCACAAAAGTGTTGAACAATATCTTCAGGAAGTTTAGGCTGCCTGACAAAATCATTTCTGACAATGGCCCATGCTTTAGATCTAACAACTTCGGACGATTTTGTGACCAGCTTGATATTGGGCACGTAACATCCAGCCCATACTACCATCAAAGCAATGGAAGAGCAGAAAGGGCAGTTGCTACAATCGAACAGATCCTGAAGAAGAGTGCCAGTGACATCGACATCACCAAAGCTCTGACAACTTACCTTGACATAATAGGCGAATCAACACCCGTCTCAGCATGGCTATGACGCCAGCGCCTCTAACTGATCAACAGAAGACCCACTTTAGCGACAAGCGCTCAGCACATCTAAAGCCATCAAAGCAGGACAACAATATCTACCTGCCAAGTCAGCCCATCTGGTTCACTGATGACAGTTCAGATGAGTGGAAACCAGGATACATTGAGTCCAAAGATATCACATCAGACTCGTATTGGAGCACCAATGACAAGAACTGTAGAAGACTCCGACGTAACAAACATGACATTAAGCTACGCTACATCACTATCACACAGCAGCGACCCAAGCCACAGGTACCTGTAAGATACCCAGCTCACCTGTCAGATGATGATGCTGCCTCAGCAATCCCTGAAGTACTAGAACCAGTAAGCCCATCAGCAGATACACCAACTACTTTGGCAAAATCACCACCTGCCAGTAACAACCCGAACGCAGCAAGGCCAAAGACCAATTCTGATGTTGGAAAGATCAGAACACCAGCAGACCTAACACCAATGCTATCCAGATCACGCTCTGGGCGTCTAATCAAGCCTACCAGGAATCCAGACTTTGTATATAATCCTGTTTAACTTTACCAGACATTTGTGGACTGTCTGAAACCACAAGGACTTTTTCGGTTCGGTTCCATATGAATACTTTTGTACACTTCGGTTCTAAAACCATCTTAAAAGGGGACATGTTATATTATGCTAATGAACGTTTCGTTACATTTCATGACTTTTACATGATGTCAACTTTAGAGTTCTCAACCTCGTGCTTTCCACAGCCGCCATGTTTGTTTCTTAAGCTGTAAATCGAGCCAGTCTTCTAAATAAAGTAACTACAGAAATACAACAGGTATCAGCATCATTATCTGTTTTATTTTTAGGTTTTAGAGTTCACTTGTCCACTTGTTTCCAGAAGCAGGCGAGGGAGGCAGGGGGTTGCAAAGAAAGTAATCTAAGATAGCCCGGGGCTATAAGACTAGTGGAGTTTGCTATCTGGCTAGTGAATTCTAGTCTTAACTTTCTCGATGGTTAAGTGAAGTTTTATGAGGAGTTGGTAAAAAATTATTACAGAGGAACTGTAAGCAATCCTTCTCAACAAAAATTTTTTTCAGTGGTAGTTCAAATGACTTAAGGGCTAGCTACAGCTTATGTAAATGGCAGGCTGTAAAGCTGACTTTCTTTGCACCCTGGTTAAGGCCTATAAATACAGCTTTGCCTTGTTTTTTATTTTGTCGCTGAAGAAATTGATTATTGTATATTCCATAAACAGTCTTCAATGTTCTTAATCCCCTCTCCTTCTCCTTTCTACAGTGTCAAGAGGTCAGAAAGTCACAGATCACATAATATTTGCTACACCCGAAACTCTACTAGACTGGATTCTGCGCATCCGAGCGCTGGACCCCAAAAAAATCAAGATGTTTGTGTTAGATGAGGCTGATGTCATGATAGCACAACAGGGACGCCAAGATCAGTCCATTAGAATACACAAGTAAGGCTACTTCCCTTTTGTCATACTTACAGATGAAAATGGCCAAAAAATCTATATAACATCCCTTCAATGAGATTATCAATCATCAAAGTTACTGGGAGATTTTCTGTTGTCCAGCAGATTATCACCTTGTGCACATGCATTTGCTTCATTGCCACAGAGGTTTCCCCTGTTGGTTTGCTTTGAATAGCTTTGCTCTTTTCCCTTTTGTTTACTCCCTCCTACCCACCCACCTCTTGCTTCCTTGGTGGGAGCTCCATTCAGGAAAGTTGTCGTTTTTGATCTTTTTGTGACAGGTTCCAGTGGGAGGTGACCCATGGTAGGTTGTCATTGTTACCTTGCTTTACATGTAGTTGCAATTTGCAAATACTGAACTTAAGAAATAATGTATTTCCTCTGTTCTAGGACCCTGCCTAAAGATTGCCAAATGCTTCTATTCTCTGCAACCTATGACGACGACGTGATGAAATTTGCCAAGACAGTAGTACCAGACCCTATCATCATTCGGCTGCGTCGGGAAGAGGAGAGCCTGGACAATATCAAGCAGTACTATGTGGTGTGTCGTGACAAAGAGGATAAGTTGCAGGCCCTCTCCAACATGTATGGCGTTTTGTCTATTGGACAGTGTATTGTTTTCTGTCATGTAAGTGTTAACATAAATTCCTTCCCTCCCTCTCCTTTTTCCTCTTCCTTTTCCCTGATTCCCATCCAAATCCTTCCTCGCCCCAGGAAACGACTGCAAAGCAGCATAAATTTTAGTTGCTGTTCGGAGAATTTTTCATTACCCCAGAATGTTTTTGCATTTATGTATGCCTGCGTCATTTCAGACTCGGAAGGCTGCCTCTTGGCTGGCAGAGAAGATGACAGTGGATGGTCATTCAGTAGCGCTGTTGTCAGGTGAAATCACAGTGGAACAGCGGCTAGCAGTATTAAACAGATTCCGCGATGGTAAGGAGAAACTGCTGATAACCACTAATGTCAGCGCCAGAGGCATTGATGTGGAACAGGTAAGTACACATTAGCCACCATAAGAATCAATGACCCACCCCCTAGTATTAAAACATGGATTTTGGGTTTGTGCATGACAAACTAATAACATATGTATCGACATCGGTAACCACACTAAGGTACCAGAATTTTAAACAGCAATGAAAAGTGTAAAAAACATAAATCGTATTATAATTGCAAATAAGAAAGTAAGTAGGAGCCAAGTAAAAGCCCGGGTAGGTACTGTACGTTACTCCATGAAAATTAGGGTAGGGAATGTATGGTATATAATTATGCTTCTTAACTTGTACTGTACATTACTCCGTGAAAATTCGGGTAGGGAATGTATGGTATATAATTATGCTTCTTAACTTGTACTGTACATTACTCCATGAAAATTCGGGTAGGGAATGTATGGTATATATGCTTCTTAACTTACCCTATTTTAGACTATAGTGATTGGGCCAGTTTTTCAAATTTTAATGCTATTTCTGCAAAAACTACCAAAAGGTTATTATTTTCAGTGCTGCCTGATGAAATTTGTTTGACATCATCTTCGTCGCTCCATAGGAGCATTTTTTGTATGGGTTAACCCTTTCAGTCCTAATGGTAACCAACATAAATTTTCTCCTAACAAAATTCATAAAACAGAGTTAAGGCACTAGGTAATGACTTGAGCACAGAATTGATCAAAAAGAGCAATTCCCTTGGTGCCCCATGTAAGGGAATCCAGTTTCCGGACCTGGGAAGCAACACCTATGAAAATTAAGTGTCTCCCCTTGAATAGTTTTAAAAAAGAATATTAACTCTTTCTTCTTGACAGTCAGGCATCTTGAAAAACTCTAATCTGTTACTTAGTTCTACTTATTTAATTGTTTAATCTAAATAGTTTTATTATTAGTAGTGTAGTAGTAGTCCTATATAACCGCCACTCACTTGTAATCACTATGCGGTAGTAGCCAACTCGAAAGCTTGGCTCCTTTGGCTGCTACACACTTTTTTCCTTTGTTATGTTTAATTCGATGTATAGTTACCTCTCTTTTTTTATCTCTTCTTTTTTTCCTTATTGTTGTTGTATTGTAATTGAATAAGTGTGAATAAATGAACTTGAACTTCAGTGAACTTGAACTTGGAATCCTGGGCCTTGGAATCCGGAATACAGATGTAGGAATCCGGAATCCCACTAACAATTGGAATCCGTAATTCAAGTTCCACTGAAAAAGATCTGGAATTCAGCGCCTAGAATCCGGAATCCACGGCATGGAATCCAGAATCCAAGGCTGTCTGGATTCCCTTACCTGGGGTGACCCTTGTGACATAGCCCCTTCTTCCCCCCCCCCCCCCCCCCCTCCTCCATTCCCTAGTGATGCCAGTGAGGCCTTAGGGCCGTAAACGTGGTCAAATTACAATGACAGATTATATGGACAGAGGGGTTACCCCACCTAAGAGGGTTACCTCACCTATCTGGGGTCCCCCACCTCCATGTAAACAGGCCGTTAGCAGTACGATGTTGTTTTATTTTTTGTTTTGTTGGCATAGGTTACTGTCGTAATTAATTACGACATGCCAGTTGAGCTCACGGGAAAACCGGATTACGAAACATACTTACACAGGATCGGCAGGACTGGCCGGTTTGGCAAGAGCGGCATTGCCGTCAACTTCATTGACGGTCAGCGGTCTATGACGATCATGAAGAAAATCGAAGAACATTTTGGCAAGAAAATAACGCTCTTGCAGACTGATGACGTGGATGAACTTGAAAAGCTGGGCAACTAACTTTAAGCACCAAAGTTATGAAAGTAGATAAGAGTTGTTTAACAAGGAATGTTACACAAGGAATTAGCTCTTGAAACCTCACGCAAGTCTCTCTAAGGCTTTCATTCCAGCCTAGAAGGTTAACTTCCAATAGAACATTTGCAACGCTTTGATGATGGGTGTTAATGATTTTCAACAACCGTGATATAACAGTGTTCTGTACATGGCAGTTTTAATAATCTAACCGAATCAATGGATAAGCTGTATTTTGTGTCCAACGGGATACTTAACAACTAAAGTGTTTTTCACTTATATTTATGGATGAAATTGTGGATTAGTTATCTTTTGAAATGTGTTAATGGCCGTAAAGCATTCATTTGAATGAAACAAATCGTTTTCCACAGACTGCCAGCAGTCTCTCTTTTTTCGTAGACCACGCGCGTGACTGAAGGTTCGCGGCTTCGCTTCGTGCACTCCCCTCACTAAATCTGAAGACAAGAGAGATTGTTCGCAGTCTACGTTTTTTCCGGCATAATAAACAGCTGAAGATTGCTAAGGACTATAGGTACATTACGGACTGAAGAACGTTTGAGAGCCATTGCTGACTTTACGAAACGCCCACAAATAATTCCTTGTGTAACACCTCCTTTGACAAACGTTGTGTTCTAGCTGGCGCAAACATTTCATGGACATCTTTGATGAGATATTGTAGAGGGGATTGATAATCAGTTGCTACGTTCTATTGCTCCATTCGTAAAAGAAATTGTTACGTCGTTTATAGGATTATACTCTGTTATGTTTCATTATTTCAGTGTAGCATAGAAACAATATGTACACGCCGATGCAAGAAAGGTTCTACTATCGCAGTGCGTGTGCATGTCTTTCATTTGTTTGAAGGCGTTAGAGTGCACAGGGCATTTTTTAACGAATGTGTTCTCAAAATTAAATGCATTTTGCTGCTAGTTTACAAGCCCCTTTGAAAGACACCGGAAAAGATCACGGTGTTTTGTCCGCAGGTAGGCCAAGCTCACGAGTGAGAATCGTTGTTGAGTAACAGAAATATTATAGGGATTTGTGTGGGAATTTTAGTGAGCGTTATTTATGAGTAAAAAATAGCGGTTAAAATGCATCAGAACCTCTTACCTTGCTTCCTTATTTATTTATGTCTTTTCAGCAATATTTTTGCGTGTCGTAGTAAGGCCGAAAATGCTAAATAAAACAAGACAGCATAAGAAGTTCTAAATAAATGTATTTTTATTGCTATTTTTGACGTCTTTATAACGATTGCTAAAATATCCACACAAACCGACCACTCCAGAAAATACCATAACATACCATAACGCTCTTTGTTTGTCACCCCAAAAGTTTGCACAAGCTGTGTTTTCAGTTTCTCTTGGGAGTTAAAATGGCCCCAAGAGAAACTGAAAACACAGCTTATGCAAACTTTTGGGGTGACAAACAAAGAGCGTTATGGTATGTTATGGTATTTTCTGGAGTGGTTTCCTAGCAACCTTACGCGTCCTCACACGCTAGCTTTGGTGTCCTGTGGTTTGTCAACACTTGTCTAAGTTCTAAGAAAAACAGGATATTGCGTCAAAAAGGTCAAACAATGCAACAGACTCTGTTTGATTGGTTGATAAAATAAAGTTTAGTCCAGGCAGGAGCATCCTCGGAGACCCAGGGGCAGTTAGTCGGGACGATACAATGTTCGTGGTGAAAGTTTACTGTAAGATCGAGACTAGCCCCTGGGCACTTACTCTTACAGTTCCAGAAGCGTTTGGATTGCCTGCTTCTGATTGGCCAGAAAAAATTTTTTCTGGCCAATCAGCGAAGAGAAGCAGCTGGGTGACTCTTGTGTTTCCTTACACGACGTAGTTTTCCTCATCGATCGCCATAGTTGCGTAGCGCGTTCAACGGGGAAAGTTTCCCGAGGAAAGTTTCAGAACAGAATGCTAACAACCCGGAAAAATTACAAGTTTTAGCACGGCTACAAGAAACAAACACTCTCCGATCAATTTTTAGGGCGGATCTTTCGAAGGTATCGTAAATTTTTATTGCTGATACGATACGCGATGCATGACTTTCACTTTCCACACCTTTTGCTTACATTAGGGACCTTAAGATCCGACGACGGCGACGGAAGCGGGAACGCCGCAAAAACAATAGGTTTAATTAGCAAAACAACAATTTTGCACGTGCATCACGCTTTTTTGTACATTTCTTTGCCGTCACTGCACGACTACGACGTGAAAATGCCTAATTTCACGATGTACAGAGGAAGTACACATGGGACGACGAAATTTCCTCTCTCTTTCTGAACCTGAATGTGGTTCTTAGGAATTCAACTTTTAGAGGGTTCGCCTACATTTGACAAAGTTAGTGACTTGGAGTAATTGCGATGAAGATTGAAAGAACGCGAATTCACTTTTTCAGCGACGTTTTGTCTGCCGTCGCCGTCCTCGGATCTTAAGGTCCCTATTGTCTAGTTTACAACGCCAAGCTTACATTTTAGATGTCCATGTTCGTTGCACGACTTCTGAAACTTTCTACACCGTGAGAATTTCCTTTGCACGGGCCATGCAACTACGTCGAGTGATCGTGGGAAATGCCGGCTAGCCGCAGTGCACGCGCCAAACTCCTTTACCGTACGTTTTTTAATACAGCCGTTTTGTTTAGTTTTAAATCTCGGTCCGGTTATATGCTGAATCCTGACGTGTTAAGTGAGGTTGATTTTTGCAGGCTGTGTGGGTTTGTATTTAGAGATAAGCGAAGAAAAAGAAATGTAGGTGAGTTTTCGAAAATGTTTGAGAAAGTGGTGGGTGTGAAAGTTTTGGAGGGCGATAAACGCGCAGTGTGTGACACGTGTAGGTATAGAGGTTAGAAATCGTGAAAGAGTGGGATGTCTGTGTAGATATTTTTGTAGTCACTAAAACTTTACAAGAAGTGAACGGTCTTGAGGAAATTCCAGGGAGAAGAGACCGAGGAATAGGGACACTTCCCAAAGATCCAATTTCAGCTCTTGATTTCAAGGACCTGAGTGTCTGGCATACTAAACATACATGTAAGAAAACATGGGTTAATCTTCACTGTGATTAGAATAAGGGTGATATAGTTGAGACGAATTTTTAACATCAGATGCGTTTTTACAAATGCATGTAATAAAGTAATTTCACATAAAATGGGATTTTCTATCAAACTATTTATTTATGATTGGCTTGATGTTTCCCCTTACTGACCCCCTCAAACACATCCACAGTGCCATTGTTTTAACTCCCTTGCAATTTGTGGTACAAGATTGGACATATTTTGAAAGAATAATGCTGCAATATTAGCAATTTTCCTTTGGTGCATTTGTTTGATATTTCATAACTTCCCTATTTTTATTCTCCTCATCTGACAATAATATTCTTCATTGATAAATATTTTTAAATCTTTTAATACCCTCTTCAGAAAGGTAAAAATCTTCATAGCATGGTCACCATACCACACAGTGTCTCTAAAATACTTTCCACAGAAACTAATTTATCACAATTGTCAATTATTGTTTCCTGTAGTAAACAATCAGAGAATACAAATTCTAGAATACAAGAAGTGAAGATTTGAATCTTGAAATTCCTGTCTCAGATCATCTTGACATTCTTTAAGCAGACTCTTTGGGTTTTTTGACTTTGGCATTTGCTGGTGTTGGTTCTGTTGCCTTAGACATCAGAAGAGTCATGCTTTTTGTGTCACCTTTACATTACTGCTTGCCCAAACTGACAGTCTTTGGCACAGGTATCGCAACATAAGTGGCTTGGGAGGATTCTGCCATTTTCAGTACTGTCATCAAAAAAGCAAGGATGTTTTCTCTTCTGCAGGTTATACACTTAATAAAATCCAAAAGAAGAAAGACTTAAGAATTATCGAAAACACTAGGTGACAATTTCAGCACAGTTCTCTTTTTTTCCAGAGAGTGTTGGAAGACAGTTCTTGTATTTTATGTGTAGGAATACCATATTTACTTGACTTGTGTATAATGTGCACCTGAATATAATGCACACCCCATTTTTCAAGACAGTTTTCAAAAAATATACTCAAGTACCCAGTGTAAATGTTTATTAACAAATTAAAATGAAATAAATATTACAGCTCCCTAGTATTTACATAACACAAGCAGTATATAATTTATAGTAGACATGTGAACTCCAATAAAGATAAAGTAAAAGAAACTCTCAACAGCTTAAAAATAAAACTAATTTAATGGCATCTGTAGCTCTGTATTATGGGATATTTTTCCATTTATAATATGTAAATGTTCAATTGCACTCTATCTTCAGCAGTCACAAGGCTTACTTCATCAGCTTTCAATTGTCAATAAATAGTGACAAAAACCATGATAATTCTTGTGAAGTGTCTGTCACCTTTCAGACATAAGACTACTGAGTATCCTTTAATAAAAGCCAGATCTACTGTTAAGTAGAATAAAAAACTGTTTAACCATCATTTAATTCCCTTTTTTCACATTTTTTCCCATTCTCAGTGATAGAATCCCCCTGCCATAGCAACAACATCCCATTTTATCCCTTCAGGAATCCAGTGTAGCACCCTTCCTAGTAAACAAATCAGCATACTTACCAATGAACAGCTGTATGTACCTCATTACAAACAACTGCAACCGTATTCTTCTGGTAAAACCCCTTACAGAACATTGCCCTGAATTTCTTGTCCCCAGGTAATGATTCCAGGCTTCCGTACAGCAAAGAAAACACTCTCTATCCATTCAATATTTCTTGATCTTTAGTTTTGCTTTCCCCTTAGAAGTAAGCGGCCTGAATTCCTAGTGACCTCGGGTACTTTACCTTGTCCTCAACAATTGACACGAGAGGTGAAGCCACTATAACCAATGGATTGCTAGGGAATTCATAACCTTTATAGTTTTTAAGGTTATGAATTCCCTAGCAATAAATTGGTTATAGTGATTAAAACGATTTCAAAACCCCCTTGCTTAAAGGCGACATTTGGAAGGTTACACTCTTCTATCAATTGCCTGAAAACATCTCTTCTCCCCACAATCTCCTCAATAATAAATTTTTGCTCCGCTTTTAACTGTACCACAGGAAACAAAGACAAGCTCTCTGCTCGAAAAGAGTTTGGCGCGAAAGCAAGACGAAGGGTGCGTGCACGGCATTTCCCACGATCACTCGACGTAGTTGCGTGGCCCGTGCAAAGGAAATTCTCACGGTGTAGAAAGTTTCAGAAGTCGTGCAACGAACATGGACATCTAAAATGTAAGCTTGGCGTTGTAAACTAGACAATGTAAGCAAAAGGTGTGGAAAGTGAAAGTCATGCATCGTGTATCGTATCAGCAATAAAAATTTACGATACCTTCGAAAGATCCGCCCTAAAAATTGATCGGAGAGTGTTTGTTTCTTGTAGCCGTGCTAAAACTTGTAATTTTTCCGGGTTGTTAGCATTCTGTTCTGAAACTTTCCTCGGGAAACTTTCCCCGAGGAAAACTACGTCGTGTAAGGAAACACGAGAGTCACCCAGCTGCTTCTCTTCGCTGATTGGCCAGAAAAAATTTTTTCTGGCCAATCAGAAGCAGGCAATCCAAACGCTTCTGGAACTGGTTCGGTAAGAGTAAGTGCCCAGGGGCTAGTCTCGATCTTACAGTAAACTTTCACCACGAACATTGTATCGTCCCGACTAACTGCCCCTGGGTCTCCGAGGATGAGGCAGGAGCCGATTACTTGGTCCGGGTCAGAGAGCATTACGTGGGTTGGGTTCTTTGAAAATCCGATTTAAAACATAGTATAGCCAACAAGAAGTTTTATAGAGTATTTCAAACTCAATCCCGAACTTTTCCATGGATATAAAGACGTTGCTGGACAATCTTCATGACGAAGTAGTACATGAGTTATGCAGATCAAAAATTTTTAGAAATGCATATATCAGTTATGGTAGATAACTGCTGCTAATGTAGATATTTTTGCCGGATATTTACAAATACGTCAAAAGATGCAAAGTAATTGTGTTCTGGTTGTTGATTGACGTAACAAAGTCAGCATTCACTGTGCGTCACAAGGAAAAACCGATATTGGTGTTTCAGAACAGTTCTTTTGATCCTTAGTCGCCAAAAACAAGCCTTGCAGTATTTCAAAGCTTAGTCGGAGTTGTTTCCGATCTTTTTCATGGATATAAAAACCTTGCTGGACAATCTTAATGATGAAGTGTCCTGTTCTGTGTGTATGTGTACATTCACTGATCCAAAGCAGTTGCCTTGTTTGCACAGTTTCTGTCTTAAGTGCCTGAACAGAATTCAACGAACAAGCGGCCTCCATGGCAAAATAACATGCCCCGAGTGTAGGAGACAGTTTCAAATCCATGGAAGTGGAAGTCCCGGCGAACTTCCCACGAATTTTCGTATCAACAGTTTGCTAGATGTCTTAGCAATTAAAGAGTGCAGTGCAGCTAACGTGAAATGCGGAAATTGTGACAAGCGGAGTGCCCAGACCTTATATTGCTTCCAGTGTTGTTCTTTCTGGTGCGAGGAATGTATTTTAGGACATAACATTATACGCGCCAATAAAGAACACAAAACGCTGGCACTAAAGGATTTTCAGGATCAAGACCTCGAGGCCGTGTTACAGCGACCAGCATTTTGCCAAAAGAAACACCATGAAAAAGAAGAGCTGAAGTTCTTTTGCAAGGGCTGTAAAGTCGCCATTTGCAACACTTGCGCTGTAACGCTTCATGAAGGTCATGGTAAGATGCCCTTGCAAGAAGCTACAGATGTGCGCAAGGCACAGATCAACTCCATGATTACTTCCTTGAAAGATAAAATTGTGGAAAAAAGAAAGGAAGTCGAACAATTCAATCAAAAGAGCATGGAATTTCAAGCGCAAGTAGCCGACGTAAAAAGCCAAGTACAGACGAATGTAGACCAAATGATTGCAATCATCGAAGCGAGGAAACAGGATGTTTTTGATGCGGTCGATAACCAAGCGAAGAAATCGATTGAAACACTCTCACAGAAAAAAGGCAAAGTTGAAAATCAAGTAAAAACAATTGAATCAGCAATTGAACAAACTGAATCTCTGATGAAACGAAACTTTAGTACAGAAATCCTTGGATTCGTCGAAACATTTGATACAATTCTACGGGATCAGGGTACCCAAGAAAATCGTGATGCTGAATGTATTCCTCGGTTTAGTTTCACTAAAAGTGAAGCAGTGATAAACGCGTTGAACATTGAAGGCATAGGTAATGTAAAAACTGTTTTTAGCGAAACTAAATCGCAGCAATCAGCTGGGACTGCTGGGAATAAAGAGGCAAATGATCGTGACAGTCCTGTTGAGGATCAGGTAGAAACCAGGCGTTACATTCCTGTGGTATCATTTGAACAAGAAGGTGAGTCTGTTGGAGAGCTTAACGGGCCCTGGGGGGTGGCAGTGAATGATCGTGATCAAATTGCTCCGACTGAGCTCTTCAACCACAGCGTTTCAGTGTTTAATAGTGAGTACAATTTGTCCCGCGGGCTCAGGACTCGTTCCCAGTTCCTCACAGATATGCTACTGTTTTCGTAAGCCAATAAAAACTTTCTTTTTCGACAGCTGTCAAATGACTGTCAAATCGCGCGTCTTGCACGTGTTTCCGGTCCCCCAAACAGGAAGAAGCCATATAATAAACATCTTATTAGCCTCGTTTTTTCGGTCCGTACTGTAAATTACGGATGCATCGATTTATGGCCTCCGGTGACTTAAGGAATGGGTCCTCGTTAGATTTTTAAAGATACATGATGGATTAAGTGTACTTTATCACCTGGCAAAAGTTTTTGTCCAAAAACGTAATATTTTTGGCGATATAGGACAATTTGTGTACAGGAAACTATTCCCGCGAAACTAAAATTACCTTTGCCGCGAAAATTGAGAACATTGATATCGAAATTTTCGCGCACTCCTGCAGCGGATTGCCTCTTTGGTCTTCTTCGATCATTTCATCCGCCATTTTGCTTCTTTATTGAGAGGAGGACTGGTATCTACATTAAGAGAATTTGTGTCGTGTAATTATACGGAAAAGTCCATTTACAATCTACGGCATTCATAGTACTCTGTCACCTCAGATGTGATGTATAAAAAGTATAAAAGGTTGATTTGCACGCACCCAGATTTGTTGGCAAGATTTTCTAAAGTTAACTTGTCGAACGTAAAAATTCGGCCTGATTTGTTTTCCACGCCTAATCTACCGTGATCAAGAGCCATTATTGCTCTAAAATGTGACCGAAGGTGATTGCCAGTGCTATTTTTTGGGTGTACATATAAGGCTATCAACTCGATGCAAGATTTGTTTCACTCTAAAATCACTTAGCCTGTCCCTCAAAAGTTACACGAATGTGCCCTTAATTTCACTGATTTATGGATTACAAGTTTATTGTTTGTTTTAAATTATAAATTTATTAATGGAGCTTCGCTTTTAGCCCTGGCGAAATCTATATATTAGGACGTGTTATGCCTAAGTAATTGGACAGTACGCGCGCCATTGGCCGATCTCACTTAAATGGCTTTTTTTTAACTTTTAGGAAAAGCTCTCGTAATTTCTAGTGTTTTAATTTTAAAAATGAACCAATTGAAATCTCACAAACTTTGTTATAGTTATGATCAATTAGTTACAGAACTTCGTGTCGTCCAATGTGGTCTGTAATCATACCCGTGATTAAACAAATCGGACTCCCGCTATGCAGTCGTCCGAGTTCGTTAATCACTTGTATGATTACAGACCGAATTGGACTCCACTCAGTGCTTAGTACCATTATTTATACTTTTATCAATACTAAAACCCCATATTGGCATTGTCTTTCTTCCACACAGAGCTGACTAAGGCTACAGACCTTACAGATGCTTCTTTTTTGATGAAAGTGTTAAGAAGTAAATTTGTTAAGACCAAGAATGAGGTTGAGGTACAGAGAAATGACCCAAGTTCACCCTTGCACTCTGTCAAGTCATTTGAGGAATTACCATTGTAAGAACTGACCACCATTCCATTGCTTTTCCTCCTGACATGAAAAGATTTTAAATTTCAAAGGTTTATCAGTGACTATTGCCAGTGACTATCATTATTATTATCATAAAATAATATAATCTGTGTTGTATTTTTTTTATTAGGTCAGAACAACTCCGTCGTGGTGTGTATGATATGGGTTTTAACAAACCATCCAAGATTCAGGAGACAGCACTACCCATGCTCTTAGCTGATCCGTGAGTTACTGCATGTTGAATTAATTTTATACTGTAATAGTGTCCACAGTCTTCACATAACACTGCTGGATTAGTAAAACCATACTGACCAGAATAATCTGAAATATTGTTATAATACAGCTTAAGATCCAACGACGCGGACGGCGAAGAGAACGTCAAAAAACAATACGTTTAATAAGCAAAACAACAGCTTTGCACGTGCATCACACTTTTTTTGTACATTTCTTTCCCGTTTTTGCACGACTATGACGTGAAAATGCCTAATTCCGTTTTTTATGGAGGGCGTAAACAAGCAACGACGAAATTTTATTTCTCTTTCTGAGCTTGGATATGGTCCCTTAAAATTCAGCTTCAGGAGGGTTCGCCTACATTTGACAAAGTAATTGGGTACGAATAATCCCTATAAAGACTGAAAGAACGCAAACACACTTTTTTAAGCGACGTTCTCGTGGCCGTCGCGTCGTTGGATCTTAAAGTCCCTATTAAGTGAGATAAAACAGTAATCATGAATAAATTTCTTTTCTTGGTGGGTACTTACCTTAACTCTCCTCTTCATGCTCCATTTAAGCGTAAGGCCTCTGACTTGTCCTTGAAAAGTGTCTGGTATCAGTAGTATATATTTTTTTTATGGGAATGAGACATTAACCCATTGCTCAACCCCCACCCTGGTGGGGCTAGACATTGCAGTTTTTATTCATCTGGTCCCAGTTGTTCAAAGGTGGATAACACTATCCACTGGATAGCACAGTATTATCGGTTTCCCTAACATGTATCCATTGGATAGTGATTTATCCGGTGGATAGTGCTATCCAGCTTTTAAACAACTGGGGCCTGGCCTTTCACCCACAACCTGTCCAAAACAGTTGAACCCACCAAGATGTAAGGTCCCAACTTCTATACAGTGTAGTTTTCAGGGTCATTGAGGTGCATGAACCTCCCCTCCGTGTCATACATGCGCAACATATTAGGAGGGTTTCTTGATGGGTATCAAGTGGCATTGTATAAATGTTTGCTTTTTTGTTTGATGTTTAGACCAAACAATATGATAGCTCAATCACAGTCTGGGACAGGAAAAACTGCAGCATTTGTTTTGTCCATGCTTAGCAGAGTAGATGCAACAAAAAACTACCCTCAGGTATTATTTCGTTTTACTTCTGTATGTTCCTTCCTCCTGCACAACTTGTAACAAACCACACAGACTCATTGAGGTACTTGCAAAAGTGTGAAATGGTAAAATAAGCTGTAAGTGTTATGGCATCATTTTCATGTCTCGCTTGTTTCTCCCTTCTAGTAGTGAAAGAGTATGTCAGGAACAAGCATGAAGTGTTAGATGATGAATTTGTTCACATGAAACTGAATTGTTGCAATGAACTGATTTGTTGTGCTTTTATCAAGGTTATCTGTCTTTCACCCACATATGAGCTTGCACTACAAACAGGACAAGTGGCAGAAAAGATGGGCAAATTCTGCCCTGAAGTCAAGATTGGTTATGCAGTGAGGGGGGAGAGAGGTGAGAAACTTGCGCCAGGAAAAATAATGATGCTCACGACATTAGGCCTGAGGGGGAAATACCATCCTGTATGGCTTAGGGGTGCAAATTTTGGACTTTTTGTCTTGCTTAGCAAGAAAAAAGTAAAATGCCAATATTTTTAGCCTCTTAGGTCTTGTTTGGGGCTGTGGTCAAAAAGAGCTTGAGCCTTTCCTCAATTGGTCTCCTTAAGAGGTTTATGTAGTTTACCCTAAGAGTTCCCTTGTTCCCAGAAGCAGGTGAGGTGGCGGGGGGTTGCGTTAAGCAGCCTGCAAAGAAAGTAATCTAAGATAGCCCGGGGCTATAAAACTGTCAAAGCTAGTGGATTTTGCTATCTGGCTAACTTGTTCAATGGGAAAGTGAAGTTTTATGAGGAGTTGATAAAAAATTATTACAGAGGAACTGTAATCAATCCTTCTAAACAAAAATTCTTTTCTATGCTAGTTGAAATAACTTTGGGGCTAGCTACAGATTACGTAAATGGCAGGCTGTAAAGCCAACTTTGTTTGCATCCTGGTTAAGGCCTATAAATACGGCTTAGCCTTGTTTTTATTTTGTCGCTGAAGAAAATGATTATTGTATATTCCATAAACAGCCTTTAATGTTCTTTATCACATCTCCCTCTCCTTTCTACAGTGTCAAGAGGTCAGAAAGCCACAGATCACATAATTTTTGCTACACCCGGAACGCTACTAGACTGGATTCTACGCAACCGAGTGCTGGACCCCCAAAAAATCAAGATGTGTGTGTTAGATGAGGCTGATGTCATGATAGCACAAAAGGGACACCAGGATTTGTCTCTTAGAATACACAAGTAAGGCTACTTCCCTTCTGTCATACTTACGGATGAAACTGGTGAAAAAATCTCTGATATGGCCTTTTGATGAGATTATAAATAATCATAGTTACAAGGAGATTTTCTGCTGGCCAGCAGATGTTCGCCTTGGGCATATGCATTTGCCTCATTTCCACAGAGGTTTGCCCTCTGGTTTGCTTCGAATAGCTTTACCACTCTTTTCCTTTATGTTTGTTTCCTTCCACCCACCCACCTCTTTGTTCCTTGGAGGGAACTCCATTCAGGTAAGTTGTCTTTTTTGATCTTTAATATTCTCCACTGGGAGACCACTGTGTCAGGTTCCAAGGGCAGGTGACCTATGGCAGGTTTTCTTTGTTGCCCACTTTAGTTGCAATGCGAATACTGAACTTACGAAATAATGTACTTCCTCTGTTCTAGGACCCTGCCTAAAGATTGCCAAATGCTTCTGTTCTCTGCAACCTACGACGACGAGGTGATGAAATTTGCCAAGACAGTAGTACCAGACCCTATCATCATTCGGCTGCGTCGGGAAGAGGAGAGCCTGGACAATATCAAGCAGTACTATGTGGTGTGTCGTGACAAAGAGGATAAGTTCCAGGCCCTCTCCAACATGTATGGTGTTGTGTCTATTGGACAGTGTATCGTTTTCTGTCACGTAAGTGTTAAAATGAATTCCTTCACTCCCTCTCCTTTTCCCTTTCCCCTGATCCTTCCTCGCCCCAAGAAACGATTGCAAAGCAGCATAAATTTTAGTTGCTGTTCGGAGAATTTTTTGTTACCCCAGGATGTTTTTACATTTATGTATGCCTGTGTCATTTCAGACTCGGGCGTCTGCCTCTTGGTTGGCAGAGAAGATGACAGCGGATGGTCATTCAGTAGCGCTGTTGTCAGGCGAGATCACAGTGGAACAGCGGCTAGCAGTATTAAACAGATTCCGCGACGGCAAGGAGAAACTGCTGATAACAACTAATGTCAGCGCTAGAGGCATTGATGTGGAACAGGTAAGTACGCATTAGCCGCCATAGGAATCAATGACCCACCCCCTAGTATTAAAACATGGATTTTGGGTTTGTGCATGACAAAATCATAACATATGTATCGACATCGGTAACCCCACTAAGGTACCAGAATTTTAAACAGCAATGAAAAGTGTAAAAAACATAAATCGTATTATAATTGCAAATAAGAAAGTAAGTAGGAGCCGAGTAAAAGCCCGGGTAGGTACTGTACGTTACTCCCTGAAAATTCGGTAGGGAATTTATGGTATATATGCTTCTTAACTTATGCCAGTCTTTCAAATTTTAATGCTATGCCTGCAAAAACTACCAAAAGGTTATTATTTTCAGTGCTGCCTGATGAAATTTGTTTGATATCCTCTTCGTAACTCCATAAAGTCCCAATGATGACCAACATCAATTTTCTCCTAACAAAATCCATAAAATGTCAAGAGATGAGGTTATGAGAATTGATAAAATGATCACTTAAGAGAAAATACCTTGATCTTTTACCAAATTCTCTCAACACATTCTTTAAGGAAATGTATTGAGATCAGTTTCGAGAATTTGTATGTGGATATTAGGTCTTAAAGAGTTAAGGCACTAGGTAATGACTTGAGCACAGAATTGATCAAAAAGAGCAATTTCCTTGGCACCCTATGTAAGGGAATCCAGATTCCGGAATTGTGGAATCCGGAATCTGGGAAATTTTTGCTAGTTGAATCCAGAATCCTGGGCCTTGGAATCCGGAATACAGCTGTAGGAATCCGGAATCCCACTAACAAATGGAATCCGGAATCCAAGTTCCACTGAAAAAGATCTGGAATGCAGTACCTGGAATCCGCAATCAACGGCGTGGATTCCAGAGTCCAAGACTGTCTGGATTCCCTTACATGGGGTTACCCTTGTGACATAGCCCCACCCAACCTTCCCCAATTCCCTAGTGACACCATTGAGGCCTTGGGGCCTGTTCACCTGTAAATGTGATCAAATTAAAATGGGAAATTATATGGACAGAGGGGTTACCCCACCTAAGAGGGTTACCTCACTTACCTGATGTCTCCCAACTCCATGTAAACAGGTCCTTAGTAATACGATGTTGGTTTACTTTTTGTTTTGTTGCTATAGGTTACTCTCGTAATTAATTACGACATGCCAGTTGAGCCCACGGGAAAACCGGATTACGAAACATACTTACACAGGATCGGCAGGACTGGCCGGTTTGGCAAGAGCGGCATTGCTGTCAACTTCATTGATGGTCAGCGGTCCATGACGATCATGAAGAAAATTGAAGAACATTTTGGCAAGAAAATAACGCTCTTGCAGACTGATGACGTGGATGAACTTGAGAAACTGGGCAACTAACCTGAAGCACCAAAGTTATTGAAATAGATAAGACGATACAGTGGCGCAGTACAGTGTGATTCTTTAAACCACTGCGGTAGCGTAAAAATTCAGACCAATTTGAATTATTTAATTGAAAATTGATTTTTGCATATTAAATGTAAAGAACGCTCAATTGTCATTAAAGATGTGAATATTGTTCATCGTGGTGTCAGTTAGGAATGAACGTTTATTCGTTTGTCTCATGATAGAATCGCTTTGAGATATTGATCGCGACGTTTCGACTGCAATACTGCTAGTCTTCATCAGGCGATGAGGTCGATTGTTTACGTGTAGCTATTTATGCACGTTGGTTCGCTGTGAAATACATCAATCACAGCGAAACAACGTGCATAAATAGCTAAACGTAAACAATCGACCTCATCGCCTGATGAAGACTAGCAGTATTGCAGTCGAAACGTCGCGATCAATATCTCAAAGCGATTCTATCGTGAGACAAACGAATAAACGTTCATTCCTATCTGACACCACGATGAACAATATTCACATCTTTAATGACATTGAGCTGTATACTGATTGCAAAGTTCATTCTTTACTCTATCCGCAATATCCCGCGAGTGTCATCTTCTAAAAACTGGCTACAGTCAGGGGCACCCAACGCCAATTTTCGGAAAATATCTGTTCGATTTGAGATCTGGAATTTTCGGAACATTTGCTGCAAAATTTTTTACTTGCCTGCCTCTCCTAGGATTTTCGAAAATCTAAAAAATGGTATATATAATTGCTCATTTTTAACGGATTTTTACCCTAAGTCACCTAGATTTTCGAGAGCTTTTTTTCTGGCTGAAATTTTCGAAAAGGTAAGTTTTGATCCCTATAATTTTCGGATCACTGGACTTTAAGCTAGGCAATCCGAACTGATGAAAAATTTTTAGGGGATAAAAATATGCCTATATCTACCCTTTAAATACTAAAATACGTTCAACAATGCTATGTTTAAGTGGTTTCGAACGATATTCTCGCTGGGTGCCCCTGAACAGTATACAGTCGTGACTCCCCTCTCTCTCTCGTTACAATTCTTTCCTTTCCCGTCGTTTAATTAATTTCGAAATGATTAGTTAGATTGAGTTTCCTTTAAAAAGGAAGTAAATGGCCGTTTTTATACTAAGGACGCATTATCCGTGTGGACGAACTTGGGCAAACATTTGTAGTTCGTCTGGTTATGCGTCTCAAGCAGCCTGGTCCCTAGGCGTTCTCGGCTTCACGCGGACAACGGGGCAAGAGAGAACGCCTAGGGACTAGGCTGCGTCTCAAGTATAAAAGGGACCTAAAGATCCGACGACGGCGACGGAAACGGGAACGCCGCAAAAACAATAGGTTTAATTAGCAAAACAACAATTTTGCACGTGCATCACGCTTTTTTGTACATTTCTTTGCCGTCACTGCACGACTACGACGTGGGAATGCCTAATTACACGATGTACAGAGGACGTACACAAGCGACGACGAAATTTCCTGTCTCTTTCTGAACTTGGATGTGGTTCTTAGGAATTCAACTTTCGGAGGGTTCGCCTACATTTGACGAAGTTAGTGACTTGGAGTAATCGCAATGAAGATTGAAAGAATGCGAATTCACTTTTTCAGCGACGTTTTTTCTGCCGTCGCTGTCCTCGGATCTTAAGGTCCCTAAAGACGGGCACAAGAGGCATGATGTGTCCAGACGAACTACCTTTCGTAGTGCGTCGTTCAAGACGTATTTCGAAGGAAAGTTCGTCCAGACGCATAATGCGTCTTGTGCCCGTCTTTATACTTGAGATGCATAACCAACAACAATAAGCTTTATTTGCATGACTATAACAAAGTATTACAGCATTGCAAAAGCTACTTGAAATTAATCATTTATTCCTTGTAAATTAAATATTCAAAATAATTTGAAAACGTATTAATCATTGTTCATTTCTAACCATCAGTAGGATTAATTATTCCGGGATGAGTTTGTCTCTCAATTCAAAGCAAGTTGATATAAATGAAATTAATTGGATGTTAATAAAATAGTCAGTAGAATTCATCAGATGTGATAATAAGGACTCCTGTGATTGTAGTCGTACAAATGGTATTTTAGGTTCTAGTTTAGAGAATAACATATCTCTTATCGAAGAAAAACTTGGACAATCTAATAAAAAGTGAGTTTCATCTTCAATTCTGTTACAATTGCAGAGACTGCATAACCTTTCGTCACGTGGTATATTGTCGTATCTACCTGTCTCAATCCTAAGTTTGTGACTGCTTATTCTCAGTTTCACTAATGTTTTCCTAGAAGGGTTCTTTCTTGTTAGATCTAGGTAGGCAGAAGGGCTATAATTCGTTTTGATTTTATAATAAAAGTTAAGTTTTTGTGAATTTTGAAGGGTGTGATTCCAGTAAGAGATATATTTCTTTTGCATAAGATCTACATATTGCTTACTTTTAAACTTATTCAATAAATTACAATTAACGCCTGGGAAATCATAGTAGTCAGTCATCTTCTTCTCAGTCATAACCAGACGAACTACAAATGTTTGCCCAAGTTCGTCCAGTCGGATAATGCGCCCTTAGTATAAAAACGGGACGGATAATGCGTCCTCTAGTATAAAAACGGCCAATGAAAGGCTTTATTTGAAAATTTAAGATAACTCGTTCCATATCCTAGCTGCGTCCGCTGTGATTAAAATTTTATCGGATTCAATATAACATTCATACTGGCCGGATCATTGAACATCGCAGACTGTTGTTGACAAGACAAGACGAAAATGCCTCATTGTTCATGCATTCATAATAACAGCAGACCAAAATATCGCAAAGAAAGAATTTGAGAAGACCAATAACTATACCGAACCGTCAGTAGAAATTGCTAGACTATGGAACATGGAGACAGAAGTGGTTCCTGTGTCGGGATTAAAGTGCATGTCTCGACTTCGCAGAAATCAGGACTGCTTGGTACAGCTAATATCCTGCGAAAGGTACTTCAGTCCGAGGTCATGGACTTGATAGTGAGAAGAATTTATGATTGACAAGAGCTGCAGTACCAATGTTTACAGTGTGAAATAGAGGATACTACGACTGCTGCTACTACTACTACTAATAAATTTTTTACGCACCTTTTCCATGCAAATATGATCAAAAGCGCGTGGTGTTACAACATGCGTTTCTCCACTCTACCTGGACTTGGTTTTACAAGAACATGGGACTAAAACCTCTTTAAAAAATTTCATGTTAAGATGATTTTGTATGCTACAACTGATAATGACAATGTTAATCAAACCGCCACGCCGCCATCAAACAGTGTCTGTCTACATGTATCCGAGACTCCTTGACTTCTACTCGTCTTATATTTTTGCACCCAAATCAAGGGTTTTGTGACCATGTGAGTCACTCGGAAGATTCTAACTTTTGGGTATAGTTTCTTTCCGCGAGTACCTCAGAAGACGCTTTGCCGCGATGTTCTCGGCAGCAGACACAGTTACCTAGAATTGATGGACCATGCCACTCGGGACAGATGGTCCTTCGAACTTATAAAAATCGGACGATTTCACATGCTTTTGTAAATTCTACAATGACGATGCTGCATTCAACCCATAACGTTGTAAATTATCTCTTCCATGCTTGGTCTTGATTCAGGATTTATACGCAGGCATCGCCGTACAAGGCCTCTAAATGCGTCATTCCTCACACGCACCACTTGTTCTTTACGTCGTGTAGGATTTGGCTGTTCGCAGATAATCATTTCACAAAGAAGAACACCAAAGCTGTAAACATCAACCTAAAAGACGTAAAACATTGAGTGAATACCAGTCTTAAGTGGATTAATTAGCAGCATACGAGTATGCTTAGCTGTCGAATTTTGTAATTTAAGCTTAAAGGGACTTTGTCACGGCTTTCTAGTTCATTTTGTTCATAATGACAGTTACGAGTCTTTACTCGGCATGAAACTTGAGAAATTACCTGTGAATGACAAAATCACAGCTTCGTGTCAAACAAAATATGTCTCCCGAGCATTCAGGAACTTTGAAAAACTGTTAGGCTGACAAGTAATGTATACTTAGGTGGAGAGGAAAACGTGTATTCCGTTGAGGGAAACACAGGCTTGAGATACAGGTGTAGTCAGACATACAGAATTACAGTCAAACTAAGAAAAGCGAAAACACCTAAATATTTAAGGAAGGTTGATTGCTTAGTGACCAATTTAAAAGATCATGGCAGACAAGCAAACACCAATTTTACAATAACTGAGCGATTTGGTGGAGAGCTATGGTAGATAAGAGTACAAACCACGCAAATGACCTAGGTGGCGCTTTACAATTTGTTTCTGTCTTTGTTTTTCTCGCGCGCGCGATTTTCGGTGAAACTTCAATGATAACGGTTATTGTAAAAAGCAATTTAAATCGGCCCGTGATCAAAACTTTGCAGTGAAACCACTCGCATTTAGCTGGTGGTCCCACTTAATTAAGTTTAAAACATTTTGACGTCATTTCTATGGTCGATAAGAGTACGACTTGTTGAACAAACAACAAACTAGTGACCACCACTGCTTGCAGTTTATTTTTCTCGCGCCTGATAGGATTTCTAATTCTAACAGAACAACATTCCACAAATATTTCTGGTGTTCACGCTTCCAGGGTTTTACATCTAAATTAATTGGTGAAAAATAAAACAACCTTGACTGTCTGGTTTGGTGTAGATGACTCCGGTGCGCTGTAAATCATAGCACCGGGACCCACTGTCATGGTCTGCTGCATGAAATTAGCAGTGCCGTAGTCTGACACTTTACCCCTCCATTGGTCACCCTGTCGCCACAGCAACACATTGGCACTGCTCACATCCCGATGAATGATGGGTACTGGTTGCTTCTGATGAAGATAGTTAAGAGCACTAGCGATATCAAGACAAAGAACATATATTTCTTGTGCTAAGAGCTGTCTCTCTTGCAATAGACTCCGCAGACTTCTCATCATGAGCTCGGTCACAAATAAAGGACTCTTTTCGTCATTTGTGGCACCTAAAAACTGTAACAAATGAGGGTGGCGGCACTTAGATGCTATACTCATTTCTCTCTCAAATAGACGAATGTTGTAATCAGAAACGATCAGATCATGGATTTGTTTCACTGCTACAGGGCAGCCGCAATACACGCCCTCATAAACACTTCCCCAGGCCCCCCGCCCAAGGAGTCTGTCTGTGACTTGAATTTCATTGCGGGAAATAACCCAATCGCATCGCAGACGTAACCGTAGTTCAGAATTTTCTCGTTCTCGTTCGTTTAACTGCCATTGTAAATTTTCTTCTCGTTCTTGCATCTCCCTCAACTGCCTTCGTGACTGCGCCTGTGTTTCTTCTTCTCGCTGTTGCATTTCACTTAGCTGGCTCGCAAAGTGTTGTTCACGTTGCTGCATTATCTTTACTGACGCACTTAGTAAATTTGCTTCTCGTTCTTGCATCTCGTTCAGCTGGCTCGCAAAGTGTTGTTCACGTTGCCGCATCATGTCTAACTCCCTTTGTAAATTTGCTTCTCGTTGCTGCATTTCCCTCAGTTGGCTTTGACAGTTTTGTTTAAGTTGCTGCATCTCCGCAACCGGATGCCTCTGCGCATCTTCCTGCATCCCCTTTTGCTGTATCTGTAAGTTTTCTTTAAAAAAAAAAAGATATGGTAACCGTTTATTGATAACAAAACTAGGGAAGTCCTGCTTGACCCTTCTCTATTTCTAAATCCCTGTCCTTAATATCCAAGTTCCTCCTTCTCGGGGTTCTCGATCCCCTTAAGCATAGGAGCGCGCTCCGCAAAATTGCAAATGACACTTTCGCCCTGACCCGTGAAATTGTTGTGGCGCAGCTTTCTTGCTTTTTTGTAGATAATAGCTCGGCTAATCTTGAGTGGTATCTGAGGCATTCGTCAGCCATCCCTCCCGTCGTTGTAAATACCAGTGGGGTGAATGTGCCTTGCTCTATTTAAGTTTTCTCTGTAAGTTTTCTTTGTCTTCACGAACCCCCCCCACGATTGCCTTAGTATTTTTCCTGCCTTATGTTCCCCTGCTGATAACGGCCTTTGCATGTAAAAGGCTCCACGGAGATCTTGCAATTTTCCTGTTAATGTTTTAAAAACAAAACGAATCACTCTATTGTGATAAAAGAAAGAAGGCAAATTTTCTTTTGCTCGGTAGTGAATTACAAAAATTTAATAACTGTCATGTCAGGAGCGTGAGGCACCGTACCTTGACTCAAAGAGAGCGATTTCAAGGAAGGGAAGGAAGACGCAGTCATAGACTGTGCTAATATAATACTGAAGTCTCGCAATTACTGTTAGCTAATAAGTAGGATTTGTAAACGAATAATTAGTCATTGTTTTTAGCATTTTTACTTGAAATGTATGTAATGAGCAGATGGATTTTTCTTATTGAGAGCGCGCGAACGTAACCCATACCTAAGAAAATGTAGTAATCTCCCCATTTTGGTAATAGCGTGACCGTACGCCCGCCCACTCGTCCGTCCGCACTCAACTCAATCAACTCAACTCAACTCAATCAAAAGGGATGGCAACCCAAATGCAACTCGAGGTTATTTTGGCGGGAAATCGCATAGCTACCAGCGTCTTGTGAAGCAGAGACAACTAAAGAGTCAATAAAGCCGAAAACGGAAATTGTTCTGTATCTGCGTTGTCTTAAGTATTAAGAATCAAGCAAAGTGGGAAATGAAAAATTTTGACCTCCCCTCAAATTTTGCGTGCGATTAGATATTGTGGGGGGATTTCTAAAAATGCACTTTGTTTGGGTTGCTACTTATTGTCATGGTAACAACAATTGTTTGCTGGTGGCAAAATATCTAATATTTAACTCAGAAACTGTTGTAAAAAGTGCAAAATGTGTAGCTCTCTTTCTCAAGTCCATTAAAACGCTACAACCCAAGACTTGAAGCAGGCATAATACCATCATTCTAGTTTACATTTGTGTATATTGCTCTTTATCATATGAAATTTGCGTGTCGTAAACAATTAATTAACTACATAGATAGCCATCGAAATAAGTCAAAGTTTTGTCCCATCACGTAAGTATCATTCTTTTTTCTTCTTCATGCAAAAAAATTTCTAAACGTACAGAGATATTCTATTTTCTCTATTCAACATTTTATCTTGCGATGTTTTCTGATGTTCGTTTCCGTGATTATTTGAGCTTGCAAAGACAGTTTATTTATTTCTATTTTTTGACAGCCGTGTATCTTGCCCTAATCAATTCTTACCTTTAAAATACTATACATAAAGGTTAATCCGTGTGTTGTAGAACATAGTTTCCTGATGGTTGTTTGAAGAGCATTATAAAATTAATGGGAAAAAAAGAAAAAAAAATTCTACACGGAGTCAGGATTCAACCTCTTCCCCAGGGCTTTCCCGCCCCTGCCATTTTCTGAGAGGAATGTCCTGGCGACGAGGCTAGGAGTGATTGTGGCCGGGAAGGCACTAGATAACATCGACCTAAACCAGATTGTTTCTTTCAGTAAAATTACTTGAAGAACAACTTAAGTCCAACTTTACTGTGTAATATAAAAGTGAAATAGAAAAACTCCTCTGTGATGCTTTGAACCCGGGTCACTTGCTTTATAGCCTACATCCATATCCACTACACCATCGAGGACTAGCTGCCAAATCCAGTAATTTTTAAAATATACAGTCATGTTCTTATATATGCCGTACCTCATTACAATATTTGAAAGCTAACCGTTTTCAGTTCAGTGCTTAACCCTAATCACTGTAGATCAGTGCTTAACTCTCTACTGTGTTCTCTCCATAACTGGAGCTCTGTAGTTTTGGTTTCTTCAGCTATTATATAGCCTCATTCGTTCCATTAGGGAAATAATGCGTTGTGTAAAATTCATAAGGTGTCCAATCTGGCTTCAGTCGATGTTATCTAACGCTAACCTTGTGGTCGAGGAGTCGTTTACGTGACTGTATGAAGAGTATTTCATTCTTGTAATAAAAATATTTTCTTTGAACTTCAACATGTCTCTGGTTTTGTAAAAATTAGTGAGACTTGACAGTACCAGAATGTTCAGTTCAACTTTATATAGCCGATTTGCTCCTCCTGTTGCAAGAAACTTGAAAAAATTTGACGCCAAAGGGTCGAGAAGAGTACGATGAACAGTCAGCAACCATGTCCACACCTTTGCCGGAGAGGTTTATTGGACAAGATTTCTCTGTTTTTCATGTTTTGATAACAAAAAGTTCTCCAGATTTCTGTTTTTTTTTTGTATTTGTACCCTCTTGAACAATGTGCTCCATCAAACTGCTCCTCCTATCTCTCCATTGTTAACCTACTTTAGCATCCACCCTCTCCCCCCGCCCCCCCTGTTCCACCTCTACTTTTACAAGCATTTGCACTTAAAGGGGTAGAATTTCTCCTGTGTATATTAATTTCTGAAAAATTAAGTCCTTCTACTTTTTCCTTAAATTCTTAAACTTAGTTCTTTTTTCTTTAAGAACCAGGGTCCTAAAGTGGTTTAGGGCTCCGGGGCTCCAGGGCTCCGGACCAAAATAAACAGGGCTCCAGGGCTCCAGGGCTCCCGAGAAATTGATCAAGGGCTCCAAGCTCCGATATGCTTTTTTGCTTTAATCCAAAAGCAAATCCTAGAATTGCGAAAATACAGAATTTCTATTTTTTAACCGCTGATTTTTTGTTTTTCTCCACTCTACTCGTGTTTCACAGTTATCTAGAGTTATTTATCAATCATGATCAATGGATACGTTTATATAATATTTGACACAGTAAATGACGTGTCAGGGTTGGAAGGTTAAAACGCGGCAAGACCACGATTTCTTTCATACCACGATGTGACAGATCCAAAAGCTTGAAAAGTTTGTTTTCGTCGTGGCATTTTCGTCAGTACTTTCATGTGAAAAAAAAATCATGTCGATTGTAGAGGAAGAAAGAGAAGGTGAAGGATCCAGTGAATTTAAGTTGATCCGCTATGTGGATTTTTCCATTGTCTTGGTAGGACTAAAGCTTAAAAACCTCAATCAAGCAGTACATATCCGAGTAATTTAGAATTTAAACCTGTATAAATGATGCAGTTAAAAAGTGGAGATTGCAGCGCACGCCCAGAATAGCATTAGTACAATGAAAAGAATGAATGTTAGTTAGCCTCAGTCTAGTGTACTGGTTTTTTACTATCTTCGTTTCGTTTCCCAGCAAACAACAAACAAAGCACGTCATGACGCTATCTGTGTGCAATAACGTCCGAATTTTAATTTTTGGGGCTACGCAGCAAACGTTTTGAGGGCTTCAGGCTCTACAGTAAAATAATATTAGGGCTCCAAGCAACGAAGCGATGGGGTTCCGGGCTCCGCGGAAAACAAATAGTCAGTTCAACGTGGTAATGCTAAAAAAATCTTGTGTCACTTTGAAATACCATTCAAATCCAGGGAAAGAAAAGAATACCTAATTGACAAACTTTCGTCTTCATACAAGAGTGCACGTGCTTTTCTCCATCTGCTCTGGAGTGAACACAGGGATCCTTAATTTAGTGTGATTAACAGCCGGCAAAGACTTTTGGGATTACCGTAAACAAAAACTATGCCTTTTTCTGCATGCCAAATTCCTAAGTTTTACTGAAATGTTGCTAATTGGCGATAAACGCAATGCTCTGTTAATACCACCCTAAAGTTTATAGGGTAGCCTATAGTTAGCTAGGGATCTGGGAAATGTGTATGTTGCCTAAAGGACTTTGCAGGTAGCCTGCGTAGCAAGCGTTTCCATTAGGTTTCGGAGCGAAGAAAGACCGAGGAACTGGGATTTGACCAAGCGAGAAATGAGAAATGAAACGAGAGCCAAAAAATGAAAGAGGGGGGAGGGGGAGGGGAAGGAAGGAAACGCTTGCAGACAAACCCCTCGATTTTGAAAACCTGCGTTCGCCAGCGAACGCAGGGCCTGATTGGCTCGGCTAGTCGAACAATGTTGACATGTGTCGATCAAAGGTTTGTTTCATACTGAGAGGTCAAGTATGGTACGTGACACGCATATTAATTTCCCTTGGTTGTTCTTTATTCTGGTGGGCAAGATTTGCCCTCCAATGCAAGAGCATTTTGTTTAACTTCTCTTGAAACACAAAGCTCTTCTTGTGACTAAATAAGGACTTCAGGCCACTTAATTTATACTCCAAATTGTCTCCTGGATCTGAATAACTAAAAGCGATTTTCTTTTGTCAGGGAATGCGATGGTTTCCTGCAATGCCCGAGTTTCATGCTGGTCTCAGCTCGTTGGTGTTTTTTTTTGCGGAATGTTAAATTTTCTCAGATAGTGATTTACAAATCCAAATTTCGAAGAATGGATTGCACCTTAAACTGAAGCCACATCCACTATGGAGGACTGCATTGTGACTCAAAATACTAAAAAAAAATATTTTGGTTTCACTCACGCGTCCTCTAAAGTTCGTTTCCGCTCCACGGAAGGCCAAACATTTTATTGGTCAATTATGACAGCTGATGACAGAAACTCATGCACGAAAGGCCAAGTGGGTGGTTTTCAAAATCTTAGGGTTTGTCTGCAAGCGTTTCCTTCCTTTCTTCCCCACCCCTCCCCGCTCATTTACTTGCGCCATTTATCGCGCGGTCTTTGACTCTCGTTCCTCGTTCTTTGCTCCTAAACTGCACAGAAACGCTTGCTACGCAGGCTACTTTGCAGGTGTCGCACGGTATTCCTGAAGTTGTTTGTGAGCTATTTCCAAAAACCTAATTGTTAATTCTGTAATTGAAAATATTGTGCTACTGCTCGTGAATAAGAGTGGCCGTGTCCAAGTGACCACTTCGTAGCTATGGGCTGTCATAACCCCATCCTAGTGGAGCCAGGGGATACCGACTCAATTAAAACGGCACCTTAACATGTTTCGAGGGTAACTAAGTTAAAAAAATAGTGACTTTGCTGTTATTAAGTGCGGCGAGTTTTATTGTAATGCCATGGTGTTCTAGAACTCCTAAGTGCGAGTTTTGTAATGCAACAGAAACACTAGGTGGCACGCCCGTGATTCTGTGAGTTAGACACCAAGGCATTATGAAATCACTTGTGCACCAAATGAAAATTTAAGGGTTGATATGTTTTAGCCCGACTGAGTGAGTTTTATTGTAATGCCATGGTGTTCTAAACTCCTAAGTGCGAGTTTTATCATGCAACAGAAACACTAGGTGGCGCGCCCGTGATTCTGTGAGTTAGACACCACGGCATTATGAAATCACCTGCACACTAGTGGAAAATTAGGCGTTTTAAAATATCTTTTAGTTTGAGTGAGCTAGTTTTATTGTAATGCTATGGTGTTCTAGAACTCCTAAGTGCGACTTTTATAATGCAACAGAAACACTAGGTGGCGCGTCCGTGATTCTGTGAGTTAGACACCACAGCATTATAAAAGCACTTGCGCACAAAGAGGAAAATTAAGGGTTTTAGCTTGGGTAAGCGATTTTTATTGTAATGCCATGGTGTTCTAGAACTCCTAAGTGCAACTTTTATAATGCAACAGAAACACTAGGTGGCACGCCCGTGATTCTGTGAGTTAGATACCACGGTATTATAAATCACTTGCGCAATAACTGAAAAATTAAGGGGTATACAAGCTATATATGTTTGCCTTAGAGCGTTTTTTAATAATTGATTTTCTTGTAAGAGACACCCCAACCAGTTATACTTTTTTGGCATTTATTAGTAAAAGATTTGTTTTCTCGTTACAAATAAGATGCGCGTAGTTCCTGGAAAGCACAGTACGTAACCGCTTATTCGGAAGAAGGCTTTTCTTTTTCTTTTTTGATTTTCATTTAGAACAATCTTGATGCGATCCATTCGCGGAGAATCTCAGCTAATGCTGTTACATTTCTAAAACAATATTTTTGTGGTCTCGCGTTCTCCTCGCGCGCGGCCTTTTGCTTTTAATCACCTGGGGCTTTGGTTTCGCTTTGGTTTGGCCCGACTGATTTTACGCGATACTTAAAAAGAAAGAACAATTTTAGTATTTTCATTTTATCGAAAAGGGCAAGTAAAACGAACCCGTTACAGTCGCAGTAATCTCTAACAAAATAAAATAGAGCTTGTTAATAAATGTGACAGCCGACAAACCGTGATTTACATGTTTCAGGTATTTTTTGAGACCCCCAAAGGGCGGTCTCGCTGGTTCTGTCAACGACTCTATTGTTTTGGATTGCGCAACCGGTCATTTCAGATGACCGGAGAAGCCGCATGTAAGGGCTTGCGGTTCCTCGTGCGGGAGAGAGTTCTCTGGGCCCAGTTATTCAAAACCCCAACAAGTGCAAACCTGGGGTCAAAGTTTAACCCCGGTTTGTTTCTCTTTTTATCTCTCACATAATTTTCTCTATTCTTTTTAGTATTCAAGCATCAAATTGTGAGGGTGTCAATGGGGTATAACTGTAGTCAGTAAACAGATAAAAAAATGCTACTTAGTCAGTAAACAGCAAAAAACAAAACGTTTAGTCGGTTAATTTGCAAAATTATATTGAGTCCCGCAGACAGTTTTGGCCGTCTATAGGGTAGTTTTTTTACAAATCACTTATCTTAAAGACTTCCAAAAATAAGTTTTATCCCACTTTCCAGTTTGCAATTTTCTGGAACACTATTATCGAAGCTAGACTGCAAAACAGTCGGTTTTTTTTCTCAAAATCGGTAAAGCGTGCCGTAAGAGTCTTACGCGCGCAAAGCGCGCGATCCTATCGAAGCAGCCTGAATATTCGTTTCTTACGAGAGGTCTTACGAATCGAGCCTAACCACTGCTTTTATCTGTGTGCCATTTCGCGTTTTCAAGGTAGAAGGCACCACAACATCACACTCCATCTCATCATTCTTAGTTGAGGCGAACATAAATTGGAATCAAAGTCAGAGTCATACTCTTCGATGACTTCCTCTTTCTATTTTCGATGACTTCTTCTTCCTACATTGGTAGGTTTATAGCCCACGCGGGCTGAGATGGGCAATGTGCCAGCTGAAAATTTTATTGTTTGCTGCCGAACAATAAGCTGTCGAACACACTAACCATGTTCACTTGCCTATTCCCTTGTCTTGTCTATGGGCACTACAGGAATTTGGTTTAATTTAAATTGCAATAGCAGAAAGGTCCATTGTGAGCTCTGGAATGGATAATAGAATTTCCAGTGGGTGAAGTATTTGGTAGACCAGTTTGTTATTCCCTTGATAGATTTTCTTGTTACATTTCCCAAATCTCGGCAGTAGTCCAGCAAACTTGGTGCTGGGTGTTTCATCTTCGTGGTTGCGTGATGGTTCTCCACAACCAAAGTCAATAGAGACTGTAGCTTGATCGCGTTTGTAGCATCTGGGCTTATAAATTCTGATGCTTTTAGAAGACGAGTATAATGCTTTTTAACACAAACTCACAAGATTACATGGTCTTGTTGGCTACTGTGCCCTCTGGTCCATTTGTCACTTTCTGAACCAATCTTCATGATCAATTGTACATCTGAGACTACATCTTTTAAGGAACCTTGTAACACCCTGTAGACAGGTTTGCGCTTCTACAAAGGCAGACTTCCACACCGGTCTCGCCTCGCAAATGAATTCCAAAGTTACGGAACAAGTCCCCAAGGTGTGTTAGGAATTCAACTGTACCGTCCAAAGGGGTTTCAAGCTTGACACACTGTAGCTGAATCAGTCACATACTCATGATCAGTGTTCTTCACTCACAGCAAATACCATGAAATGTCACGGAAAGACGGGAAGCAAGTGAATATTCACAAAAAAGGCCTTCTTTTCATTCCTTAATCTAAATAATCGCGTTATTCTTAGAAAAGCCTCATTTTTTGTTTTAATTTCTTACTTTTAGGGCTTTTGTGTGTTTACTTTGCTCCATATACGCTTAAAAATCACATGCTTTTATACGCTTGTCAGTAAATATTTTGTAATTTATACGCTTACGATAGCAAAAAAAGGC
Source organism: Porites divaricata (assembly GCA_038088405.1). NCBI lineage: Eukaryota > Metazoa > Cnidaria > Anthozoa > Scleractinia > Poritidae > Porites > Porites divaricata. The sequence goes on from JBBMOI010000008.1 coordinate 6,556,684, forward strand.
CTTTATACGTTAAACAGTTCGCCCCATTGACACCCTCATTTGTAGGTAACGAGAATTAAACTGAATTTGCTTTTTAAGCTCTCATATCTGAGATCAGGATAGTAGCAAGGTATATTTTTTTCAAACTGATCCCGTTTTTTGACCCAATTTTTTGATCCCTGATCCCAAAATTGCTGTAAATTTCGATCCCTGATCCCGTAAAAATACTTGATCCCACGAGTTTCCCTATATAATTTTGCCTCTCTCAGAACAAGAGAAACAATTTATTTTATCGTTTATTTGTTTACACACTTACCTAACGCATAAGGCGTCTAGAACTTGATGTTTCACAATAACGGCTTGAATCAAGACACTCACACAACTTATTTTAGATCTATAACACATTTACTGTACAAAGAATCGAGTCAAACGGATATCATACTGCTTGGAATTCTTACTTAAAGACACCAGTTTACTAGGTCTATTCCGCTATTCCTTCGTTCCTCTTCATTCTTGTTATGCTCACCTTGTTAATTGACGAGAATAGGTAATGTCTCATATTGATGAGTACGTTGAATATGCAATATTTTGCCTGAGACACTCATTCAATTAAATAGAAACTTTACATTCTATAGAAATGGAGTAGTTTTCACATGCGTCGAGTAAGTTTATATTCTTATTAAAATTTTATATACCGAAGTAGAAAGCGCGAGTAATTTTAAAATTTCATTCCTGCATAAACCAAGTCAGCATTTTTAAATGCTGAAAGACAATTCAAGTCAATATTTCTGAACATTTCAAGTCGGCATTTCAGATCATATATCTTGTTACTCTCCTGCCCGATCTGCTACAACCAGCTTCAAAGTGAGTCCGTTTTTGTCATCTTCCTCTTAACCGTTGTCATCACCTGCTCCTTCCTCATCAGTGCTTTCTGAGTCAGTTTCTTTGGACCCGTTAGCCATATTTTTAAGACGCTGCTACTCACTTTTGCTCAGGAGGTACCTCTCACCATCCAGGTCAACCGATGCAATATCTAAAATACATTGAGGTGGGTTCTTGTCATCCTAAATACCAACGACTGTACACAACAGGATCATCCTCTGACGGTTCTAGCCAGTTTAGTTACATGGTACTCTCAAGGAACCCATCACTGTTGTCATAAAGGTCCTCACGAAGGATGACAAGGAAAAAGGGCTCCAAATAACGTCTCCAATTGTGTTTCAAAGCAACCACATCTCACTTTGAAAACAACACTGGACGAGTTTCAACTAGAGGGGCTTCCGCTTGTCCCTGGTCCGATCTAGCTCTGAAGCTCCTCAATCAGGTCAGGCACATTGCCTGTTTGAGGGGAAATGATTCGTCGAATCATGCTTAGAGCCAGAGGCAGAGCATCAGGCCTTTCCTTCGTTTTGCTTCTGACTCTTTGCTGCCGAACACCTTGCTTAAATTCCTTGGCGCAGAGTCGCAAATCTCTTGCTTCTGCTTGCAAAACAGCTTTGTTTTTAGCACTGTCTTCCTGCCTGAGACTTTCTTTTAGTTAACATTTCGTTTCAACTGTGAACTGTTATTGAACAATTTAAAGTAGAACTTCCATAACTCTAACTCGCTTGACTCTAAATCCACTTAAACTTGAACTAAATTTAATTTCCCTTCGGTGCATATTTCAGTAATTTTTACCCTGGAATTCCCTCTAGTTCCCATGCTGGTTCCAAATGTTTTTAGCCTCCCTTAGGAGTTTGAGTTTGCTGTGTGATTCGCCAGTATGTCAGTACATTAAAATCGTATTCACCTGTATTTAAAAAATCTGTATAGTTTATTCTTTGAAGAAAGGGTACCGTTTAATGATAGGTCAAAGAGATAATGCATCACTCCCGATGCGATCAATTCATGATCAATTGTTAGGATGTGTTCTCAGAATGAACTAGTATGCCAGAGTATGCAGAGCTATGGCCGGTCTCTTCAGAAATTCTCTAGCGATCCTCTGCGTACTTGTGTCTTAATTTACTAACCTATTTGATGACCTCCTCAAACTTCATTGGTAGGGTGACCAGGAGCGTGACAGGAGCGTGATCTAGAAAGTTAATAGTTTGTGACATTAAATTTAGCGAAAAATGCTGCAGATTTCAGCAAGTACCAAAGCGGTAAGTCAAAATTAAAATCATTTTACCTTCGACGTGAGCGATCGTCCTTCTTGTTCTTTTTCCCCATGGTTTGTCAACGAAGTACACAAATATAACGAACAAGTTGCCACAATGTTCTCAACGGCCGAAAACGGTGAGACAAAAGGTCAACATCTCTAAATGGACCAACGTGATCACCATTTGTGCCATGTTACAAATGATGTTATCAAGGACACAAACGGGACAACAGAGAATGCCGGAAATCGAAAATTATCAACGACTGCGCGAGAAACCAGAACTGAGGATAACGCTAATAACTTGTAATAAGCCGTTCTAGATGCAAAAAAATCCCAAACTCCAAATTTTTTGTGATTTTAATAATCATCACACTCAGCTATCAGTCTGATCCCTGATTCTATGAAAAACGGTGCTGATCCCGATCCTAAGGCTGTGATCCCTGATCCCACCCTCTTGCAGACCTTTGATCCCTGATCCCTGATCCCATACACCTTGCTACTACCCTGTGAGTTACAGTAAAATTCTGAAAATAAGCCCCGGGGCTTATATTTTTCAAAGGCCCTTTTTGAGGGGCTTATTTTTGGAGGGGCTTATCTATGGAAGGAAATTTCCGTCTCAAAATCGATTAGGCTAGCCTTATAGTTGGAAGGAAATTTACCGTTTTTGCTTTGTTTTACTCTGTATTTGAGGGCAATTTCCAAGTACAAGCCCCCCCCCCCCCCCCCCCCCGGGGGACTTATATTTGGAGGGGCGATTTATAGGAGCCTTTTTTGTGTTACGAGTTTGGGGGGCTTATATTTGGAGGGGTTTATTTCCGGAATTTTACGGTATCCTGGGTTATCTTCACTTTTCTTCTACATGTAACAATATATGTATTTACATTCGGCGGAGCTAAACGTAGTGGCAGTGACAGAGAATGTAAATACTTTCCTATTGGTATGAACGAACGTGAGCCGCTATGGCGTTAATTGACTCTATTGTTATTAGGTATATAAGGTTTTGACAGTTGTAATGTATTCATCTCAGCTCTCGAACTATCAACTTTTATTTATTTTTCCATTGATTTTTTACCATTAATCCCCAGAGGTTGTGCGACTGCATCGGTTGGGGAATACGTTCCCAATTTTTTCCCATTGGGTTTTTGTATCAGGCGGCGCACGTGAATAGTTTAGCCTGAGTAACTTTATTTAGGAATATTTGTATGTTATTCTTTAGTTATGATGTTGAACTTTGTATGTTATTTGGACGGCATTAAACACTCAGGCTCCACAGTTCGAGCTGCACACCCATTTCCGTCTCTTAGTCGTGAATATAAATAGGAACAATACATAATTAAAAGAAAATAAATAAAATGATCAGAGAAGAAAAACAAAATGCTTCGATCTTTAAACAAAATATTCTCTCAACTAATGCACCTATCAATGTTAAGCCCCAGGGTGGGGGGGGGGGGGGGGGGGGGGGCGGGCTACCCTCGGGAAATTGACTGAGCGTGCCTTCCCCAGGGTCGGGAATTTGACATTGCCGCCATCTTGAAAGACCGAGAGAAACTGGAAATGAGTGACCTGCCATCTTGGTAATACCCAGAAGTCACCAGAGGTAAAAGACCTCTGCTTTTCTTGAAAGTAACAAGACAGCATGAACGAAAGAATGGTGAGGAAATCTGTTTTATTTTTCGGTATATATGAACCATCACTTCTTTCATTGTATGATCGAATGTTTATAAATAGATGAGTCTTCGTTCCTTCTGTTTCTGTTTCTATGTGAGGTTGTAAAAGACATATCCTTTCCAACCTGTCAATTATTAAGTCCTAACTCTGTTAGAAAAAGTTACCCCAGAGGCAGGAAATTGACATTTAGTAGGTGCCTGGGGGTGGGGAATTTGACTCTGGCTGCCATTAAAATGTCAAATTCCCCTGGGTCTGCCCCCCCACCCTGGGGCTTAACATTGATAGGTGCATAATTCTTTAAGGAAATGTATAGAGATAAGTCTGGAGAATAATTTGTATGTGGATACTGGGGCTTAAAGGGTTAACCCACAGCAAATGATTCTGAAATAAGGATGTCACCTAAGTGTCAGTATCAGTTGCATATTTTAAAGTGAGATAAAACTTCTTTACGATGACAAGATGTTAACATTAAAGGGGAAACCTCATGCAATTCACTACATTTTTGAAAACCTTAAATGCTTTACAGTTGTAGAGGCTTCCTCACCTTTTGGTCCAGAGTATATTATTTCCTTGTGAAGAACCAGGCCTAATATGATCAACACTAATGGCATTATGACAGCACGATACACCCAAATCTCATCCTGAGACATCTTTTTCTCTTTAATGTAACCTGGTGTTGGGTTAGGGTCAGCTGTAAAATATAAATTAGTAAAAACATTAATTCCTTTTTATAACAAGTATCAATGAAAGGACATGAAGCAAATTAAGGCTAAGAAAAAACTACTCTCACACTTTTTTACAAAGTCCTGGCAGCACAAAGTTTCAGTAAAAACCTAATAGTAAAACTACAAGTTTACAGAACAGCTGGTCATTTTGGAATTGGCTGAGATTCATAACCCTTTCCCGTCCAAGAGTGCCATATCTTTAGTCTCCTCAAATTCCTGAGAGTGGCATATGGCTCTCTTTGGTGTACTCAGTTCTAACCACTCAAACTTTATTGTGCTATGACCAATAAGAAACCAGTAAAGACTTGGTTTGCACTAACTATCAGGGATTGCATTCTTACATTTTTTTTTAAAGAATTTAATAATTGAAATTTTCAACATCTTGATGTTGTAATGAATCAATTATTGGAAATAATTTGATAAATTTTTTACTGTGGATCAGTGAGCTAAGAATTTTTTCTGTGCATTTGGTGATCAAATTCTCTTTCTTCTTTGATAGTAGGATAATCAACAACACAATGTACACGTTTTGGACTGAGAATCGAGAATCAACCAAGGTTAAAAACATTTAACCTGAATTTCATTTTGTCTTGTAACATTATTACATTATATGCACAGTACCTCCTCCAACAGGCTTAGTCCCAGTAACTGGTTCTTGAGAGTTAACATGCGAAGAGGAAGGGCATGATCTTTTTGGAAGTTTGCTACATACAGTGTTCCGTTTTGGCGAACACTCCTCCACCACTGTAAACTCTCCTTTATGGCAGCGATCACATGTTACACTATTATTTAATAAAAAGTTTCCCTAAAAAGATAATAACACAAAGACTGCTGCAGAAGAACCACAGTTTAAAAAAAACTGCTAATGGAAAACATTTGATATCTTCACACGAGAAAATAGAAATCAATGTTATCTTCACACGTGAAAAGATCACAATTACCATGGCTACAAAACAAGATAAATTGTACCTTTTGCAAAACGAAAAGATACACATGAAATGGTTTGGTATTTCAATGGTGTATGGTGTATATATATAAGAAATAGAACATTACCAGATACAAAATTTTCTCTCTTGTCTCCAAATATATTTATCTTGTGGAAATGAATTAATCAGCATGTCAAGAGTGTGGGACGTCAAGGAAAAACTCTGAGTCCCTGACAGGATTCAAACCTATGACCTCCCAAACACTGGGCGGGTGCTCTATCCACTTGAGCTATGGAGAACTCATTGAGAGTCAGAGGCCATATACAAGCTTTATATTTGACGCAATCATAGTACCAACCAATTTAGCTCTTGACCAATCACAAGGCTGTGTCAGCTGCATTGCCCGGTGGCTCCTGGTGCCTAACTTTTGCACCTAAGTGACTTGAAAATCTTACTTTCTTTGTATAAATCATATGCTGTGCACCCTAAATTTCACAGGTTCAGCAGTCTGGGCTCTCTTCAATTTTTCTGAGAGCATTGCCTTGAATTGGGGTGCAAGAAATCCCTCAGTTTTTGTCAAATTGCTAATGATACCATTCCAGAGTTCAAATCATTCACTGTATTCTCAGTTTTCACAATGACATCACTAAAATTCAAACTAAGAAACTATTGATTCTTTTCATGAGGTATTACACCACCTAAACAATTTCATTTATACAAATTGCCGGGAAAGCTCTTAAGTGGGTTAAAAATGTTGCCGATTTTTTTGCATTTGTAGGAAAACTCAAATTAGACAGATGCTTCTGTTGGTTTCCGGTGGCCAGATTTATGCCCCTCAAAGAGACACCAAGTGGTGCTGCCATACAAAGCTAATATATAGATTTTCGTAAGACACTTTTTCTGAATATCTCGCATATGACATATCACAAAGATTCTTGGCGAGGCTTTATGTACATTTATCTTCTTTCATTTCCCAGGTTCTGGACTTTCCATATTAAATGGTCTGCATTTTTATCATTGATGGCATGAGTCACAGTGAAAATAGAGGATTAACAGCATAAACCTTATCACATAAAAGCAGCCTACAGCTGTTGTCTTACCTTGTCGCAAGTCTTGCATACTGCATCCTTGTATTTTTCATAATGAGATAGCAACACTTGGTCCTTTTTTATACAAGATGTGCATTTTTTGCATTGAAGTGAATGTTGATCCCGATAATAGTCGTCTGAACACTCGCATTGAATATCACTAATTGAAGAGCAATTTTTCACTACTGTTTCCTTCTGATCTCGACAGGATTTTCTACAGTTATGACATGCAGTAACTTTATTTTCTTTGGAATTATATGTGCCTGCAGGGCAAGGCAAGCACTGAGTGCTATTACCTGATGCATAGCACTTTTTACTCATGAATTGCCCTGCAGGACACAACTTGCAGCACAAACCAAGATCAGGGGAACGAAAATGTCCTGTAGGACGGCTTCCAAGTACCAGGCCGCACAAACAACACTGCAAGAGAATGTTAAGAAATTTATTGTTGCAGTAAGTGCAACTATTAAGCCAATCTCGTAAATAAACTGCCCTCTCCAAAGAGGCCCCCTCTTTAGGCGAAGGAAGTTATTAACAGGGTGGCAAGGGGGGTACCTATCACGCATCACATCAATTTTTTTAAGCTATAACACATAACACATCCCAAAAAACAATTACGTTACTTTATGACCTGTGTAAATTATCACTCAAGATTACTGTTTGTTAGTCGAGTTGGGTCACATATCATAGAATTCAGTTTAATATGGCACATGCATCGATAAACCACACTTCCGAGCGACTGAAAGGTTACAACCATCACGGAAATTTCAAAAGAAAATCACGCGTCACATGTTGTGAAAATAGTAAATCACCCATCATGCTGCTATGCCCATCTCGTGGCTAATTTGGGCCCGATTATGCACCAAGCTAATAATTGGGTCCCACTACAAGTCATGGGAAATCTCTTTGCCATCTTGTCTCTTCCCCTTCCACCTTGCTGTTCACAGCTCAAAATTAATCAAGGATAGATTGTATAAGTTACAGCTGAACCTCTCTCCTCAACAGCCATCTTGGGGACAGACCAAGGTGGCCACTGTAGAGAGGTTTAAACAAGAGTCACTGCATAGACTGTTCGCCAAAAAAAGGGGCAAATGTAGAGAGGTGGCCACTGTAGAGATGTTTAAGCAAGAGTCACTGCATAGACTGTTCACCAAAAAGAGTAGCAAATGTAGAGAGGTGGCCACTGTAGAGAGGTTTAAAAAAGAGTCACTGCACAGACTGTTCGCCAAAAAAAAGGGGCAAATGTAGAGAGGTGGCCACTGTAGAGATGTTTAAACAAGAGTCACTGCATAGACTGTTCGCCAAAAAAAAGTGGCAATTACAGAGAGGCGGCCAATGTAGAGAGGTGGTCATTGTGGAGAGAGAAGGCCATCAGTGGAAGTTTGACTGTAACCACACTTTAACACTTCATGTGGACTGATATGTATTCGATTTGGTATGGTCAGAAACCCACAAGGGGTTGAAATGTGTAACTCTCATATGTTTGCTTTGTCTGATGCTCGTGATTATTCAATTCCGAAAGTACCATATTTGGAACGAGAAGAAGAGATAACTGACCAATCAAACTTCGTAAACAACGTGACGTAATTTTCCTTTAGGTTCCCGTGCCCGCTTAAAGAAATGGCCGAGAAACGGGGGAAAAACTCCCGAAAGCCGAGAAAGCTTTCAAAGGTTGAAACCAGGAATATCACCGAAACACTGAGCAGGATATTATTGCCTTACCACCCGGGCCAAACGTAACATTATGGGACCCGCTGACGGCCTCGCAACTTCTTGAAGTTGTCACTTCAAAAAACGATGCCTCGTTGACCCTCTGCACAGTAAACTTATACTGCAAATAGGCTTTTAAAATTCTTATGTTTAAAGTCTAGAATAAACAGTGAAAAACATTTTCGAATAAAATTCATTAGCTGCGTATCGAAAGCGTCCAAAACCTGAACCTGACATCTTCGCAAAAAGTGATGCTCGTAATGAATGTGAGAAGCATTGTAAAAGCTTAAACTGAACTTAGATGTTGTAGTCACGATCGTGTTTTGAGCTAATTTTATGACTAAACAAACTCAAATTAATAGACAGAGAAGCCGTTTCTTGAAAATGTTTCTTCAAAGTCCAAAAAGTTAATCCTTAAAGCAATTCGGAAAACACTATCTGGATCATGGATCCGTTCACGCAAGTGACATCGGCTAAGCACATGACAAAATTCAACACAAAATCCATCCCAAATCAGGGCACATTTTGTAATTTTTCTTTAGTGCCGAAGAGAACAATTTATAAAATGTCTATGAAACATTTAAAAATACATAAATTCCCTTTCAAAAACGTAATTGTCTTGGCCATAGAGTGCAAAATGTACCTGAAAATTCAGCAAAAACTTCGCTGACTTGGTTGCATTTCAAAACAGACCTTGGGCTCCGCCGTGAAGAAAACAAGGTTGAATTCCTAGAAGGACGATTTCTTGATGAAAAGCTTCCCTTTCTCCACAAAAAGAAAGCCGAGCATTCTTTTGAACTTTCTCTTTCCATTTTTTGTCCTTTAACGGTGTATTTTTAACCTTGAAATGCAGAACTCTTGTCTTAAAACATCTGCAGGGTGATCGCGCAGCACCCATTTTGTTGAAAATGGATATCTGTCACTAAGATTTCCAAATATGGTCAAAATGAATATTCACGATTGAACGCGAGTTACACGTTTCAACCCCTTATGGGTTTCTGGTATGGTTTATTCACATACTAGAAGTGTGGATTTGTTTTTGATCTTTGGCTGCATGACCTTATGAAGATTCACCAAAATTCACCAAAAAAAGTAGTTGGAATAATATAAGCAATGCTGTAAGAAGAACACAATTTCGCTTATTAAGTATCCTTTTCAACTCTGTGGTTGCAAAAGCTCCATGGTGCTAAATGACCTGAATTATAAAAACGTTCATTTGAGAAATAATTTCAATTCCTCAAGGGAGTTATTAATAAACAAATATAAACAAAAAAGGTTTAAAAATAGCTAAATGAAGACCAAATATTGGTCTTAAAAGTAATGTCAATTCCCAGAAAATAAAGTTAGAATTGAATAAAAGGTTTACAAATCGACCCAGCTAACTTTTGCTTAGTGCTGTATAGAGCGTTTTCACATGACGTCACAGCGGCCATATTGGTGTCCCAAAACAATGAAACGGCGGTCATGTTGGTGTCCCAAACCAGTCCTCTGGGAGTTGAACTCTTTTCTTATGCAAACGTTTTCTTTTGTTCGAACATATTTACATAGATGCTGGCCACGTGAGTGAAAACACTCTATAGGCTGAGGTTTGATTAAGTCGTCAAAGGTGGAAGCTTCCATGATGCATGAAGCCTTCACAAAAGTCAAGTGAAGCGAGGTTAGGTTAATGATCATTAGTTACCGATACTCTCCTTGGTAACAATAAAGATACAAAACTAAAATGTTTCGCCAATAGAAAAATGTTTACTTCTGTAGTGAATTAAGCTTCGGATGTCAACATTTTTGCCGCACATTATGAGAAAAAAATTCCACAAATTTGATGTAGCAGCTGATCCTAAGAGAAGTCACCAATGGTGCACAACCCTAACCCCATACAATACTAAAACAATGGGAAGAATGACATGTCATTATTTTCAGTGACCAATTAGGAGAGACCTTAGGATCAGCTGCTACACTACTGGAAAATTAAGCGCAAACGAAGCATCTTTGAGCTAAGGACAACATTTGCATTTGAGTTTACCATCAAACACGACACTACAACTTCAGCTTTGACAGTGTAGACGACACATTTGAAGCAGGGGAGCAAAAATCTCTATTTTAGATGACTGTGGAGACAGCACATATTAGACTTCCTGGTGGGTATATTATCGGTGTTAAGTCCATGTGTGTCAGACGACGCAGTTCTTTTGATTGAGCAGCACAAACATTCACCTATCTTGTCCAAAAGAAACACATACTCACCAAAAGGGCCACGAAAACACTTAACCTCATTGCATTTGCTAAGGAAACAACTCTCGAAAACAGAAACCTATTAACCCAGCGAAGAGTTTCGAAGAAGAAACCTTGTGCTGCAACTAATGGACATCAAAGATAACGCGCAAGTTGATTGGCTAGTCAATAGAGTCCTAAAGTGTGACGTCACGTTGCCATAGCGCTAAAAAACTCAGATCCAAACAATGCAGACCATTTGCAGACTATCAAACTATCAAGAGCGCGTAGGTCACGTTTTCTTGGCCTGAATTTCATCCGATTACTTCGAGTCGTTATTTCTCCCTCAGTTGTTGAGAGGAGAAAACGACTCGAA
>JBBMOI010000008.1:6572500-6575000 GCA_038088405.1 Porites divaricata
GGGATCAAAACCTTCCTTTTCGAAAATTTCAGCCTGAAAAAAGGCTCCTGAAAATTCTAGGTGGCCTTTTTAGGGTAGAAATCCGTTAGAAAATAGACAATTAGACCATTTTTTAGTTGTTCGAAATCCTAGGAGAGGCAAGAAATTTTACAACAAGTGTTCCGAAAATTATAGATGTCAAATCGTCTTCCCAACAACTATTTTCCGAAAATTGTCGTTTGGGTGCCCCTGAATCATAGGTTATTCCAGTCGTTCGTCGCAGTAAAGAAAAGAAAGCAATTTATCATAAACCGGGAAAAAAAGTCCGAGCACGGCGGTGTATTTTCTGTCTTGACCTAGTTTGTGCCGGGTGATGCAAATCATGGCAAAACAGTGACTTTTCTTGACTAAGTTATCTTTGTTTTAAGGAGGGACCATCAGAAAAGTGTCCTGGGAGGTACTTCCTTATATTTAAGCAATTGAAAACGTTTTCCGTGTTCATAGCCTGATATTCTCCCAACCCCACGAGTGTTTATATCAGGCTATGCAAACACAGGAAAAACGGTTATAAAATAACTTTACCGAGGAAAACAAAGCAAAAACTCTTTGTTATGGCACTGATTAAAACAGAAATTCTTACCAGTCCCAAATTCTTGCACGCGTAATCTGTCCAAAACAGGAGCACATCAAATGTCAGCTTTAGCGAAAAAAAATTGGCACAGCTTGTTTATCAATATTTTCCAAGTTTTAGCCGACGAACAAATGGGTAAATAAAGTAAACTTGTCGAGTTCTGAACTCAAAAACTTTTTCAACTTCGTGCTTGCATGATTAGCGCGCGAAAAGCAAAACATCTTGACTTCACAACCATGTTTACAAACTCTCATGCAAACACGCCTCTTGGCCAATCAGAGCGCGCGTGCTATCTCAGCTACCGTAAAATTCCGAAAATAGGCCCCTCCAAATATAAGCCCCCCAAACTCGTAACGCAAAAACCCCTCCGTTAAATCGCCCCTCCAAATATGAGCCTCCCGGGGACTTGTACTTGGAAAATTACCCTCAAATACAAAGTAAAACAATGCAAAAACGGTAAATTTACTTCCAGCTATAAGGCAAGTCCAATCGATTTTGAAACGCAAATTTCCCTCCGTGGAAAAGCCCCCTCCGAATATAAGCCCCTCCAAAAATAAGTCCCTCAAAAAGGGCCTTTGAAAAATATAAGCCCCGGGGCCAATTATTTTCGGAATTTTACGGTATTTTAAATAACCATATAGGTATCAGTGCCATCCCAAAGAGAAGGGTTATTGACCCGTTTTGGTCTGAAAACGGGTATAGACTTTGCCCACCGGTAAGGGCAGAAGAAATGTATCAGTAGCCTAAAAAAAGGCATGTTCAAGTGGCGAACCCCCTTAGGAAATGTTTTCATTCTCCTCATTCCCCATCCCTATCCTGTGCACTGAAGCGGGCATCTCACTACTTAGGTTGACTTTAATGTCCACTAATATAAGCTACGTGTAAGAATTTTTAAATTTAGGCTTTATAGTTTTGTAGTTTCGAAAATTGATTCGTTCAAGTTTTGTTCGATGAAAAACAACCCGGTACTGAAAAACTTTTAAACAGATCATTTAAAATAAAAACAACCTCGTAACACGTTGCTAATCACCAGCGACAGTCAGATAAATGATCAGTAATGATCAAACAAGTCTAGTTCCTTTGTCGACTTTTTTTAATTTGAGTTGATTTTGACATTTTTTCCCGTGAAGCTCTTTGGTTTTTTTATTTATATGATCTGCTCATGATCGCCCAGACCCCACCCCCCAAACCACACACCATCATGTGAGAAGTCTCTCTTTATGTAGATCGGAGCGATTGGAGCCATTCCTATACATTGACCCGTCAGTGGTTTAAATACAGGAATAGCTCCGAGTGTTTGAGTCCGAACTGAACGCTGTTCGCCAACGCTGTGACAATTTCCCATCACTGTTGGTATGATTAACACTAGAAAAAGGTTCTGGGCGATGTAACTGAAATTTTAAGGTTATACATCAACCTCTTGCTTCTTTCAATTGAAGACTTTCATTGCGTAAGACGAAACCGAAGTCACACATCACACAACGACGTTAGTGATATCGTTGTCCAGTGTGACGAGTGGCTGAAAGTTAAGCTTTAACTTATTACAATAAAAACTATTTTTATCCTCCAATTACAGGTCGGAGCCATTCCTGTATTTAGTCACTTGCGATAGATAGCGTCGCCATTTTGATTGAAATGTGAGTTTGTTTAGAACTGAGGTTTTCAACGCCATGGCAACGTGACGTTATCGCTTAAGGACTCTATAGAGTACTAAAGTGTGACGTCATAAAAAATTTGAATTTGTGAAATTATGGGATTCGTCAGGATATTCTGAAAGAAACACATCTAAGAGGCCTTCTTGCCAAAAACTAGCATTGTGGGGCAGATTGTCTCTGAGATATTAGCCCAGTTATGCTCTGATGACTCCATACAAATCCTTCTAAATTTGAC
>JBBMOI010000008.1:6580000-6597500 GCA_038088405.1 Porites divaricata
GCGGGAAAACGTAGAAGCATTTGTATGAAAACTAAAAGTAAGATTTTTCGCTTCTTAGCGAACAGATGTCCTTCAAACTTAATTGGTTAACTGTTTTACTAGTATCTTTTACTATTTACTTTGTAAATCATAGAAATTTCAGAATGTCAACTTTCCTTAAATTATGGGTGTGTTCCTTTCGGTGAATCCAAAAACGGATTTTAGATCTAAGAACGGATTTCGCGTTCCTTTCGGCAAATCCAAATCCGGATTTTTGATCTGGTGAATCCTTTTTGAAAAAGGATTCATTGGATTTGAAATCCGAAGAATCCAAATCCAGATTAACGGATTAGTGATCTACGCTGTTCCATTCACAGTGGATCCGAAATTAGTCAGATGATCCAGCGGTATTTCCAGTTGAAGTATTCCCATAGAGGCCGTAGAGTTTCCTCGTTGCTGTCATTTGCCGCAAAACATCTGAGAACATTAGAAGATTGTTCCTGGTACATTAAAATATCCATATACTAAACATTTGTCTCTAAAGATTGCTTGAAATCAGAAATGAGTTAAAGTAACAAATGAACTGCTATCTAACTACAAACTCGCTTGTAGACGCGACAGGAACTCGATCGTCTTACATAAAAAAAACCCGAGCTATGGAACTGGATCAAACTGGCCGACATTCTTTAGATAATTTTCAATTTTAATGCGCTTCTTTCTTTGTCTGTTTTATATGTTCCATCGTCGCTATTCGAACTGCCGACCACTAAATTCTGCACGGTATAATCGCATAATTTGTCAAACAGCAGAAAACACGTCATTTTTTGGGAGGCTGTCGTGCATATTGCACGCGTTGGCGAAAGGTTACCAAGGTTACAAATCCAATTTCAGATTTCACGTTCCTTTCGACCGCGAAATCTGGCAAATCTAAGATCAAAAATCCGTTTTTGGATTCGCCGAAAGGAACACACCCTATAAAGCATCAAACTCCGACTTTTACCTAGCCTGCAGTGCAGGCGTTTTCATCGGGCGCTTGAATGGTTTTGCTCGCGAAAGCGCCATGTTGAATCTCCCGAAGAGGAGGAAATGGGGCGAGTCAAGGGGAGCAGGGAGGGGGTGGGGAGAAAGAAGACAAACGGCGTATTTTTTTTTCTCCCCTCCCCCTCTCCTTCTTTCGCCGTCACACCTACGCTAAGGGTTACTATTTCTACTCTCCCTAAGCTTCCTCTGTCATAAAATCAAAGATGGAGGCTTCATCGTAACGATACGAATGAACAAGCTTTCGCCCACCCAAAATACGCCTGCACTGCAGGCTAGTTGGCCCTCAAAAGACTCTAACCTCAATGTTTGATCTTCTCTTGCGCCACTTATAACGAGTTAACAGCTTGGAATCCGTAAAACATCTCCAGGTAGCGATCAGCGTGAAACTAGAACTCGGGACCTACTAAATCGGCGAACAAATTACAGAGGCACAAACGGGGTAGACATAAACAAACTGCCACACCCCTCTTCCCAGATACAACATCGACGACCTTGTACACATGCACAGAGGAGACGGGAATCCTGGTTCGTTTTACTTTCACACTTTTTGTTAGAAAGTGCAAAAACTTGATCGTAAATGTCTTTCGGACAAAGCGTGTCTAATTTTATGGCCGATGTCCTGTAATCCTCGGCCACTCGGCCCTTTAAGGAAGGGGACATTGGGGGGTACCCAATACCGCACGAAAAAATGGCAAATACCGAAATACCGCGTCGAAAATCGACTGAATACCGATACCGCATATTTTAATTACATTTATAACCGGTTCCGCATACTTATGGTTGCTTCCATCTAGCCGCGGAGTTTAATTATCTCAGACATTTATGCACAAAGATGTCTATGTTTTTTTGGTAGTTCGCAAATTTTCACTGAAAAGTAAACTTCATTCGTTCAACCTTTTGGACCTTTTGGTAGGTGTATACAAAACGAAAAGCATGCAGTGAGGTGTCAGCCCTAATAGAGTCCCAATAGTGAATAACAATTCTCTTATCCTAAACTGGTTTTTTTAAAGGCCATTTGCATGATGGCGTCATTATTACTACAACCAGCAGTTCCCCTTTTTTGCGTGAGACTGTCGAGGTGGAAGACTTTGCGTTACCCCCTAAAATCCCCAACGCCTGCTCCCTCGGTACATATGAAACCAAGATGGCCGCCAGTAACGCATAGCCTGCGTAGCAAGCGTTTCCAGTCGAGTTATGCCGTAAATCCTCTATTAAGCCCCCCCTCTCAAATAAGCCCCCTCCCTCTAATAAGCCACTCCCCCTTTTTCGGGGAAGGAAGTTAATAAGCCCCCTCTCTATTAAGCCCCCCTCCCCTATTTACTCTTCAATACTAAATAGTAGACTGTATTAATTAAACACGACTGTAAAACTTCGCGTGGACTGATCCGGGATGGTTTATTTACGGATTTGATCCTAGTCCTCGGCTGCATGACCTAAAACGTCTTGGACTTGAGCTTTTCCACTTTGTATTTTAGTTCTTTATCGGGTACTGATACCATCGTCGTTTTTAAATGAAATATGCCCCCCGTCTCTATTATGCCCCCCCCTCAAATAGAGGATTTACGGTAAGCTAGTTATAGCGCGAAAGTTAGGGCGGGAGCAAAAAAAAAAAAATGGAAGGAGGAGGAGGAGGGGGAGGGGAGGGGAGAAGAGGAAAGAAGAAGTTTCCTTCTCTCCCCTCCCCCTCGCCCCGAAATTTATATTTTTTTGCTCTCGTCCCAACTTTCTCGACGAACTAGCGCGGAAACGCTTGCTACGCAGGCTAGTAACGCAAAGCGCTCGATCTCGACGGTCTTACGGAAAAATAGGGAACTGTGAACCGTCTGCAACTACTACTACTACTTGAATACATTTAGTTTTCCCTTTCGTATTAAATTTGTTAATTCCAAAGCGTTATATAACAAATTTAACGCTCTAACTTGTACAAAACAGGGAAATCGTAAAGGATTCTGGTAGTAGTGGTAGTCAAAACACATCATGACGCATATCGCCTATTTTCCGCTCAAGTGTCAGAAGTGTGGGCCAATCTTACCAATTTACCAAATCCTGTTTTTTGACTTTACAAGCCGTTTTTCTTTCGAGCCCGGCATCTAAACTGATTTTTTTTGCGATAATGTTCGCCTCCTTTGCCCTCTTCATAAAAAAATTGCTACACAGTGTCAATGATGACTTCGCCGCCTGTACAGTACCGCAAGTGATCCCCGACCGCAAATGATCCCGAGACCGCAAGTGATCCCCAAAATGGACCGCAAATGATCCTCGACCGCAAGTCATCCCCAAAGTCGACCGGAAATGATCCCGAAAGAAAAATAGGAATGGCTTGGACTCGAGTTTGTGGATCATTGTCTCAATTTTATTATTACAGAAAGTCACATTAAAAGCTAATAATTACATAAAACCAAAATGAAAAAATTTATTTCAAGACTTTTTTAAATCAAATAAAAGCAAACAAAAAAATAAACTTTCAACATACCGTTATTAAAACTTGAATTTTATTGTCAAAGAAACACAGCTGCAACTCATCGCAGTGTCTTATTTAGTTACGATTTCAAAATTAAGCTTAAAACAGTAGACTTTAACGTACTGTAGTTAACTTCCAGATAGATAAGAATTTCTCATAATCAATTAATCGGCTAAACTTACTATCATCTTTTGAAAATAATAACTTTTATGACAGTGAATGTGATCGTTAATTTCTTGGCATTCCTTGTCATAGGTTCGAACTGCGAACGTCTGTATATGATTAGGAAAAACTCTTTCGGGCTTTAAACACTAACAAAACGAAATTATATATTAAAAGGTTCGTTGAGGTAATACAATGTCTGTTATGTACTGCAGTTATGAATTAGCGTGTCCTTCTTCATTGCATAAAATCGAAGTCCTCTAACATCTGGCAATTACCGCAAAAGACGCTGTCGTCGGAGTATACCTGCAACATTTAACCTTAAAGCTTAATCTTGAGGTGACATGGGAAAGATCTGCGATCGCCGAGGGCGAACGATAGCGCGAGTAGAGAGTCTGGGAGCAGAAAAACTGGAAGCTCAGGAACACTATTCCCGTTATAACTAGCAATTTTTTCGTGTATTACTATGGTCCTGTCAGTCTCCAAATACTTGTTAAATGGAATACCCGGCCACGTGCTTACCGTAATCCGAATGTTGGCATTCTTTCTGGCTGGGTTAGTAAAAATAAGCATAACTACCGCTTACCTCGCTTTTGTGTTTTTCTTTACCAGGTTTAGATTCCTGGTAACTGTCTCCAGCAAAGGCACAACAAATGAATATACATATAAGCGTCAATGTAACTATTCGCCACATGATCATAAGCTGTAACGAAGTTGCTATTTGGAAATAAACCAAATTCTGTGAACATTGATAAGTTCGGGGGCATTTTGACGTTCGTTTATTTTAAATCATGTCTTGTTTCGTAACAAGCACTTGGGTTACAAACAAATGTCTTGCTGTTTATCACGTAGAATTAACACTTCAGAGATTAATCATAATTAAATATCTGAAAATTAATTCGACACTTCCAAAAAGATCAGTAAAGTCAATTAAGCGCTTGTTATGTAAAGGGTGCCCGGCTTTGTATTCCTCAGTAGACAAATTGAGCTTCTAGGCGTTAAAAGACAAAATAAATACAAAATTAAGGATTTTTTTTACAGCGATGATACATTCTTGAAACCATATCATTTTCAGATTTATTCCATTTTTTTTCGCCTTGTACATATTGACCTGAGATCTGGTGTTCTCTATGCCTTTTTGTTTAGAAGGCAAAAGAAAAAGTTTCCTTTTTATAATCAGTCCTTTTTTGTAATCAGTCCCGAAGATCCAATCCATTCCTCAATTTTTCACGGGATCATTTGCGGTCGACTTTGGGGATCACTTGCGGTCTCGGGATCATTTGCGGTCGGGGATCACTTGCGGTACTGTACACGCCTTCAACCTCAGCGACCTCAGCCATTGTGAGAAAACGGTTAAGACCTCGAATTACCGGCACACGTAAACAGATTGAAAAGCATGGTAAGGTAACTTAAGACAACTCATTATCACTGGATGCAACAACAATCTTATTGTATATTGACAATATTATCGACCATTAACTGTCACAAAATGACCCACAAATGGTGTAATCATTTACTATTATGCATAAAGACTTCTTACTGTGTTTTGTTTTGCGGTTTGTATCGAAAGGAAAAGGCAAACAACCGTACCGCAATACCGTGAACAATCATATTTCCCCGAATACCGTCAGCCAAAATGATGAAATACCGCATACAGCAAGGCCTGATGATACCGCAATACCGCACGTTAAAATCGAAATTACCGAAATACCGCATGAAAAAAAGCCCAATACCGCAATACCGTAAACCCCCATGCCCCCCTCTTTAAGGTACAGTAAAACGGGCAACTAAAAACATGCAACTTGTTTTGCAACACTGCTGCAACACGAGTTGAAGACTAATAGTGATATTGAGCATTTTACTACCCACGTTCAAACCTGTATTGCAAAAACAAGGTCGCAAGGTTTTTTGCGGGTGGTAACACGCGCAACATCGCTATTCAACTCGTTTTGCAGCAATGTCGCAAAACAAGTCGCATGTTTTTTGTTGCCCGTTTTTCCGCACCTTTAATTTCCAGTGCACCTCTAAGTATCCAACGACATTTCAGTCAGAACGACTAAAACTACTTTATTTTCACTGTTTGAGTTGTCAATAAACGTACATTTCTTGACTCTTTTTACATTTTAAACTCTCTATTTGCTTTCCTATCAAAATAATATAGGTTAAATTCCGTGAGAAGACATGAAAACTATGGCGAAAAGTACTCATATCCAAGTCTCCTTTAATTTGTGATAAAACAAATTTTAAAACCTTTTGCTCAACTTAATTACTTTCTGTCGAGAGCTTTTTTTGCACGTGCACGATGTCTCTTAACTGTGATTTTTTTACGGGTATTCGCTACGATTTTGTATCTCAGCAAACATTCGAAAACGCAGCGTTTGCATGAATATACCTCGTAAAAAGCTCACTTAAACTAATGATAAACTAGTTTTTTTTCTTGTTATGTAAAACAGATTGGACTGCTAGGAATAGCTTGTTGAGACATATGTCTCATCCTTCTCTATTTTTTTGCCAGTATATACAGACATATACAAAATTACATCTTTACATATCAAGAAAAACACTGAAAGTCTAGTCTCCTTAGGAGCCGTTTTCAGGGTCGTTACTCAATGCTCCTGAGGGGCGTTGCGTGACGAGCGTTGCATGACGGCCCCAAAAGCGGCTGCGAAGGAGACCTCTGAAAGTCTTAATCCTGTTATAGGTCTGAGTAGGAAGATTTTTTCCAACCGCAACTGCAATAGGTATTTATTCAAAATTAAGGAAGATTCATTTTTTCTTTGTAAGTGATTGTTCTGGATTTGTCACGTACTGTAATTACCCCGATTCAAATGATTTGCTGATTACCTGAAAGATTGAAAAACTTTTGCTGAGACAATTCTGACATTCCGTCTTTTTCTTACGAGTGTCCCAGTAATCCAGTGCCTATCAAGTGAAAATTCAACTCATTAATCATAATTGCCAGCTAACAAGTTGACTGCGACTCGCAAGAATTTGTTTGAACAACAAGTTTTCTCTCTTTTCTTTCTCGACGCTGTGTTTAAACATTCTAAACTTTGACTGGGCAAATCACAGGCAGCCCAAGCGCAATATGTGTGGGTTCGGGCTTCAGAGGTCATTTGGTCGAATTTGGTCGGAATATACTAGAATTATTAGTGTATTATCTGATGCTAAATAAATGCAAAAATCTTAAAGATATGAAGTCTTCTTGTTTGTCTGTTTGTACTAGTAGCCTTTATGATAACGAAGGACGATATTTCTTGCATTATTACATGTGATTCGGGCCCTTAATGTTCAAGTCTTATCACATGTATTCGAATCTAAAACGCTAAGAAAAAAAAAATCATGACCACGCGAAATATTGATTCAAAAAGTTCCCTTACCTTTATTTCATAGCCACTCTGTGTCCCACAGCCGGTTTAAACGCCGTTTAGTCGACTTTCTTTCCATCGAGTACTGAACACTATAAAAGAAGGGAAGGCTGGAGACCTTCCAACCGACACTCGCCACGCGAAGGCCAATAAATTCCAAACAAAGCAATCGATCTCCCTAAAATTCCCACCAGCCAGACCGAAGAGCGTATATCTACCCGTTCGACGAGCGCCAGTTTCTAAATTCGGCTGCATGAGCCCAAGGAGCGCTGCATTTCGCATCGATTCTGGCCGGCTTCGCTTCGCCATGATGCGCAAGCTGAGATGTATCCTACGAGATTCAAATCTTGGAGCTTAGCGACCGCGTCAGATCGACAAAAAGTGACTCTCGCGGGGGAGGGTCGTTACTTTTGCCCTATGGGAAACCGACACCATCGGGGGACCCGGTGCGTTTAATTTGACCAGAAATAGCTCTCGCGTGTATGACACATGAAACCCAAATACGTCCCCAACTTTTGGATTTAAATCTTGCCAATAACGGTTAAAAAATCAGTTTGTTGCAGTCAGTTGTTTGGCAGGAGTTCTATTCAATTTCGATATTTCCTTTCGTATTTTAACAACAGTTCTTTTTAGAGCTACCCTAAATTTTTTTTTGCTTTTACACGTACCTTGTTTGTTAGTAAAAATCGCGTGTATTTCGGTGCGTGCTAGCCTGTGCCAGGCTCTCAGATAGTATAGTGCGGACGTATTTTAAAACGAGCAAAGCAAAAATAAGACGGACGCGACTTGGGAAAGGGCGCGGTGGCGGCGAGAAAAATGGGAGAGACAAGAGCCTGTTAGCATTTCCTTAACGACCCTCTTCCGCCCATTTTTGTCACGACTGGATTCGGGTGTCAAAACTGTTAACACTTCAGTTAGCTACAATCATTCTCAAGTTTCTCGCGCGAGCATTTCGCGTGACGCGAACTCTCTTCTTTCTTTATTCTTTATTGATCTTCTTTCTTTATTGATAAATGCGAATGTGTGGAAATTTATGTCTTCGAATTCGTTATCCTGTGAGAGCATCCGGTTTTTTCGGCTCTAGTTTCTTGTTTCACCCGCCCAAGGGACGACCAGAAATATATCTGTTGTTCGCAGGCTAAGGATTCGTCAACGGCGTCTGCGAATCTCGCAAACGATCATTCAAAGTGCTACAAGTTTTATAGTAATAAAAGGGGACGGTAAGTTTTTTCCTCTGTTGGGTAGGTTATGCTCAGGAAGGTTGTGCATTTTCACTGAGCAAATGTGATTTTAGCGGCTTGTTTCACACTGAGAGGTCATGGCACACATATCGATTTCCTGTGGCTTTTGTTTCTGGTCGGCAGGATTTGCCCTCTGAGGATAGCGTGAGTATCAGGCGTTCCTAAGGGGCTAGGGGAGAGGAGATTCCCTTTTTCCCCAGAAAACGCCTGATACTCAGGCTATCTGAGGAGAGAGCATTTTCTTTGACCTCTTCTGAACGTAGAGCTTTTTATTGCGGCTAAATAAGGGTTTTAATTTTCTCCAAAGTGCCTTCTAGATCTGACTAACTAAGGACACTAAGTGATTTTCTTTAGTCCGTGAATGTGATGTTTTTTTTTGCAATGTTGTATCACGCTGGGCCAAGCTCGTCAGTTTTCTTTGCAGAATGTTAAATTATCACGGATAGTGATTTACAGATCCAGAATTATAAGAATGAAGTGCAGCTTAAACTTGACTCAGTATAAACTCCAGCTTAGTGTTTCTCTTATAACAGTGTGAGTCTTTTGACTGGAGCGCGTAGTTTCTCTCTTGGTAATAGCTTTTTGAAGCTTGACAGTCTTTGGACTGTTTTGTTATTGCCACTTTGCGATCAGCCAGGTCTCCGGACTACCGAAAACAATTTCGCACTTTCCTTCTCTCGCTTTCTTCTCGTCCTCCTCTCCCTCTTCACCGATGCCAATAGCTGCGGCCGAAAGTACAAGCTTTTTAAATTCAGTGTTCTACTTGGTCTCGCATTCTAGATATCAGCGGCGAAACGACTATTATCGTAGAGTTCTCTAGGGTTAGAGCAGCTTTAGCCAAGCGTGGGAATAGCTGAAAGATTAAACTTTTGCCGAAACCGGTGGGCATAATAGCGAAAACATCTTTACCACGAGCCAAGCCGCAGACACTCGTCAAGCCTGAGATCATGGCAAAAAAAAAATAACGCCTGATCTCAGGCTAACACTCGTCCAAAGCACAAGACAACGCGGATTCATCAAGATTACACGCGTGATTCGCGTTGACCATCTTGGTGACGACAAACTGATGACCACGCTACTAGGTGATGATGTTAACTGTCACAATTGACCAATCAGAGGGTATATCAGGAGCTGATATACCGGAACAGGCCGTTAAAAAAATGCGTACAGGCTCCACCGCCCTGTCTCTCCCCAGCCCCCGCACGTTTTTCGCATTTCTTTTTACTGAACGACTTTTCACCACTATCTCGGAGCCTGGAACAGGCTAGGTGCGTGCCAGTGTGACAGTCCGCTAGCGTAGAAGAACGTCTGTCGATAACGATGTTATCAAAAGTGGCCAGACAAGAGGAGGATTTTACAAGATTTTATTCCAAGCCAATAAAGAAATTTTTAAAAAAATTAAAAATTGAAGGGAAAAAATTGGCAAGAAAGCGATTTTAAAACTCACTGACCCACACGCTTGAATCAACAAATGTCTGCTTCAACCGCTTTTACGAATCCTCAATTTGAGACTATTTTAAAGAAAATACACTCTAAAATCGCACGCCTTTTCGCGGTAAACAACCACATGGCCGCATTTTATGTTAAGGACAGTTGGGGATCAATCGAACATCGTCCGACCACGTCCGGACGTCTTTAGGTTTCATGTGTCATACACGCGAGAGCTATTTCCGGTCAAATTAAACGCACCGGGTCCCCCGACGGTGTCGGTTTCCCATAGGGCAAAAGTAACGACCCTCCCCCGCGAGAGTCACGTTTTGCCGATCTGACGCGGTCGCTAAGCTCCAAGATTTGAATCTCGTAGGATACATCTCAGCTTGCGCATCATGGCGAAGCGAAGCCGGCCAGAATCGATGCGAAATGCAGCGCTCCTTGGGCTCATGCAGCCGAATTTAGAAACTGGCGCTCGTCGAACGGGTAGATATACGCTCTTCGGTCTGGCTGGTGGGAATTTTAGGGAGATCGATCGCTTTGTTTGGAATTTATTGGCCTTCGCGTGGCGAGTGTCGGTTGGAAGGTCTCCAGCCTTCCCTTCTTTTATAGTGTTCAGTACCCGATGGAAAGAAAGTCGACTAAACGGCGTTTAAACCGGCTGTGGGACACAGAGTGGCTATGAAATAAAGGTAAGGGAACTTTTTGAATCAATATTTCGCGTGATCATGATTTTTTTTTTCTTAGCGTTTTAGATTCGAATACATGTGATAAGACTTGACCATTAAGGGCCCGAATCACATGTAATAATGCAAGAAATATCGTCCTTCGTTATCATAAAGGCTACTAGTACAAACAGACAAACAAGAAGACTTCATATCTTTAAGATTTTTGCATTTATTTAGCATCAGATAATACACTAATAATTCTAGTATATTCCGACCAAATTCGACCAAATGACCTCTGAAGCCCGAACCCACACATATTGCGCTTGGGCTGCCTGTGGGCAAATCTAATTTTTTTCGCACTGACTCTTACAATAAGAGGTGATTCATGTCCTCGAAGAGTAATTATTTCCTGTGGTTTATGCTGCTGTAGGTGCAGCCAGAAAGGTGACAATTTTCGAGTAATGGATCGTGTTTTGGTTGGTCCTTTTGACATCGCCGTCAGTCGATTTTTGTGGGAGAAAGGTGGGCGGAAGAGCCAGAACAATGGACAATGGACTGGGAACAGGCGCTTTATTTTTTCTCCTCCTCTCGTCTCGCACTTCGCGTTACCTCGCCTCGCCTCGCATCCTCGCTTATAGAGACTACAATCCAGAAACTATAAGGGGAAATGGTACAAGCTTTCGGCGCAACAACTTTTGGGATCGTTTGGGTGGGCAAGCGTTACTAATGATTGGTTAATGGTTGCCTTGAATACCATCGACCAATCATAACTAACGCTTGTTCATTCAACTAAACTTTCCAGGAAATCATTGCGCCGAAAGCTTGTAACTATTCCTCTTATAGTTTCTGGAGTGTAGAAATGTCTCGTCAGCCTTGCATCCCATTTGCCCCCATTTTTGGATGAGTACGTCAAACTGACCACAGTGCTTCACGGCTGACCCTAAAGACTGATTCCAACAATATCAAAGCTCTTCGTTCTCATTTGTCAGCCTACCAAATGGGTTTCTATATCCACTAAGGCATAATACATTGCGTAAACGTCACAAGCTGTCCAAAGCGGATTTCCAGTGATTGACTATTTTAATGGCGATCGTTAAAGTACAGATAATCCCTTACCTTTAAAGCCTTCCTCAGGTGCACTGCTCACTGTCAACAAAAAGCAAAAAAAAATCAATTAATCTTTTGAGCGTTACTCTAGAAGCACTACTTTTACAAAAAGCTGTAAACAGAAATTTTGCTTTCTCGACGCAAGAAAATGCAACTGAGACAAGAACGTTCTTGCTTCACGGACTGGTGATGAGCATCATCTATCGCTTCTACTGGTTATTACAAGGTTCGCAAAGAATTGACCACTACAGAAAATACCATAACATACCATAATGAACTTTGTTTGTCACCCCAAAATTTTGCATAAGCATTGTTTTCAGTTTCTCTTGGGGCTATCATTTTCAACTCCCAAGAGAAACTGAAAACAATGCTTATGCAAAATTTTGGGGTGACAAACAAAGAGCATTATGGTATGCTATGGTAATTTCTGCAGTTGTCAATTTTATTTTATTTTTATTTTATTATTTTGCCACACACAATTAATTACAAGCAAAATAAAAGCGATAATAAATAGGTTAATTAACATTAAATTTAAAATTTGTACATTACTTTGGGTTGGAGTGACTGTGGCGGGGAAATCTCCGAGAAGCCGAGCTTATGAGAAATAGAGATTTCCCTCCACGGGCAATTTAAATACTAGGCGGTATTTTAAGAAATAAAGAAAAAAGTCGTTTATTTAAGTATATAAGTGTGTTTAGAGGAAAATGTAGACATAAGCTGTTGAGGTGTTTAGGTTGCACTCTGTCTGACCCTTAAAAATGGTTTGATCACACGCTTGAATATACTAAAAGACGGGGCATTTTTGATGTCGTTCGGTAATGAATTCCATATTCTAGGACCTTGAAACAGGATCGAAAATTTTTTAATATTTGTTCTACAGGTATGAGGTCGGTAAAAGTCAGAGTATCTTGTTGAATATCGATGAATCTGGTTTCCAGTTTAAAAGATTTGAGTAAAAGAAATAGGTAAAGCATCATTATGATATAGGTACATGAAAGAACTTACTTGGAGAGAGTAGATACTAATTTCAGTTGGATTGCCCAGACAGTCCAATCGCGCAGTTCAAAACAGCAATGATTCCGTGTCAACTACAACCTCAAAAAAGGGCAGTGCTTACTGATGCACAAACGGCATTCGACTGACAGAAAGGGGACGTTGATACATTCCTTAAGATGAGAGCAGACTACAATCGATGGGTTTTGAACGATTTTTTTCAAATAGCACATGACAATAGGCCATTTCTGACTTGATCCTAGCCCATCAGTGGAGACCCACGGGCAGCTAGTCGGGACGATAGGTGAAAGTTTACTTTAACCCTGACCCTAGCTCTTCTCGATCCTACAGTAAACTTTCACCGCGAACATTCTATCGTCGCGACTAGCTGCCCCTGGGTTTCCGAGGATGACCCTAGCCTTACCCTCTACAAGCACTACTTTTACAAAAAGCTGCAAACAGAAATTTTGCTTTCTCGACGCAAGAAAATGCAACTGAGACAAGAACGTTCTTGCTTCACGGACGTGTATAACAAAAAGATTCCCCCCAAATAAGGCTAAATGGGAAGCTTTTGTTACTAAACGATTTTGGGGCTCGAACTTGGCCATTGGCCGTTATTGTTTTCCTACCTGGGAGGGCATCCTGTGAAATGGTGCCCTGTGGTTCATCGATCTGAAAAGATAGGATTTAAAAGGTTAAAGCAAAAAATATCTGTTGTTCAAAGGCCACCACAAGCAAAAATTTATTGGTACAGGACAGAGTTTCCGTGGTAGCAGAGCACATATCAAACGCCATTCAAGAGGACGTGTATAACAAAAAGGCTCCCCCCAAACGCAACGGCAATAACGACGGCGCACGCAGATCTAAAAACGAGCTTGACCAATGGCAGAACGGAAATTAAGCACCGGAAGTCGTGCACACAAGGGAACAAGGGGAAGAGCGGACAAGAGGAAAAGAAGAACACAGGGAAACAGGGAAATTGGGGAAACAAAAAGAACAACAGAAGCAGGAAAAAAGGGTGAAGAGGGAAACGGGAAAGAAAGGGAACAGGAAGAAAAGTGGAAAAGAGATAACAAAGAGGAACGGAGGAGCAAGGATAACTAGGGGGAAAAAGGATAACAAGGGAACATGGGGAAACAAGGGAAAAGGGGAATTGGGGAAACAAGGAGAACAACAGGAACAGGAAAAAAGGGCGAAGAGGGAAACGGAAAAGAAAGGGAACATAGGCAACAGGGGGAAAAGTGGAAATGGGATAACAAAGGGGAACGGAGGAGCAAGGATAACTAGGGGGAACATGGATAACAAGAGAGAACAAGGGAACATGGGGAAACAAGGGGGAGCAAGGGGTAACATGGTAACAAGGGGGGACAAGGGTAACAAAAATACATAGGGGAGAAGGGGTAACAAGGGGTAACAAGGGGTAACATGGGGGAACAAGGGGTAACAAGGGGTAAAAGGGGTGACAAGGGTAACGGGTAACAACGAGTAACTAGGGGAACAACGGTTAACAAGGGAGAACATGGGGAACAGTGGTAACAAGGGGATCAAGGGGTAACAGGGGTAACAAGGGGTAACAATGGAGAACAGGGGTCACAAGGGGATCAAAGGGTAACAGGGGTAACAAGGGGGAACAGGGGTCACAAGGGGACCAAAGGGTAACAGGGGTAACAAGGGGGAACCGGGGTAACAAGGGGAACAAGGGGTAACAATGGGGAACAGGGTAACAAGGGGAACAGGGGGAACAAAGGGTAACAGGGGCAATAGGGGCAACAAGGGGTAACAGAGGTAACAAGGGGGAACAGGGGTCACAAGGGGAACAAGGGGCAACAGGGGTATCAAGGGGGAACAAAGGGTAACAGGGGCAATAGGGGCAACAAGGGGTAACAAAAGGAAACAAGGGGAACAGGGGTCACAAGGGGAAAAAGGGGTAACAGGGGAACAGGGGTCACAAGGGGAACAAGGGGTAACAGGGGAACAAGGGAACAAGGGGGTAGAGGGGAACAAGAGGAAAAGGGTAACAGAGGGAGCAAGGGAAAACTGGGGAACAAGGGGGACAAGTAGAACAGAGGTAAGAAGAGGGAACGAGAAACAGGGTAAAAAAGGGAAATGAGCGAAAAGGGGAACAGAGGGAACAATGGGGAACAAGTGTATCGGGGATAACAAGGGGAAACGGGGGAACAAAGGGGGACAAGGGAACATGGGAACAGGGCAACAAAGGGAAAGGGGAACAGACAGGAGAAGTGGAACAGGGGTAACAATGGGGAATGGGGTAACAAGGGAACAGGGGTAACAGCACGAACAGGGAAACAAGGGTGAAAAGGAGAACATGGGGAAACAGAGAATAGGGGGGAAAAGGGAACAGGGAAACAAGAGGGAACAAGGGGAACATTGGAAACAGGGCAGCAAGGGGAAAGGGGGGAAAAGCGGAACAGAGGGAACAAGAGGGAACAAGGGGGACAAGGGGAAGAGGTGAAACAAGGGGAAGATATGCTGAATTTGCCTCAATTATACCGCGCTAGCTCAGTTTTTTTGGCGTGCACCTATGGGCAAATGGTAGATGGCTAACTGACCTATCAGAGCGCGCGCTTTACTTCTGTTATTTGATTATGAATCTTAGAGTAGATTCTCCAGTGGAAACCTCAGCCTTTTGACAGCTTACCACATTTAATATACGTTTACTTGTATTTCGGCTCTCTGAAATAAGCACCGGTTGCGGGTGCGTCTGTTCAGAAATCAACGCTTAATCAAAGATCTTATATATGAACATTGCGTGGAAGTTGTTCGGCTAGTTTGTGAACAATGTCCCATGTGCCGGTCACGACTCGTAAAATTAGACAAAAGTAGAGCTGGGCTCCTGTAGAGCTTTAATTCTTGCTGAAGAGAAGTGAACGATTCCTTACGTGAAACCTTCTCGAAATCATCGAATGGATCAACTCCTGCATAAAACATTTGACTGGAAATGTAAACAGTGCTTCCCGTATCAAAACCACAGGAAATCGAACATGTTCGTGTTGAAATCTTCCACCAAAGCATAACATACTCGTCTATAAATAACAAGAGTCCACAGTCGTGTTGTTCTGTCAACACGTTTTCAACTGCCAGAGGAAAAACAACCGATCAAATATGCAAATGTATACCGGTACACGATTAACGACGGCGATTCACAAACGTCTCGCTTCCCGATTCTTTTCTGAGGGGAAGCGGCGTCTGTACACAGGCTATACTTTGTTCTGTTCTTCCGCTGTTTTCCTGTTCCCCTATTGCCTTATTCACCTGTTACTTGTTCCCTTGACCCCCTGTTCCCTTGACCCCCTGTTCCCTTGATCCCCTGTTCCCTTGACCCCCTGTTCTCTTGACCCCCTGCTCCCTTGATCCCCTGTTGCCTTATTTACCTGTTCCCTTGTTCCCTTGATCCCTTGATCTGCTCAGGTAGCCATTCAGAATATATTTTGCCCGCTCGGGGATTCAATTCAGCCATATACTATCCTCACAAACCTTAAGTAGCAACAGAGATCCTGGTCTGATTCCTAAGGAGATGAGCGTGGCTTCATCATCAGTAAGTGTGATGCCATTTAACGTGAGATGCTGATCCATAGGCATCGCTGAAAAGCTCTTCATCAGCTAAAAACAAAAAAATTCACAAGTTTGTGCCCGAAATAATACAAAGAGTAAATGTTTTTTAAAACTTGATTTCCTGCGGCGGCATATCAGCGAATCTTTGTTAGCATTTGGTGCAGTCACTTACACATCCTTATCATTCTCATTTACTTAATTTGAGCATAAAATACTCAACGGAATCCTAAGAGAGAGTGAATATGAAAAATAATTCAAATCATTCTCATTTCTCACGCGCATGCCCTCGATCCCAGGGTCCTCTCCTGCTCGCTCCAGAGGCCCAGTTGGAGGGGGCCCTGAGAACGGGGTGACGCGCGTGCCTAACTTTCAAGATGACACCGAAAATCTTCACAAGGTTTATTAAAAATTACCTGCAGTTTAACATCTCTCAATGTTTCCGTTGACCCAACGGTAAGAGAAATTTCCCCGCGTTGTTTTCGATGCCTGTCATAAACATGATAAAGGCGTTAGCTTTTAAAAGAATAGAAAAGAAAACAAAGAAAAAACAAAGGGAGAGCGAAAGAGTTAAGAAAGAAGTTACCTTGAGCTTCTCCGCGTTCGAGAATCGCGGTTTAACTTTGGTTTCTTGCTGTCCGGTGGCGTCTGATTAGAAAAGTTAAATCAATGAACAAATTAATTTG
Organism: Porites divaricata; assembly: GCA_038088405.1. NCBI lineage: Eukaryota > Metazoa > Cnidaria > Anthozoa > Scleractinia > Poritidae > Porites > Porites divaricata. Next base: position 6,596,708 of record JBBMOI010000008.1, read on the forward strand.
CAAATATGTTTTTTTGCAGAGATAGAATCGTAATTGTCTGGATGGTGAAGATTACGCAACGAGTGTTTTCTTATAATCCTCGAATGGCTGCCCCTCCTAACTGTTTGCAAGAAAAAAGAATAAAAGTGTACGCGATTTCCTTTTCTCCCTTTGTACCATAAATTTCCCGTTGCCTTCGAATTACTAGGGACCTTACGATCCGACGTCCATGAAAACGTCGCTGAAAAACAGACTTAGCATCATTTTAAACTTTTTCGTGATTATCCCACTTCGCCCTGTTACTACAAAGAAGGGGATTTTGAATGGAGCTCAAGAGAAGGCAACGCGCTCAAGTTCGGACAGAGATGGTAGAATTTATTGCCTTGCCGTTCCCGTTCCCAAGTAAACTTAAAATTTGGTCATTTCACGTCGTAGTTGTGCAGTGAAGGCAAAATGTACAAAAAAGCATGATGCACGTGCAGAGTTGTTGTTTTGCTCATTTAACTATTGTTTTTTGACGTCACCGTTGCCGTCGTCGTCGTGGCTTCGTAAGGTCCCTACTGGGGAGCTTAAGCAACGACGACGGTGACGTTAACGAGAACGGCAAAAAAAAAAACTCTGCACGTGCATCACGCTTTTTTGTACATTACTTTTCCGTCACTGCACGAGTACAACGTAAAAAAGCCAAATTTCACGCGTTGTGGAAGACGTGAACACAAGATAACGACTTTCTTTTTCTTTTCCTGAACTTCGATATAACCTGATAGAATTCATCTTCAGGTAAAATTGCTAACATTTGACGACTTGGAATAAG
>JBBMOI010000008.1:6602500-6827500 GCA_038088405.1 Porites divaricata
TGCACACTTTTTCCGACAACCTTTCTCGAAATAGCTGTAAGTGAATTCCCAGCGACAGAGTTGAAAAGAATACCCACGCACAAAGAGTGCAAATGCGAAGAATTTTGCGCACAAGCGAGGCTTAATCGGTGGTAAAATTTGCTCGTCCAACGTATCAAGGTTAAAAATCATTTGAACGGCTCTTAAAAATTTCCTCTACTTATTTCCAAACTTGAACTCGTGAAATCCTCCCCGTTATAGAGTGTATTTGAAGGGTTTACGCATGCCCAATAGCACCTTAACATTACACTGGTCATTCCTAAGCAGCTGTTGTTTGGCATCACGCAACTCGCATGCGTGGTCTGGTTATCAACCAAAAGGATGGCTCAAAAGGATCAGGTCTTACCTGACATAATCTGCATACTGAGTGAACACTTGTAAACTCACAAGCAGCGGGAAAGTAATATTTTAGTCTTTGCCAGACAGCATCTGAAACAAGCCGCCGACATGATTCGTCGGAAGATAAGTCTTCTACAAAACATAAATTAAAAAAAGGACAACGCGGTAAGAAAACGTTTGTTAGAGTTTTCTCTTGTTTGGTTTTGCTTGTTTGCTATTTGTTTTGTTGTTGGTTTTGATATTTTTTTCTGAACAAATCAGTACACAACGACTGACAAAATATTGAACCGCCAGCAAAGGACTGCAGAACCAAATAAAACCGACCGAAACCCGCCTCTTTCCAAGTTTTTCAGCGTATGACCGCGTGACATGTAATAAATCTGAGATTTCACTGGTCCCCAACATTGACTCTGCTGTAAAAGGCTTTAGTGACAACTTTGGGTTTCAATGTAGTAGAACTCCGTTAAATGTGACCTCCGATGGATCGTAAAAAACGACTTTTTTTTTTAAACGGGGGTGGTAGTGTGGCAGGGTTCCACGATAGTTCCGCACGGTAAAAAAAAGAAACAAACAAACAAACATCTTTTGAACCGCTTACTTAACATTTCAAGCAATTCCTTATTTTACGGAAAAAAATAACTGGACCAAAGCACAAGTACAAGGATAGATATTCAGCCATTTATTTTGCTTGCAACTGTGCTTGCGATAACTGACACGACTCTCAACTAACCATGTTCGCAAAGCAAATCTTCATTGAATTTGTCGTCGGGTTCATTTGGGTCTTCCTCCGGAGTGTCTTGTTGGGGCGATTCTTTCTCTTTTTCCTTTCCATTTCTGTGCGTCTGTCCCATATCAACATCATTAGTCTCTCCAGTTAATTTCGTTTCATCTTCTTCCTCTGTGTCGTGATTGGCTGTATTTTGAAACCTGTCAATCAAGTTCTGCCTCTCTGATTCTTGTTCAATTGCCAAACTTTTCCATCTAAGAAGCGATCTTCTGCCGACCCAATATAACTTTTCACTTGAAACGTAGATGCAGAAAAATAAATCTATTAGTCTCGACCAAAGTGCGACCTGGCAGGATCACAACAAATTAAAAATAACAAAAGGCAACATCAAAAACGACAGTAGAGTAAATTTAGCCTTAAACGAGAGAAAACTTTACCGCTGGCATTCTATAAATTCGGCAAAGTCCACACTATGTTCACTGGATAGCTATCGAACCATACAAAAAACTGAGGACTGGCCTTCAGTTCACAAATGAAACGACTTTTTCAATGAAATTCTTGTACTGGAAGGCCACTGTGGCGCTTCGTCCGTTGAAGTATTTCTTTGGGTTTTTTTCTGTCGTGGCTGTTAACACCATACCGGATTGATTTGTGACCCAGCCCAAAAATCGATCCAAAATAGTGTGAACACTGCCAAAAGCCAAAGCCGGCGAGTGTTGTGAAGATTGCATTGATTTATCATTTGTGACAACGCGGGTGAAAATACGAAATCACTGACAATAACTGGCAAGTGCAAAAAAAAGATACACAACACGCTACTGTAAAAATGAAACCTTCAGTTCACTCTAATCAAAGAGGTCGGGAAGTAAATTAACCATTTCGGGTGTTTTAGGGTCTTAAAATTAGGTATGCTTGTGTGGTGAGGAAATTTTCCAGCATCTTTTCAATCTTCTATGTTGGAAGATTTGGAGATCACATCTATTGGAAAACCAAAAAAAACGTCAACATTTCAAAAAAACGCATCTGCTAGTCAATGGAGGAATTCTTTTGAGGTGACGAGTTCAGCATCTTGCAAACAAAAAAAAATAATCAGTAATGATATTTGCGGAAAGAACTCATTTACCTACAAGTAGATTGACATTTCAAGGTATCTGTAACAAACTTGTGATCTTCCACCAGACGGGCTTCGAATCGGATCCGTCTGCAATTTTCTTTTACGCAGTTGATACAAAGAGAGTCACTGCAGGGCAAAAGAAAGTAAACATCAGCATTTGTGTTTTTGTTCATGTCCATACATGTCAAACCAACGACCTGAAATGGGCAACGAGAAATCAAAATGTTGTATTTACTTATGTAAGTGAAGTAATCTACTCACTTTTGAAGTCTGGGTAGTCCACTGTATTTAAGAAATATTTCACCGGCCTAAAAAATGAAAAATGCGTCGAGAGACGTTAAAAAACCTATAGGGATATATTCTGTACATGTATTAATTGTTACAAATAGTTTTTAGTTAAACACGAAAACGCAATAACTAATAATCAATTCTAGCGCGGGAAATAAAGACGGCTACAAAACGCGGGAAAAACAGACAACTGAGGTTAACTGTAAACAGTGTATACGAGTTGTCATGGCAACTATACCTGGGTTAGCGCTAATCGTCCCTCACGACAGCCTGAAATTCATCCGATTGCTTCGAGTCGTTTTCTCCTCTCAACAACTGAGGTACTGAGGGAGTAATAACGACTCGAAGTAATCGGATGAAATTCAGGCTACCCTCACGAAAAACGCGGGAAATCAGGAAAGTAGTGATTTATTTGCAAACCCGAAAACGTAGACAACCTGGACAACAATCAAACAGTTATGAGGTCTACTTGTAGACGGAAAACAGAAAAAGTCCGGAAAAAATCCAATTAAGGTTATGTTCACATTATTTAACAATTATTCCTCGAGCCCGAATGGGCTCTGAGTCAATAGCCCATGAGGCCGAAGGCCGAATGGGCTATTGACTCCGAGGCCATGAGGGCGAGAGGAATAATTGTTTTAGTAAAATCCAACTAGTTGGTCAAAAATATCGAGAATAAAATAAACTTTAGCTAGTTAAAGCTAGACTATAATCCTTTTTTGCCGCCAAAAAGCCCGCGCTTTTCGCTACTAGTAGGCTATAACATATAGCCTAGTAGTAGCTCAACCAATCAGAATGCAGCATTGATGATAGACCACTAGTTGGATTTTACTAATACCGGATAGCTTTCCGTACCGACAAATAAAGCCACCTGGTATAGTGAGAACACCTAATCGTCCGCAGAGTAGATTCTCTCCGTTACAGAAATAGCCACGAAATCAACGTTCTCATGTGTGACCTGTAGCCCTATCTGGTTCTAGTTACTCCCAATAATAACTCCACAAGGATATTTACTTCAGTTAAAAGTTTTTTTCAAATATAACTTACGGCTTTCATGTTTATCCTCTTGGCGTTAACAATTTCATTTGGATTAAGTCTGGTGTAGAAAAAAAAGACATTTATAGCGCAAGAAAGAGACCATGATAAAACATCATCCAAGATACTGTAATACCAGTACTTTGTCATCGGAAGGTCAAATTACTTAATCGACTTAGCTGAGCAAACGAAACCTTTTTTTCACTCCCCACAAAAACAGAACGTTGTTCAACTTCTCAGGAGCAAGGACGTAGCCGTGAAACGACGGCAAAGATTGTACAAAAAAGCGTGATGCACGTGCAAAGTTGTTGTTTTGCTAATCTAAACCTAAAGCTGGTATGACACTCCAGTTGCCGCCGTCGTACTTAAGGCTAAGCTCTCTATTATCCCGTAGAAGACACCAGAAATTTACGTCTTACTTTCCGTGAGAACACAGTAGAGAAGTATTATCCACTGGAGGGGTCTGAATCTTGTCATTCATCCAGTCTTTTAACCATTTTGTTGAAATCCATTCATATGATTCAGCTTCTAAAAAATGAGAAAGAAAACTAAATTTGTCACTGTTGAAAATAAAGCACGCCCTGCTTTTCTAGAGCTGGTTGCTGCGAGAAGGGAATCCGACTGGCTACCCAACGGGCAAAATGGGCATCTCTGTTCCTCCAGACTCCGCGAAAAAAATCTTAGATAATGCCCTCGTTCGTTCACGGATAGCACAGCCCGACCTTTTCCGGGAAAAAAACCTGCGACTGAGAACCTGGTTTTTTAAAAACCCGTTAGGCTAAACTATACCAGTTAGGCCCCTCCATAAAAGGACCTGTTTAGGCAAAAATTTGACAGTTTCTTATTTTCTAAAGTGTCTGTAGCAGTACACTTGGGGAAATAAGATAAATCCACATTCAGGATCCTCTTTGGAGACATAGATGCCTTATCACTCTAACTGCAATTGTAATGGTATACAGGTTTTTACCTACGGAATGAGCTGGATACCATAAAATACTCTTCGCTACAGTGTATTTTTTTCTTCAGAAAATAAGAACCTATTTAAAAACCTAAAAAGCCTAAATTTGTGCCAATTACCATTTATGCAAGAACCTGTTTTAGGCTAACTTGGGAAAATGCAGATTCGTAGTTGTGGGCTCAGTTTTAATGTATAAGTTGGTCCTCACCTGGGCTGACTGGCATTTCTTGATAAAGCTTTTGTATTTCAGCTTGTTTCGCTTTCCCTTTGAAAATTAGGGCTTCCTAAAGAAAAAGGACTTAGATCACGAAAACATAGCTACAGGTTTTGACAAGAAACGGAGACAAATTAGTTTACATTACATCGCTTAAGTTGTTGTTTATTTGAAAGCAATTTGCCACTTTACAAACGGGAAGAGAACTAGAGCCGAAATGTGTCTCGCGATCAGGGCTGCAAATAATTTTTTCTCTTGAAGGACTTGTGTCCTATTAAGACACCATCTTGGTAGGACAAAACAAAATTTTGGTCGGACATCACCAAAACCGTTTACTTTTTATACCTCTTGGGTAAAACAGAAAACATACTACGTCAATGTAAAAGCCCTAGCCGCGATTGCTTCTGAAAAACACGCCGGTCAGCTATTGGTCAATTTTTTCCCTCTCTTTAATTACAGTCCCAGAAGTCTTTACGAAAGTTAACTCGTCCCAGTTTCTTCCTCGTGTTTAAAGTGGCGAATGGTTACCATGGTTACCGTTACCATATCACTTGAACCAAGCCACCTTACCCTAAACGCTTTGACCTGCATGACCCAGTCTTCAAACCGACTATTGTCTGTGGCCACTAATTCCTGCACATGAGCCGGTACATCAACATCAACATCAACATCAACATCGACATCCTCAGATTCACTGCCATTGCTCTCTGAAAATGTCAAGGGTGATACTTATTGTACTTTACAAAAGACTGGATTCCACGAACATTTTAATGAAAAAAAGCCATTTTCAATTTTTTTTCGTAATCCTCACCTTCAAACGGCCAAAAACCGGTCAAACCTTTTAAATAAAGGTAACTTCCAATGGCATGAAAACTAAAACTCAAAATCATAAACTTTGCACTTACACTTGTTTTCAAATCGAGGTTACCCTAGCCTACGTCGCAGACGTTATTTGACCCCGGTTAGTAACGTCTGCGAAGCAGCGCCGATATCCTTCTTCCGGGCCCCCAACAGACTCAATGGATACCGGAAATGCACTCCGAATTTCCTTTCAACCTCATTAGCAAATCGACAATTACTTTTTTAACTAGCTAATCATGACACGTACTCAAATCCTGGTACAAAGGTCACTGTGGGGGCGGAGAACAAGGTTTTTGGCGCTGTTTTGCAGACGGACTTAACCAGAGTTTAGTTTCGTCTGTGGCACAGGCTAAGATTATCCTCGCTTTCAAAACGAGGCTTAACAACTCAAAAATAACCTAACATCTTTAAACTTCTGAAGTACAATCAGAGATTATTTCATTGCGACATTTTCCTCCTGTCCTATATCCAACGTATAAATGGTTTTGTAAATGTGGAGGCTCTTTTCTTGTGAACTAGAAACAGCAAGAAGTAACTAAAGAAATAACTTACGGCTTGAGCGAACGACCACGTTCACGCAAGGAGTAAGGACGCTTGAAAAGGGGGCAGACAAATTAGCAACAGACGGAAAACTCGCTGTAAAATTTGCTTAGATAAAACTGACAAATTCACATTATTATGAACAATTTTGTTTTTAATTCTTTAAAGTCGGATGATTTTCCTCACCATTCTGATGATCTTGGAGAGTGTAAACCAGTGTGTAGGCATTCTTTGAGACATGATAGCCTTTTGCGCATTTCGGTCTCTTCGCAGGCTTCATACTTGTGTCTGTAATAAACAGGTCAGAGATCAGTGACATTTTTCTAATGACCGGCATTTCATTCTCCTTGTAATATCACTTAAGAGTAAAATCAGTCAGTAGCAAACATATACGGTAAATCCTTTTTAAATCATATCGAGAGAACTTACTGCAGGAGGGAGGAGGGCGGGGGGGACTTATTTAAATTGATGAAACAGTGCTGTTGGCAGAGAACGAGGAAGATCTATCCTGGAGTTATGGTATTCTAAATCCTGTTTTCCAAGAGGGAAAACATGGAGATTTGGAGATTAGCATGGAAATTTGTCGTTGCAAATTGTATTGAACCTTGATCAAAGGGTCAAACATTTATTGATAAATAACGTTAATCAATGCAGTCTCGGTACAGTTTCCATGCCAAACCAATGGAGGCAGGGGAGTGGGCTTTAAGATTTCCTTCCTCCCAGGTTTCTACCCCATTTTGACGTCATCTACGAAACATGACATAGAAGAAACAAATTAATCGGTATGTACCTGCATCGTCTTCATCTTGTGAAAGTTTCAATTTTCCCTGCATCTTGACAATATCTTCGTCATTAAATTTGTACCACGAGCCTGACTAGAGATGTAAGAGAAGTTAAATCAGATTAAATAGTCTCAGTGGTCATTGCTAGGTGATTGAAGTATTTCCTGGGTGTATAGATTTGAAAGACGACTTATTTTAAACTATCGTTCATTTCTTGTACCAGGTGCAACAACAAGTAAATTAATCTTTTATCAAACAGGATTAACAGTGAGGAGACAGGTTTCAAATACGTGGTCTATTACCGCTCGATCTTCAAAGACGGGAGAGTTATGCTGATATATATGTTGTGGATCAATTTTATCCTTGGTTTACTTTTTATTCCCTTGGTTTTAAACGCATTATCATAAACCTAGGATAAAATTGAAACACAACATCTGTATCAGCATAACTATGCTGTCTTTGAACAGGTTTTTCTTAATGTAGGTTACGTGTATGTGTTATGTATTTCATTGCTGCTAGTAAAGTTCTTGTCGTTTCCTTTTTTAATTTTTACTTAAGCCCCTCTGTAACCTTAGTTGGCTTATCTCTAAGACACTAAAAATTTGAGTCTTGAAAAAATTTGGCTACGAGGCATACCAAAACAGCGGGAAACCGATACCAAATAAAAACTTCAATGAAGCTGCTAAGACTGGGTTTTAAAAAATGAGATTTACCCTTGGCCGCCTAAAGAGTTAATTCAGGTAAGGTCCACAGATAAAGTGACAACCACTGGCAGCAAAAAGCCACCGAAGCATCATGGGACCTGGAGCACAAGTTACCGGTTCGCTACGCCCTATGATTAGAGCTACAATCTAGGACAAAAATGTTGAGAAAAACGGGCATTGCCACGTCTAGTTTCAAAATAAAGCTCTTCTTAAAAAAAGCAATGGCAATTACAAAAAACTTCAACCTTTCCCCCAGAAACAATGTTGAAGTCCGGCTGGATCGTTTTTGCCCCAACTGAACAACACTGATAAGAGTGGGATGGGGCAGAGGTCATGGTGCATGTGGTACCTTATCCACGGGATGGTGTTCCTGTGGTCAAGGAGCCTGTGTGATGCATAACGATTGAAGCACTGTGTGTTACAGTGAGAAGGGAGTCAAATTCACACCTTTTTGTCCCTGATATGAGCCACGTAGTGACCAGAATAAGCACTCACTCCAAAGTGAATCAACACTGCACTTAGTTCATAAACAGAGTTAGAGCCTACAAAAAAAAATAAGCAAAAGTTATTTTAAAAATATTTCCCCTTTGAAGGTAACGCGCGAGACTGGAAGCCTCTTCACATGAACCCGTTTGACCGGGCTGGCGCGGTTTCCGAGATCTCCCCTAACCTCTAAAGCCTTTGTAACATTTTTTATATGTTCATTTATGAGAGAGCGAACTGGCTCGGTTCCCTAGATCTCGGTTTTCCGAACCGGGATCTAGGTAAATTTTGCCATATGAACACTTCACCCGGTTACCGAGATGAAAACGGGATGCATTCAGGTGGTCCGGATGGCACCATCTTGCCTAATGTGTTTTCCACATCGTAAGCACCCACGTAACTGCAGTGATACAGCTTTAGGTTTTTCTCGCGTACAGCGATATGCTTCGCCCAGGTCAACAAATGTTCGGACGAAGCCCGAAGCCTGAAGCCACGACACCCAGGGTAGCTTGGAACACTTAACGAAATAAGGAATTATAAATGCTTACCAATATATTCACTTTTGACGTGGTCTTTCATGTCAAGAGTATCAGGGAACTGAATGAATGAGTTCAGTTTTTTCTTGTAGCCAGTTTTTCTGAAAAGAGAACTCTACTCAGCAATTCTAGTATTGGATAAAGTATTGTTTCTACTGAGTCAATAAGTTTGTAAAGGAATAAATAGAGAGCTTTAATTAGCAACGACGACGGCGACGGCAACGAGAACGTCAAAAAGAGCAATAGGTTTAGAATGGAACAACAAGAACTTTGCACGTGCATCACGCTTTTTTGTACATTTCTTTGCCATCACTGCACAACTACGACGTCAAAATGCCTAGTTTAACGTTTTATGGAGAACGCAAACAAGCGACGACGAATTTTTCCTTCTCTTTCTAAGCTTAAGTGCAGTCGCCAAGAAATCAACTTCCGGTAAATTCGCCTACATTTCACATTGTCAGCGAACTGGAATAAACGCGACAAAGATTGAAAAAAAACACCAATTCAGTTTAAACCTGATGTTTTCGCTGCCATCGCCGTCGTCCATGCGCTAAAGATCCCCATTATTACCCTTCTACGGAAAACAGATGAATAAGAGCGACTTTACATGACAAAACTCGCACCACCCCGAGTTTCATACGGATGACCTCTCGATTTCGTATCGCGTTTAAATGATAAAATACACGTGCGATTCAAAATCGCAAACATTACGCATAAAAGCATGTGCTACCAGTTCCAGTCTACCAGCAGACCGATTTCATACAGAAACAAGTGGTCGCTTCGTGTTTACATGACACCGTTGCAAAATTTCATACCAGAGTGATATTTTCCATCTGGTAAAAAACAACGGTGAACTCACACCGATGTGACTCGAGCCAGCATGACGTTTTGTGGTGGTATCATGTAAACAAGTGCAGAGCCACAAGAAGGAACCGGAGTGAACTCGTGCCACCACGAAAGCCGCCTCCGTATCATGAAAACAACCCCTAAATATACATTTAAAAGCTTGAGTGTACTGGTACGAGGCAGAAGCTCACTTACCTGTCGAAAACAAATCGTAAAAGTTGCAAATTCAAAACAGGAGGTAGAGTATGTAGCTCAATGTATCGTGCGGCGTTCTGTTTCCCGTTACACTGAGTGCAATAATACTGATTATCTCCTTCCAATTTTTCCTCCTTCAGAAATTCTTTTATGCACTGGTTGAGAGACGAGTGCCCTTGAATGTTTAGATCCAGTTCATAGAACCTGGAAAGCCTCTTGGATTTGTTCCCACAGCTGTGACATCTAAAATAAAAGAGATTTAGAAGCTATAGGCCTGGCCTTCATATGATCAATAAGATCACTGCAATCGCTTAAAATAAAAATTTCAGCGATCCCAGCAATACTATGGAAAACACTCTCCAGCGACAACAATCGCTGGGGACTAGGGTGATTTGGGTGACTTGGTAGACTAAGGTGACTAGGGTGACTTGTGTGACTAGGATGACTTAAGTGAGTTGGATAAGGAGAGTGACTAGGATGACTAGGATGACTAGGGTGCCTTAGGTGACTAGGGTGACTTGGGTGACTTGGGTGACTTGGGTGACTAGGGTGACTGGGGCGAATAGGGTGACTAGGGTGACTGAGCTGACTAGGGTGACTAGGGTGACTAGAGTGAATAGGGTGACTTAGATGACTATGGTGACTTGGGTGACTTGGGTGACTAGGGTGACTTCTGTGACTAGGATGACTAGGGTGATTTGGGTCACTAGGGTCACTTGGGTGACTAGGGTGACTTAGGTGACTAGGATGACTTAACTGAGTTTGGTAAGGAGGGTGACTAGGATGACTAGGATGACTAGGGTGACTTGGGTGACTTGCATGGCTAGGGTGCCTGGGGTGACTTAGGTTACTTAGGTGACTGAGATGACTTGGCTGACTTGGCTGACTAGGTTGACTTAAGTGACTTGGGTGACTAGGGTGCTTTAAATGACTAGGTTGACTAAGGTGACTTGGATGAAGTGGGTGACTAGGGTAAATTGGTTGACTAGGGTGACTAGGTTGACAAGGGTGACTTGGGTGACAAGAGTGACTAGAGTGACTAAGGAGACTTGGGTGACTAGGGTGACTAGGGTGAATGGGGTGACTTGGGTGACTTGGGTGAATGGGCTGACATGGGTCACTAGGGTGACTTAGCTGACTTGGGTCACTAGAGTGACTAGGGTGACTTGGATGACTAGGGTGAGTAGAGTGACTTGCTTAACTAGGGTGACCAGGGGGACATGGGTGACTAAGGTGACTAGAGTGACGTGCGTGAAGGTGACAAGGGTGACTTGGGTGACTGGGGCAACAAGGGTGACTAGTAGTCCAGCAGATTCGTGCAAAATTTTACAAGAATTGTGGACTTTATGGTAAAAGCACCAAATTTGGCACAATGATAGTTTATGACATAGTAAACAATATGGGATATGGACCCCACCGATATCTATCCCATAATTCCAAGTACAGCAGATTTAATTTCTTGCACCAGGATTCCAGCATGGAATCGAGGCTGCCACAAACTATTCCTAATTAACTCTAAATTTATGCAGTAAAACAGTGAAAACCCATAAAATAAAAGGAGAAGTGCAAACAGGATTTATATGTCGGATTAAAAACGGTCACGTGACCTATCAGCATGAAGACAAGGCTTGTAAAGAACATTCGTAGTATCGCCTATTTTTACAATCGTAAGACAACACACACCAAAAAAATTAAGAGGGTAACAAAACCCATGCAGATTTAAAAGGTTAAGAAGGGTCATGTGATCTTTCAGCATGGAAACGAGGCTCAGTTTGGAATGAACATTGCCATAAAATGAGATAATATTAAATTCTACATTGCACCAATTTTGTAGATTGTTACTTGCAGGGAAGGCTGTGAACAATTTGGTCAGGTTACATTTTCCAGTATCCTTTGCAGTTTTAAAGCTCTGTAAGTAAATTTTCACTGCTCTGAAAATTCAGTTTCCCAGCTATTTTTCCAGAAATGTGATTCATATACAAGCTTAACAGAAAGTATGAAGGTAAAAAAATTTTATTATAGAGAAAACAGCCTGAGTTTTCCCAGTGTTTGGACCCGTTTAATCTCGTCAAGAAGCAAGGCTTGATTGTCAAAATGTCTTAAAGTCACAAAGTCGCTTTTGTCTTTGCTGCTTTCTTAAATTTACCTATACAATGGAACCAAGAGAGAATAATATGGTAACTAATGGGCCAAAAAAAATTTAGCCTTATTAACAGGGTGGCCGTACATGTTACTGGGGTAGGCCAAAATTTCATGACTTGAGGGCCGTAATGACAAATACACCAGGAATACACGGTATTTCACTTTCTCCTTACTGTTCTCATTAATAACAACCGGAATGTACGAGATATCGCTTACAGTAATTGAAAAAAAGTTCTTAAAATTTTCCTTCAGTACAGGAAACTCTTTTAAAATTCTGCTTTGGGGGCTTCCCACTAATTGCCAGAAGCTGTTGCTGTTTTTTTGTGACGATGCTTCAGGTACTCTTCACCAAGCCGCAACATTTAATATGGGTGCAAGAGTTCGTAATGTGCGATTTAACTCCAGGACAGAGTGCTACTTGCCAAACTGAGTGCAGGTGATCTCATTTCCCAAGAAGCAGTGTACCATTCACATTGCTTGGTAATAATGTACAACCAAGCCCTAAAGGTGGAGAGGAAAAACCCCTCCCCAGCAATGAACCTGCTAAAGGTTACAAAAATCATTCCTTGAGACATCCTAGCCAAAAAGACAAAGTTCAATGGAACGTTTGAAAGCAATAGTCACCAACATGTAGTTCCAGAATCACTGCGACGATTTTAGGAGAGCCAGACATTAACATTCATTCTAGAAAACATGAATGAAGTGCAAACTACTCTTTTCATATCCCAGCTAATGCTTTTTAACTCGACTAAGCGAAGCATTGAGACATGTACCTCGCTTTATCAGGTGAGTGACAATCACTAATACGTACCATGCAGGGTAGGTTGGCCTAATGACACACGGAAATTAAACAAGGAAGAGAACTATTGTTGATGACTCTTGCAGTCTTGGATCGTCCATTTCATACGATAGAGTCTTGGAGGCTCAACAGAAATGGGTATTAAATTTGCACACTTTGCGAATCTGAAGGACCTGTCTGTCCGCCTAAACTTTATAAAAAGAAGGCATTTACCACAGCAGCTGTTGACAAATTCTTCCATAGTTCAGGCTGCCTTTCCCGCAACAGGCATTTCGCACTACTCCATTGACATCAGCTGTGACTGATACTCTACGATCTCACAAGGCCAAGTACAACTGTAAATAGAGACCTTAAAATACACTGTTTCCGTGTACAGGTACGGATAAATTAGCTGTACACGTAGCCGTGAATACGGGTAGATTGCGACTTACCCGGGAAAAACGGGCAGGCTATTGAATATAATGGTTAAGCGTTACGCCATTATTACATCTGGGAAATAATGGTTGCCTTTTATAAAACTCTGAGATAAACGTGTTTGCTTACCTGTACCCGTAGGCTGAAAAGGTGTATCTTAAGGTCACTAATGAAAGGATCTCCTCATGCTCAAAGGAAGGGACATAGATCACATTCCTCCGACAGAGGATGCCTTGCGTCAGCATTCTAAGAGAACAGTATTCCAAGCTGGACATTGTCGGGGCAAGTGCCTGGAAGTATATATCATCAGAACTTCCTTCTCCAAGCGAATGAGGTTGGGTAAGAAGACCTTCTCCAGGATGGGAACTATTATGGACAAACATCTCTCAAGCATCAGGGGTCTGTCAAGAACTCTTACAGTCTGGTTGTAAGAGCGAGAGAGGGTGTGCTAGAAGATGTAATGCATTCTAGCAGAGCTGCCTTGTTCAGCCCTCTGCAATTGTGGGGAAATTTGCGGCAGGGGTTAATTAGTAGTCTTTACAGTTGAAGTGAACGTATTCTCACAAGTACACTAACTAATGTATTAACTCTTTCAATAACTGGCGATGGAGATAGCTACAGCTATGAAGCCAACAGTGATCTTTCTCCTCACTTGACACTTAAGGAAAATAATGTGCTACCTCATTTATTTATAAATTTAGCCTCGTTTCCATGCTGAAAGATTGCGTGACCCTTCTTAACCTTTTAAAACTGTACGGTTTTCGTTTCCCTTTTAATGTTTTTAGTGTGTGTTCTAAATCCGATTGAAAAAATAGGCCATACTACGAATATTCTTCACAAGCCTCGTTTTCATGCTGATAGGTCACGTGACCGTTTTTAATCCGACATATAAATCCTGTTTGCATTTCCCTTCCATTTTATGGGATTTTACTGTTTTACCTGCATAAATTTAGAGTTAATTAGGAATAGTTTGTGACAGCCTCGTTTCCATGCTGGAATCCTGGTGCAAGAAAATTAAATCTGCTATATTTGGAATTATGGGATAGATCTCGATGGGGTCCATGTCCAATACTTTTTACTATGTCATAAGCTATCATTGTGCCAAATTTGGTGCTTTTACCATAAACTCCACAATTATTTCACCAATCTGCTGGACTATAGGGTGACTTGGGTGACTAAGGTGACTAGGGAGAGTTGGGTGAGTAGAGTGACTTGGGTGACTAGGGTGACAAGGGTGATTAGGGTGATTAGGAAGACTAGGGTGACTAGGTTGACTTGGGTGTCTAGGGTCACAATGGTGACTTGGGTGACTAGGGTGACGATGGCGACTTGGGTAACCAGCTGTGACTTGGGTGACTAGGGTGACTTTGGTGACTTGGTTGGCTCGGGTGCCTTCGTTGACTTGGTTGACAAAGGTGACTAGGATGATTAGAATGACTAGGGTGACTTAGGTGACTGAGTTGACTAGGGCGACTAAGGTGACTAGGGTGACTTGGGTGACTAGTGCGACTGGGATGACAGGGGAGACTTCGGCGACTTGGGTTACAAGGGTGACTTGGGTGACTTGGGTGACTACGGTGACCTCTGTGAGTTGGGTGACAAGGTCACTCAAGTCAGTAAACTTACCATAGTCACTGAAGGCACCCTAGTCATCGTAGTCACCCTAGTCACCGAAATCACCCAAGACACGCAAGTCACCTTAGTCACCCAAGTAACCCCATTCACCATAGTCACCCAAGTCACCCTAGTCACTTTAGTCACCATAGTCACCCAAATCACCCCATTCACCCGAGTCACCCTAGTCACCCTTGTCACCCACATCACCAAAGTCACCCTAGTCATACAAGTCACCCAAGTCACCCATGTCACCTCAGTCACCCTAGTCAGTCTAGTCACCCAAGTCACTCTTGTCAACCTAATCATCATTGTCACCCAAGTCCCCCTAGTCACCTACATCACCCAAGTCACCTTCGTCACCATAGTCATTTGAAGCTCTCCAGTCACCCAAGTCACTTAAGTCACCCCAGTCACCTAAGTCACCCTAGTCACGCAAGTCACCCTAGGCACCCTAGCCCCGCAAGTCACCAAAGTCACCCAAGTCACCTTATTTACACTCATCACCCTATTCACCTTAGTCACCCTAGTCACCAAGGGTACCTAAGTCACCCAAGTCACCTTAGTCACCCAAGTCACCCTAGTCACCCAAGTCACTCTAGTCACCCTAGTCACCCTAGTCACCCAAGTCACCCTAGTCACCCTAGTCACCCAAGTCACCCTAGTCACCCTAGTCACCCAAGTCACCCTAGTCACCCTAGTCACCCTAGTCACCCTAGTCACCCAAGTCACTCTAGTCACCCAAGTCACCCTAGTCACCCAAGCCACCCTAGTCACTCTAGTCACCCAAGTCACCCTAGTCACCCAAGCCACCCTAGTCACCCTAGTCACCCAAGTCACCCTAGTCATCCTAGTCATCCTAGTCACCCAAGTCAAGGGTGACTAGGCTGACTTAGGTGACTAGCGTGACTTGCATGACTAGGATGACTAAGATGACTAGGGTGACTTGGGTGACTAGGGTGAGTTAAGTGACTTGCGTGACTAGGGCAACTAGGATGACTTGGGTGACCTTGGTGACTTGGGTGACTAGGGTGACTTGGGTGACTACAGTGACTAGGATGACTTGGGTGACTTGGGTGACTAGGGTGACTTAAGTGACTTGGGTGACTAGGGCGACTAGGGTGAGTAGGATGATTTAGGCTACTTGGGTGACTAGGGTGGCTAGGGTGACTTGGGTGACTAGGGTGACTTGGGTTACTTGGGTGACTAGTATGACTATGGTAACTCGGGTGACTTGGGTGAGTAGGGTTACTTGGGTGACTTGGATGACTTGGGTGACTTAGAGTTACCAACCTCGTTCCCAGGGTTCTCTCCTACCCGTCCCTACGGAGCGAGAGAGAGAGACCCTGGTTGGGTCTGGTCACGTGGTTCCAGAACAAAATTAATTCCGAGGGAGGAGTCCTTTGTCTCTTAATTTTTTTGTCTGGTTCGTTTTCACCGTTCACACAATGATCGCAAGGGCAAGATAGATTTGCTAAGTATCCAACTATAACTGAAATTCGAGAAATTTCTGCCTAAACAGAACTATCACCAGGTAAACAAGGGAATTAGCAGCAGAGAGATAAAAAACTCGAGTTATCGCAGTTATACCGATGACAACAATTACTAAAATCTACAATCTTGAGTAAGCTACAAGCGCGTGTTTATTTATTGAAGGGAAAATCCCTGTTCGTTGAAAGCTAACAGCGGCCGGTAATCGGCCCGAACAATCAGTACATGCAAGACCTAAACCATTAGCGGTGACAAAATAGAGCAGTTACGTTGAGAGCAGAGGATTCATTTTCAGTCACGGTCAAACTAATATTTTAGCTCTAATGACTTTACTGCAAGCTATACTCTGAAACATCAGCTTTCTCTTACCCCTAACCTTTTTTATATCAAGCCATTTTTTCGGTAAGAAGGACGCTGAAAACCTTGCATTGCGTGACCAAGGGCTCTGCGTGGCGGCGCACTTGTTTGCTGATGAGATAAACACAGAGTCGGATTTGGTTGGAGAAAATTTGGCCACCAAAGGTGACGAACTTTATTTTTAAGATCTGCCAATATATAATAAACTAAATATCTCTTAGGATTGCTCCCCTAAGACTACGATGGTATTTTTCCTGACCCAAGGAATGGAGATGCACACCATCACGTGGGTAAAAGTTCTGAGTCGGGCGCCAAAACCCCCTATGGCTCCAAAAGATAGCATAAGGTATAGGCTCTAAAACTACCCGAAGGTATTTCGTTAACAGCTTGGCCTTACGATTAAAGACCACTGTGCCCTGGCGCATGATGGTCTGGCACACGCAGACAACCTTAACACCATAGGTGTCATGCAAGAGCCTAACAAAATCTTCAATAGCTGAGCCAAGAAGTAAAGGGTCAGAGTCTGTTAAATCATTGGAACCCAACTGCATTATAACTATCTGCGGTCGAAAGGACTCGACAACATTCAAGTCAAGATGTAGCGTTTTGGAAACCGTACGGCCACCGACTCCGTGCCATTTTATAACGGAACGATGAGACAACTTGAAATCAACGCTAAAATGGTAAGATATCACGGGACAGGAAAAGGCGCAAACGGCGAATAAAAGAATCGCCCAAAACTAAAACACGGGGCTCAGCCATTGAATAACAGGAAAAATAAAAGGAAGAGAGGGTACCTGCCTAAAAAATGCTGAAAATTGGTTCAAACCAGCGATGTGAACAACGTGATGGTGAGCGATCGAAAGGGGGCGAGCACATGGAAAAGCGCCCCTAAGAATGATGTAGTCCGGAACGCCCTAAATTCTGATTGGCTGGAAATAAGATAGGCTTGGAACCTGCCGCCTTGGCCTGCAAACCATTATCAAATGCCTTGCCATAAAATCCCATTATGCTGTCGTCATAACGGTATCTTTTTATGATTCGGCAACAGAAAAAATGTATCGCTTTAAGTGGTAAATAGAGGCAAAAAAAATATAACATATAAATAATATGCATAAGCAAAGGATGACAAAAAACGCGACACTGAAGACGACAGGAAATAGTATAAACAGAGACAAAACAGACAACATAACCCAGTGATAACCTTCCAAAGCGAAAGGCTTTCTTGTACATGGTCCAAATGAAAACTTTATTAAAAAACCAAATGTAGCTCAGTGATTTCTTTGATGGCTCTAAAGCATACCTTACCGGCGCCTCCAGAAAATTAAACAAAGAACAATAAACGGTTGGCAGTCGTGCAAGCCATATTTTTTAACAAAGAAACTTATACGGCTATTCTGTTGATTTTAAACGACGACAAAAATACAACACAGAGCCGTTGGATAAAAATATACTCTTCCAAAATTCTGTTTACCTCTTTTCATTTGAACAATCAAACTGAGTCCGGGCGGCGTATTCTCTCTTCCTGTTGCTTCTGTTTGATTTTAATATTTTCAAGGTCGGTGAGGACGGCATTAATCATATTTTTGGCCCCCCTTCGAACTGCATAATCATAGTTTTGAAAATACATACATTTGCTTTCTAAAGTAACCTCCATAACATAGAAATGGTAATTTAAGTCTAGTGCGTTTCGGTATGAACACAACCGCCTAAAATATTTTTGACTGCACAAGTGATGAATCCGCGATTTCCTTTGCAACATCCGATAAACATCCAGATATTCTGCAGGAAGTTACGCTTTCGCTGTCAAAGGATTCGGCGTTCAAGGTTTTGTCTTGACTAGTCCGGGAACAGACAAGGTCAGATACACAGTTTCCACTAACCTTGACGTCTACGCTTTGTAGAGACAAATCTCACACTTATCCTCCCCTCCCCCAAAACGTTTATTTGTAATCTCCCAGATTCTGGGATACACGTGACCAGACCCAACCAGGGTCTCTCGACGGATAGGAGAGAGAACCTGGGAACGAGGTTGTAGAGTTACTAGGGTGACTAAGGTGACTAGGGTGACTAGGGTGCCTAGGGTGCTTAGGGTGCCTAGGGTGTCTCGGTGAGATGGGTGGCTAGGTTGACTTGGGTGACTACGGGTAACTTTGGAAGACTGGGATTACTTGGGATGACTTTCTTACTGTGAGGATTTTTTTCGTTCACAAATATGTAGAGCACCATATAAATTACCATAAAACTAAGACTATTAATGAAAAACGGAAGGGAACTCAAATTGAGGCAAGTTTTATTTGTTAGTTGGTTTTCAAAACAGCAAGTTTTTGGGACTTTAATGTATACCTACATCTGGACTTCTTGTAATGACTTGTTTTTACATCAGAACGTACAGATGTCAATAACATTTACGTTTAACAGTATTTAAATATCATGAAGAATTTAAAGTTTACTTCTATAAAATGAACAACAGTGATGACTTACTCTGTTACATAAAAGTATTCTCCACCAAACTGAGTTTGCACAACATTGCGCACCTCAGGATCACTCTAAAAAGAAAACAAATTAATTATAAAGGTTGTGATTGAAGGTAACAGTACTCGCTAGCAATGTAACCGCAAGCATAAGCATAGACACAAGAATACAAATACAGACGACTGCGGATAAATCGAATCTTCTAGGGAAATCGAAAAAAAGTTGGAGTTTCGAGAGTTCGAATTATCGGAAGCTTGAAGAAAATAACTGGAAGGAAGGGAAAAAGCAAATGGTGGGAAGGGAATTCAATTAAGCAACAAAGTATACAGGGATGGACACTGAATTTGCACTGCAGTGACAAAAACGTAAAGACAAAGAATTGACTCGGTTGTTTTATTATCTCGGACTTCAGTGAACGTTTTTTTTCCGACTTATCACGCGCTTGGATTGAACAAAAATTGTATAGAAGTGATCCGAAGGGAAACAAAAGTTACTTCGAGTTAGCGCAATGTTCGAGTTATAGAGAGTTTGACTTACCGAGGGCAAAATTACAGTAAATGTATGAAGGAAATACATGGAAAATCTACTTTGGTTTGAGTTAGCACGAGGTTTGAGTTGGCGAGGGTTCGAGTTATCGGAAGACGACTGTAATGCAAGCATACATGTAACTATCATCATGAGCATAAGAAGCTTGTGCACTAGTGAGGATGGACATGACATAAACATTAGCATAGAAACAAGAAGAACGCGCATAGTTTTGATATTCTTTTGTTGATGATTTGGCTTTGCCAAGGCCTTCCTCATGAGTGCAGATGCTTGCTTCATGCCTGCTTGCCTCTCTAGTGAGGACCAGCTTGAACAGGCAATACAATAATAGAGAGGAGAAGCGTGACATCAAGTTACCATGGTAGCAAAATTTCTGGACCACAACAATTGGGCAGAGCGGAAAATACTATAATATTCTTTTTTACTGCCGTTTGAGTGGCATTCGGGTTTCTTGTAAACCTAACTTTTGCATTATCTTTTGTTTTCTGCATGAACTACAGGGAGAGTGTATGTAAACTTAAAAGAAGCTGATGCATTGCATGTGCAAATCATACAGAGAACAAACGGGGATGCAAAACTGGACTTTACAAGAAGCAGCACCCAAATGGGAAATTAAGGAATATTTTCCGCTTTGGCAAATAGGGAGCTTAAGCAATAATGATCGCAACAACAACTTTGCATGTCCATCACCCTTATGTGTACATTTCTTTGCCATCGTTGTAGGACTGTGACATGAAACTTCCTAATTTCAAGCAACTGCTTGGGTAAATTAAAGGTGAACACAACACAAACATTTTCGTTTTCCTTTTCTGAGCTTATATATGGACCTTCAATCCCAAACAATTTAGCCAACAATTTGTCTAATTAAATGAAATTGAATGAGAATGATGAAGTCTGTATTCACTTTTTGAGCTATTTTGAAAAAATAGCTCATATGTCAGTGGTGTGACCGTATGTATCTTTGTGGCTTTGTGGCTTTGTATGTTGGGATGTTTGTTGCAAGAGCCAATAAGGTTGAAGGTACTATGAGTTGATGCTTAGGAACCAGTGAGATCTTGGCATCTATTTAAACATGGCATTGGTAAAGGTCGAACAAGGGCACTTTGAGACCGCCATCTTGATCCTTCACATTTTTTTCGTCTTTTATTACGAGTACAGGTGTTTGGAAACATTACATAAAATATCTTCATGATTCAAACGCTGTGAAAAGTGATGCAGCTGTTTAAGGGTTCATATTTAAGTGTGGTTGCTGCTTCGGGGCATTTCTGACCTAATTCGGCTATCGGTACAACACATGTCAGTATGAGTTCTGTTTCACCTGCTACAACTGGGTAGAGTATAAAAGATCATATATTTTCAAATCTCTTCCAGTGAAGCAATAATTGATATTTAGATATAGACTTTAATTCGAAAGTATGCACCCTACAAAATGTGATTTTAGAAGTTTAAAAGGCAGCTTATTTTTTTGAAAGCTGTATCGAGTATTGTTAATCCCGTAAACAAGCTTAAAAATATTATTCTCTCGCTTACAAAGTTCAGCCGACCTTTTCCGTTCTATTTAGTAAAGATGTGTAACTTAAGTAGAAACAGTAGCGTTACGGAATAAAATTGGAAGAAGCTAGTTGACACAATAATTAGATACTGTTATATTGAGTGGAGTAACATGATATAAGAAGAAATATATTTCGGCAGTTTGATCATTTTCTTGGAAGTTAATAAATGTTAGGCTATCAACCTTGACGTTGCATGAAACATAATTTAATTGCAGATGTTGTAATAAAGCCGAGGTGATTTCTTAAAATCGTTTGTTGTCGGAGTTAAAGACTGTTTCACAAATGTTAATAAATGTTAGGTTATCAACCTTGACGTTGCATGAAACATAATTTAATTGCAGATGTTATAATGAAGCCGAGGTGATTTCTTAAAATCGTTTGAGAAAATTTTTGTAGTAAAACAATTTGCCTTTTTTTTACGTACGAATTGTAAAAGGGCCAAAGACCATCATCTCCACGTGCAAATTGTGTGCGTGAGTTATTCTTATAATTCTGTTTACTAGTTTACTGTGTGATAACTCGAATTCCCTCACGTACGAACGACGAAAGGGGGCAACGTCCAACACTTTCACGTGCCAGCTGTGTGACTGTACATCTCATTCAGATTGGCTTTTCACAATGATAAATAGTAACTTGGACGTATGAAGATCTGTTTCCTTTTGTAACCAAATCCTTAAAAAAGGCTCTTGTCTTCTGAGAAGCAATAGCTTTTGAAACATGAAGAAATAAGTTGTCGGAGTTAAAGACTGTTTCACTGAGTAGAATCGCACGTGAAAACCTCGTGAATTACGATGATGCAACCATCTACCACAATGATAAAAATCCTGGTATTTCGTAACTATTCAGTATTCGATGAGCCACATTTTGGCTTAAGAAACTCCGAGGAAACCTTAGAGTTCTCCTTCTAATCAACGTTTGGTGAGTAGAACTTTATTTCACTTTAACGATTTGTTTAACTTGCACCAGATGTAACAGGGAAAGACAGAAGAAAGTGAATATACAGCTTGAGGATCGATTCAGCTGAGCGTTTCACGTTTTCATTTATGTACCACAATACGCAATTTCGCACAAAAACCCAATTTACATTTAGGATGAAAGAGGTAGATTCATCACTCTTGGTAAGGTTACACCGAAGCATTAAAGTTACACAGAAGCATTCAAAATAGCTCATGCATGTTTAACGTGTCTATGTTTAAGTGATGTTAATGGTTTGTTGTCATTCAGAAACTTTGTTACCATGACAGCGTGACGAAACAACTTCTCCCCAATAATAAATAAAAGTTTACACACTGTAGTATAAAACTTCAGTTAACCAACTGCCTCGCTTAAGTGGAAGGTGGGTGCCCGGGATACCCAGGGGCTTCCACTGTGACCAGCCAGCCCCTAGATAGAAAAACTGCCCCCATGGCTGGCAAATCCCCGCAACCCAGCCATGAGCCCCCATTCCAGGCACCCGTCACACTGATGAAACAGTGGAAGGAAGAAAAAAGGGGATGGGAGGGGGGGAAGACGCTGAATGACCGCTCCACAAAAACCACTGTACAAACGCTCGAACTCACAGATCCTAGCTGTATACAAAGCTACACAAACCATGTGAGCCTGCACTTATGGGATTGACCGCTGGATCCATGCTACGCCCGTGGGCTACTTGACCGCTACGCTTGTGGACCGCATGACCGCTTGACTTGTGGACCGCACGACCGCTTGACTTGTGGACCGCATGAACGCTTAACTTGCGAACCGCTAAACTTGAGGACCGCTTAACCGCTAAGCTTGAGAACCGCTAGACCACTAAACTTGAGAACCGCTAGACCGCTAAACTTGAGAACCGCTTGACCGCTAAACTTGAGGACCGCTTAACCGCTAAACTTGAGAACCGCTAGACCACTAAGCTTGTGAACCGCTAGACCGCTAAACCTGTGAACCGATAGACCGCTAAACTTGAGAACCGCTAGACCGCTAAACTTGAGAACCGCTTGACCGCTAAACTTGAGGACCGCTTAACCGCTAAACTTGAGAACCGCTTGACCGCTAAGCTTGAGAACCGCTAGACCGCTTAACTTGTGAACCGATAGACCGCTAAACTTGAGAACCGCTTGACCGCTAAGCTTGAGAACCGCTAGACCGCTAAACTTGAGAACCGCTAGACCGCTAAACTTGTGAACCGCTTGACCGCTAAGCTTGAGAACCGCTTGACCGCTAAGCTTGTGAACCGCTTGACCGCTAAACTTGTGAACCGCTTGACCGCTAAACTTGTGAACCGCTTGACCGCTAAGCTTGAGAACCGCTTGACAGCTAAGCTCGTGGTGGTTAACTTAGTTAAATTTCATTTAACCAAATTTACATGTATGTTAATATCTAGACTACTGTCATTAACAATAATAAATAAATAAATAATTATTCATAACGATTAGGGTTAAAGAAAAATGAAGAGAAGAATTTGGTGACTTTCGAAAAGTGGCATAGATATAACAGTCCTCTTTTACTGGAATTCTGGTATTGGTATTACTCTCAGCCAGTTTAATTAGTTTAACCTGCACAAGTTGCAACAGCCAAGAAAGCCACCTATAGTTAATGCCAAGATAATAATAATTATAATTATACAATAAATATTTTTGTTTTTTTATAAAAACAAGAAAGCAACTAGCAAATTGAGTTCTAACCTGCTGTGATAGTGTTTCCTCAAGAAGTGAAGTAAATAATTTTCCAAATTCTTGAGCATCCTAGAACAAAAACTGAAATTAATAAAAGTTTAAACATCACGCAAATTTACAAAAAAAAACTCCTGCCTTATTATATTTTCTTCCAAATTAATAAGATCTTATACTTGTATAATTAATAAAATGCTCTCTCTCCCTGTTAAATACCTGTTGCTGTGCAGTGTCCAGTCCAAGACTGTCAACAAATGGGCTGGGGTCAATGTACCTATACAAACAAAAGCAATAACACACGCACGATTAACGTGGCTGCATGAGCTATTTTGAATGTTTCAGTGTTCAGGTTGATTTCCACTGACGCGTTTTTGGCTACGCACACTAACGCACACTAACGCACACTAATTTTAATCACGTAAATAAAATAGAGGTAAGATATAAAGTGCTGTAAGTTTCCGGAATGTGAATTAAATGAATGTTTCAGTGTTCAGGTTGATTTCCACTGACGCGTTTTTGGCTACGCACGTTAACGCACATGATTTTTAATCACGTAAATAAAATGGAGGCAAGATAAAAAGTGTTGTAAGTTTCCGGAAAGTGAATTAAAAGGTATGTTCAACTTTGAAGAGAGAGAAAAAAGCATGTTTACGGAATTAATTTACTCGGTACAGCTCTAAAAAATCAGTTCTTCTTAAAAGTCCTAAAAACAGAACTACACCGCATACTTCCGAGTTAAAATCAATATCTAAATCGTTTCATTTGTAGACCTTTGAAAAATATGATTTATTACACTTCACTTTGAAGCAGGCGAAAAATAATTGACGTACGTTGTGCCGTTCGCGATAGCCGAAAAAGGTAATACATGTCAATGTCTTGAACTCCAAGCCACACTTAAATATGAACCCTTAAAAACCTACATCACTGTACTCAGCGTTTGAATCAGGAAGATATTTAAACAATTATCATGCTTCTAAACACCTTTACTCGTAATAAAAGACGACAAAATTGCGAAGAACAAAAATGGCAGTCTAAGAGTGCCCTTGTTTGACCTTTAGCGCGGCAATGTCACATTAAGATGCCAAAACGGCAATAACAGCAACAACGGCGACAACAGTGACAACGGCGACAACAGTTACAACGGCGACAACAGTGACAACAGAGACAACAGCGTCAACAGCAACAACAGTAAGAACGGCGACAAGAGCAACAACAGTGACAACGGTGACAACAGTTACAACAGCAACAACAGTGACAATGGCGACAACAGGGACAACAGTGACAAAAGTGACAACGCTGACAAGAGCAACAACAGTAACAACGGTGACAACAGCGACAACAGTGATACCACTGACAATGGCGACAATGGTGACAACGGTGACAACAGCAACAACAGCAACAATGGTGACAACAGTGACAACGGCGACAACGGTGACAACGGTGACAACAGTGACAACAGAGAGAACGGCGACAACGGTGACAACAGTGACAATGGTGACAACGGTGACAACAGTGACAACAGCGACAACAGAGACAACGGCCACAACGGTGACAACAGCGACGACAGAGACAACGGCGACAACGGTGACAACAGTGACAACAGCGACAACGGAGACAACGGCGACAACGGTGACAGCGACAACAATGGCAACGGTGACAACAGTGCAACGGTGACAATGGTGACAAAGGCGACAACAGTGACAACAGCGTCAACAGCGACGACAGCAAGAACAGTGACAACGGTGACAACAGCAACAACAGAGACAACGGTGACAACAGCGACAACGGCGACAACGGTGACAACAGTGACAACAGCGACAACGGCGACAACGGTGACAACAGAGACAACGGCGACAACAGTGACAACAGCGACGACAGCAAGAACAGTGACAACGGCGACAACAGCAACAACAGAGACAACGGTGACAACAGCGACAACAATGGCAACGGTGACAACAGCAACAACAGTGACAAGTTCGACAACAGCGACAACAACGGTAACGGCGACAGCAGTGACAGCCGTGACATTGGTGACAATGGCGACAACAGCGAGAACAGAAACAACAGGGACAACAGTGACAACAGCGACAACGATGACAACAGCAACAATGGTGATAACAGTGACAACGGCGACAAAAGTGAGAAGAGCGACAACAGTGACAACAGCGACAACAGCGACAATAGGGACCACGGGGACAACAGCAACAAGAGAGACAACGGGGAAAACAGCGGCAACAGTAACAGCGGTGACAATGGCGAAAACGGCAACAACAGTGGCTAAGGCGCCATCTTGGGCGGACTGAAGAAAATTTTTGTTGGATGTCACCAAAAAAGGTTGAACTTGCTATACTTTATATTTAGGTAGATTTTTAATGTTCCAAACTTAAAATAATTTGTGATAAACATAGCTGGGATATCGTCAGACATTAGCAAATTTTGTGAGGCCAATGTCCCATGACTGACTGATACATGTATTTGCAGCCCTGGTACACAGGGAATTTAACAGGTAGGAAGTTCCTTGGGTTTTACTTATCTTTCCTACGATAATCTTGCAAACAATAACATACCTTCGAAAACTGTACTGCAACTGTGCAAACAACAACTGAAGGTGTCCACAGACAGTAGTCGGTGCCTCACTTGAGTTAAGTATAGCGGTAGAAGGAAGCAGTGGAACCTTTTGTACAGCTCCTGAGTGTTTAGAAGCTTTAGTAGAGCAAGAGGTGTAATCTAAGGTTTCTCCATTTGCACTTGAGTGGTTGGTCAGTGTGGGGAAATCTGAAGTGCCTGTGGGCTGTGGATCTGAAGTTCAAAGAATAGTCTCATCTCTCGTCTCAAATTAAGTTAAGTCATATTTTTGAAGTCTATAAGGGACTTATTCAAAGTACTGTACTGTACCCCCGCCCCCCCCCCCCCCCCCCAAGGGCCAGCTGTCACCAAGAGTTCAAGTTGACATGTATTGTTAGTTTTAATGACTTGGTAGGTAGGGAATTGAAAAGCGACGAAGGTCTTTGGTTCTGTTTTCCTTTCAATTTCTATGAAAGAAGCCAGGGGTAATATGCTCATAGATGCAGGGAGAGGGTGTGCCAAAACCTATGTCCGATAGTCCTGGACATGTAGAAATTTAGTTTGGACATAACTTGACCTTTGACATGACTTGTACTTAGGACAAGTACATTTTGTATTAAGAAAAATAAAGAAACAGTTGAGAATTGTCTTCAAAATCAAAGTAGAATTAAAATTCACCTTAAAAGTCATAAAAGCAAACCTCATACTTGACAAAAAAAGGTTAAATATTCCTTTTAACTTCGCCATTCCACAGTCATTTAATTTGTTTCTACGAGCTCTGTTTTAGGTTTAAGTCAAAAACAATTAATTAATAAGGGTAATGATGTGATTAAAAACATTAAATGCCCGATTGTTTTCTAGTTTCAAGCTAAACTTTTTGAACGAGAACTCTTGGGCTTCGGACAACCAAATTTGATATACCGTAAATCCTCTATTAAGCCCCCCGGGGGGCTTATTTTTTTGAAGCACTTTTGAGGGGGGGCTTATTTAATTTAGCGAAACGCATCACCCGTAGCAAAAATACCGTGGTATGAGACAGAGTAGACGTACGCGTTGTACAGAGAGCTAGAGCGCAAAATTGAGAAAGTTAAGCATAAGAAGTTGGAGGTCATGCCGCCGAAGACCAAAAATAATATGAACTTCCAGCCTGAACAAATCATAACTGATCAGTCCACGTTAATCGTTAATTTTTTTTGTGAAGAATAAGGATTGGGGGAGGGGGAGGGGGGGCTTAATAGAGAGGGGGGGGGGCTTATTAACTTTCCTCCTCTGAAAAGGGGGGGCTTATTAGAGAGGGGGGGCTTAATAGAGGATTTACGGTAGTACTTGTCCGAAGGTTACACTGTACGGATGTAGATAAGGAAAGCTAAGCAAGCTTTTATATTGCACCTTCAAAATCTCCTAATGTCTTTTATCTCCAGAGCAATTTGAGGTGGTGGCAAGGTCTTTTTAAGCCAATGAGATCAGCCGGCAGTGGCGCTTGGTGAAGTAAGAAGTGAAGTGAAGTAGTGGGGAGAAGTTGATAAAATATCAAGGATCATGGATATTACAAGGAGAAATTTGATGCTGATCACTCTTAAGATGTAAAGGGTTAAGGTTTGTAGAGACCATTTGAAACTTTGACTACATGAATCCAAGTAGATAAAGAGAATTGAAAATATATAATTTTTTTTTATATTTCTTCCCGCACAACCTTAAGAGACCTTAACAGCTAAATATAATAGCGTTTTGCCCAGAACACCCTTAGTGAGACAAAAATCTGAAATTTACACCCCCAAGCAAGATGATGAGCATCCCCACCCCTTCCATATGGGAATCCCTCCCCCCCCCCCCCCCCCCACCTCTCCGCAACCTACGAACAGCCCTCCCTCAAACTCAAACATTTAACAATAACACAGAAACGTTTGTTTCAGCATAATTGAAATACTGGAATTTGTATGAACATTTACTTCAAGTTTTGTAGAACTCGAATCAAGAACCCTTGTTAACCTTTTAAGGTTTGTAGAATATTGATAAGACAATACCTACCCTGGATGCTTTCTTGTTTTAAATCATTCCCAGGAGTTTCAGGAGAAACATATTTGTACATGACTGAACGAAATGTTGGATTGTGAAACCAGACCTAAAGATAAAAACAGCAAATCTGTTTTAACTGCAGCAGGATTAGCTCAGTTGGTAGAGCGCTTGACTGAAGAGCGGAAGGTCGCAGGTTTGATTCCCGGGGCCGGACCAATACTCAGGGTCTTAAAATAACTGAGAAGTGAAGTTTCTCCCTTTGCAGTCCAAGCGGCGAGACCTTCGCGTGGCTCGGATGACCACGTAAAATGGCGGTCCCGTCTTCAGTTGGAGACGTAAAGTACAGAGGGCCACTAGGGAATATACTTCATAGTAATAGGTGTCACCCTCTTAAAATAAAGGTTATTTATTGATTTAGTTTATACACCCACACCCAAAACATAATAAAAGAAACATTTTTTAAAAAAATAATAAAAAAAGAAATAATAGTTTTTTGAAGTCAAAGAAGTCAGCGCATAGAAACAAAATAGAATGAAATCACCTTACAATATTTCAAATCTGTTTTTTTACAAAAAAAATCATTAATAACATAATTCAATACTTAAAAGAACAAGGCACACATTCATAACAAAATGTGCTGTTTTGTTAGTCTTTTGTGAATATCATCATTCTAATGAGATACAAATGAACATGAGCTGTTTTTCTGTAATCCTCCACCTTAGTACCTTCTTTTTTCACTTTTGCTTAAATAATTTCAAAACATTTTTATGTACAATATATCATTTGTATTTTCATTTTCCTACAGTTTCAGTTTATTGGAACCGCTCGCCCGCAATCCTAATCTCATTTGGACTTCCATTAAGAATCATCATCATCATCACCAATATCATGAAATTTCATATCATACACATGTATAAAAGCTTGCAAGTAACCTGTAGAAGAGTATTTACGTAGCAAGTAGCTCCAAGGTTTCTCAGCCCGACAAAAGCATTCTGAAAAGAAGAGAAAAAATGTCACATACTCTTTACACAAAATAATGATTCTTGTACAAGGAAAATGCAGGTAAAACAATTATTGATGATCAACACAAAGCATTCCCTTCGCTACATGCATGACAAGAAATTTTGAAACACAACTCTCATTTGAAATAATGTATTTCTTTTTTAATCAAGTGAGACTGCAAAGTACATGAATACAATAAACATTTCTCAGGAAAAATAATAAGTCCATGTATTGATGAATGCAAATGAATGTACAGAATTATAAAAATCGATAGAAAAAGCATACATTTTGTGACTGTATATTGTATTTTCTAATCAAATAAGTGTTCCTCAATAATTTACCTCAGGCCTTCTTTCATTTTCTGGGTCTTCGCAATCCAACCAGTACTCATCTAAGAAAAAGATTGTCTTTGTAAGTTTAAATACAGCTTACCTATCATATTCAGGGCTGTCACTAAACCTTCAAGTTACCCTGTTCAGTATAGCTTCTATTTAACCTCCACTATCACCCCCCTACAAAATACATGCCCCCCCAGCTTACCTATCATATTCAGGGCTGTCACTAAACTTTCAAGTTACCCTGTACAGTATAGCTTCTATTTAACCTCCACTACCACCCCCCTACAAAATACGTGCCCCCCCCCCCTTTTCAGGGACAGAGGGTTAAATAAGCCCCCTCCCCCTTATTACTATTTACAACAAAATTAATAAATGTAATTATCATTTGATGCAAATGTTTCTTTCTTTTCATTGGCCGAGAGCCCACCACGTGACCTGCAAATAACTGCCTACAAATAATGGTGTGCTCATGCGCACTGTCGTTCAACTGTTTTTGGCTGCAAATACTATTCTGCTCATGTGTAAATGAAACCATGCTTGCTCTTTGCTCGTTTATGTGATCTCTGTCATTACTTCTGGAAAGCAGCGCGCAATAACCGCTTTCCGAAGATATTATTTATTAAAAAACAAACTCAGTGATCAAATGATAAAACAATTATTGAACTCGGTTATCGCAAAATATCATGATTTGTCAGTGGCGAGCAGATCAATTATTTGCCAAAGCCGAAGGCCGAGGCAAATAATTGATCTGCGAGACACTGACAAATCACGATATTTTGCTCAACCTCGTCCAATAATTGCTAAATGACTGTGTTAATTAATCACCACTGTTACACAATACAGTTTATTCACATGCTGGAAGTTGGGATTCATTTTTGAATTATGGCTGCATGATTGACCTCCAATTCTTTGTGCGAGAGCTTTTCCCCATTGCGTTCAGGACTGGCATTAAGAGGTGGGAGCAGTGAATTTTCCCCTGCTACTAAGAATGTGGCCCCCAGCTACTTTCGTGGGAAAATAGAAGAAAAGTAGAAATCTCCTGTTGTATTTACCTGACATCTTGAAATCTTTGTGACAGCCCTGGCATTCTAGTTCTTTATGGAAAACTGATACCATCATCTTTGCTGACTTAAATAAGCCTTCCCCCCCCCCCCCCCACCCACCCCTTCTCAAAAAGTGCTTGAAATAAGCCCAAAAGAGGCTTACGGAGGATTTATAGTATATGTAATCAATATTTGGGCAATTGGAGGTTCTTTTGGTTCTATTTCCCTTAAGTTTCCTATGGAGATAGTGGTGAGCCATGCCCATAGAAGCTGGTGGAAATGTTACAGGTCAAAATTAAATTCAAGTTAAAATGTTTGAACCTAGGTTGATTCTCAATTTCCTTTGACTCCTAGTCCTAATTCATGAATAATCAGGGCTTGGAAAAAAAGCAAATTGAAAATCAAGCTAGGTTCAAAAAGATATTCCTGAATTTGACCTCACCCTGTAACAGAAATACGCACCTCAGCCCTCTGCATATTTAACACCAGGTTTAAGATTATAAATTACCCTGCTAGCAGAGGCTTTCCCTTGTGTTTCTCAGCGTTGTACTGCCATTCTCATCACGGTTTTGGCTGCTCGCGTTTTGTTTTGGTTGTTTCTGTGCCGAGGAAAAGACCTCTGCAGACAGCCGTTTGGGATTCCTGTTGAGCATGCGCGAGATGAAAATGCGGTTACCATGGAATTTCTGGGTCACGTGTCGGTAATACGATGCCGCCGCCGGAGTTTGCTCATGTATTCATGAGTCAATTCCGACGGGAAAGACTCGCACTCGCCATGTTGATATAGCGGGCTCACTTTTGCACAGCAAACTAGTACAAAAAAGATGCGCGAGTCGATAAAACCGGTTCCACAACTGGTTTAGTCATGTGATTACCTCCTAGATCTTGGAGGTATCTAATGCGCATGCTCAACAGGAATCCCAAACGGCTGTCTGCAGAGGTCTTTTCCTTGGCACAGAAACAACCAAAACAAACCACGAGCAGCCAAAACAGTGAAGAGAAACACGATGCTGAGAAACACAAGGGAAAAGCCTCTGCTAGCAGGGTAATTATAAATTGGCTTGGATTATAACATTTACTTTCCAGGCCTATTCTAAAAGGATTTACCGGTATATAGAGTCATTGGAGAATAACAGTGCTTAAATCACCCCACCAAATTGCACTAACCAGCCAATTATTAGCAAGGGGGTATCTTTTTTTGTTCTTTCCAGATTTTTCTCACATTAATGTGAATGACAATGAGAATTAAAAGAGTTTTTGGTGCAGATACATGTAAGAGATATGATTTCTGAATAAAATCTCTCATCAATGAGAATATGAATTCTATAAATACCCTCTCAGTTAGCATACAGTAGGTTCTATTACTTGAGCTGTAAAAATTTGAATTCCCCCCTCCCCCAATAACTGGTAACAAATGTGCCACATCCCAATCAATTCAAAATCAATCAAAGCCTCTCTTTATTAGAACGTCCAATACCAGTAGTGCTCAACACTTATGTTTTTGGACACTAGCTAATGGGCTAGTAAGTGAAATAAATCACTAGCACACAAGGACAAGTCACTGGTCCAAAAAAAGAATCCTCAGCCATTGAATGACGCTTTCTCATCTATAACTTGTTGAAAAAGCTTGAAATCTTCTTCATTCTTGCGGTGCTAATCTTGCATTCTGCTATGATGGCTCTAACCCAGGTTCCTATTTTATTGACTGACATGGAAGCGCGGACATAATTCTCATTTCCAACATGGCATCTGTTTTGCGAGTCAATCGTATAATTTGATTTAAATTTACTACTGAGGCTACTTGTATAGAAAGTGAATACTGATCAAGCATTTTAGAAAAAGAACTTCCCAAGTTACAGAGTTGTGGAAAATTTGGTGGGAAACTGCCCACCTACCCCTCCCCTAACTCAACATTTTGCCCTAAGTGAGAAGTAAGTGTTAATGTTGACTTAGGGGAGGGGTAAGTGGGCAGTTTCCCAGACACCTAAATTGGTCTGAAAATTTATTTTGTCCACTAAACTAACTGGTCTAGGGGCTAGTAGGAGCACTTTTTTACTAGCTCCACTTGAAGTTTCACCAGTCCTGAACTAGCGGATTAGCATTAGCAGGTTTCTATCAATTGCACTGAGCAGATTTCTATCAATAATGAATAACAGAAGAATGAGGCTTTTTTAAAAAATTGTAGGTTGTATAGTGTAGGTATGACAGATGCTTACACATGGCGGGTGACAGAACAGATTCAATCTGCTCTGCCAAGCAGACTTTTTGCTAACAAATTCCATATTTTTGACTGTGTAAACTGAAGAACTTTACAAAATAAAATTACTTGATAAATGATTGAAAATCTGAATGAACGACTACCTTTAATTTCACCGAGCCAAAATCTTTCTCCAAGGCAATTAAAGCAGTTTGGATTTGCTTTGCAGTTCCTCCTGAGAAGCAAAAAGATCAATAATAAAAATTTGTTTGATAGCCTTTTCACTGTTAGAGCATGTCAGGGCAAGAAAATTATTTTGTTACCTTATAACCTATAAATCTGTTGACAAAATCTTTTGGTGTTGCCATTCAAATGAAACCGCTTCAGCAGTTCTTTCACATGGTACTATTTATTTTAGTATGTAGTTCTAACTTTTGGGGCTGTGGATGAAATCCTGTGGTGTTCGTTCAAATTAAATCTCTTTGACAGATCTTTTGCATGGTGATATTTATTTCTAAGCTTCTTCAACAAGACGTTTTTGAAATTTTGAATTTTTTTTGAGGTTTAATTTTTTCTTTTCCCACTATAGGAGTGAAAGGTCCAATAACAAAGGGTACCTGGATTATAACTAACTTCTGACAGACTCTTTCAATTTTCATGGTATTTTAAACTTGCTGATCTTAAACCAGGAACTACTAATAGGAAGTTATTCCATGTACACCTTCAATATATTATCATTAGGCCATCCTCTTTTTTTCTCTGCTTATTGTCGTCCGGCCAACCCAAATTTTTGGCATTTTCAAAAAACAAAAAAAAGTAACGACATAGTTACACTATTTTTTACTTGAAATAATTCTTTTAATCTGAAAAATGAGCATAGTAACAGCATAGAGAAAAACAGGAACAAAAACATGAACATTTTTCACAGTATATTGTACATTTTGTTAATCCAAATATGTGAACGTTAACTTTTGACGTTGTCCTGGGATACCAGGGCCTGCTATTCCGAGACTTCTTGTGATTTTTTTTTAGGTTTTTTTTTTCAATCCGACCGGCCAACCCAATATCAGGAAACGCATTCGACAGTAAACTAAAACAAAAGGGGATGGCCTTAACCTTAAAAAAAACCAAATGTTTATGAAAGTCATTCAAACGCAAAATGCCATGTCCCTTAGCTTTCAGTGTTGATCATTCAATGATTTGATGTGGGTAGAACATTTAGCACATACGAATAAACTAAACTTTAATTTAGCTCCTATTCATGAAATCTACAAGAGCAGTCAATAGTACGCCATAATTATTTTCTCAACGTGCAAATAAGCTTATATAAATAAGTCTGAATGGAAAGATCTGATGTTATCGGGCAGTTTTTGACTCCAGACTAAATTCCGAGTGGAAGAACTTATCAAAAGCTCAAGACTTATTCTAATAATATCGATCATAATATTATCAGATTGTAAGTTTCACTGAATGGATCAAGAATTCAATCACCTGATTGAATAGAGTTAGAATTTTAAATATTGTTAGAAATGGCCTTTACCTGCAATTACCCTGCACACAACAAGTCGCCATTATCCTGTAAGCGCTCTCGACATTTTCCCTTGTAATATTTTCAGGTTCTGTGCAATTAGCCCATTCCCAAGCTTGCTTTAGAACGTTCACCTGCTGCTTTCGATTTGTTGTTCGACGCGCCATATTGGATTTCTTCTTCCCGCGCTTTGCGCGCGCATAATGTAAACATTACACGGGCAACACCACAGACCCCCGATCTGTGGGCTCAACCCTTGAACTTACGAGATCCGCACGAAAAAGACGCGATTGTTTGAAAATAAAAACTAGACCGGGGGACGTGACATGCACATCGCCGCTACACAACACTTCACCCTCCTAGAGAGATTTTGGGTGCCGTTTCCCGGTTTTTCTCTTAGTAAGAAATACTTTTTCTATAATTCATCTGAGTCCGTTTTTTTTCCTTAATACGCTGTATGTATTATGTATTCATTAATTAAGTTTATGCCAGGAGCCTGTTTTCAACAAAGAAACGAAACAAAGCAAAAGCAAAAAACAAGACGCAAAATAAAAGGAATGTGATTGATGATGATTGCAAAGTGAGCAAGCTCTGGGGGGGGGGGGGGGGAGGGCAGGGTGAGAGGAGAAACAAGAGTTCTCCTTCTAGCCATTTAGTGACCTTACGAAACTATGACGGCGACGGCAAGGAGAACGTCAAACAAGCAACAGGTTTAATAAGCAAAACAACAACTCTACACGTGCATCACGCTTTTTTGTACATTTCCTTGCTGTCCTTGCACAACTACGACGTGAAATGACCAAATTTTAAGTTTATTTGAGAACGGGAAGGGCAAGGCGGTAAATTGTACCATCTCTGCCTGAACTCTGGCGCAGTCCCCTCTCTTCAGCTCCAACAAAAATTCTTTTCCTTTAAGTAACAGGGCTAATTGGGATAAACGCGAAAACGTTTAAAAGGACATGAAGTCTATTTTTCAGCGACGCTTTCATGGACGTCGCCGTTTTCGGATCGTAAGGTCCGTAAGGTCCCTCTTCCCACCCCAAGACCCCGCCCTAGGAGAGCTTTGTCGCAGGCTGCTAAATGAACGAATTGTAAAGGTACAAATTAAAAACGATCACACAAGTTTGATCAAACTGTGTTAATTGTTTCAGTTATCAATAAGAAAGATGCCCAATCTCATTTTAGCACTGCGTGACCAAGTGTGACAGCGTGGCAACGTGACAAAGTCGAAGACATATGATCTCGCGAACAAAATCTCAAAACACTGAACCAGAACGTGGCACTTGGAGTATTATTTTGGCTGGATCACTGAAAAACGATGTATCTCAAAGTCTGACGTTTCAGCTACAAGGCTGACTAGCGGTATATTCTTGACAGCCGTCCAGGCCGTGCTGATAGTCGCTGAGTAAACGCGTTCGGTTCGTATTGAGTCATCTCAAAGCGAGTGTAAACGGAACGGGCTATGAAGAAATATGAAGCAGCTCAGAACATGGGCCTCGTTCGATCCAGTGATTTAAGTCGAGGAATTACTCTCAGAAACGCCAGTGAAAATCGACGTCTGGTTGGTCATCTTCAACATCTCGACCTGCAACTCCATAGCAACTTAGTCAACCTTCAGGCTGAAATTTCCGAGTTGAGGCTATCGCAGTACAGACATCGGCCCAAGACCACAGCCGGAAAAACAGCGATTAGAAAAACGTGGAGTGATCCTAGACAGAGACAAATTAGCAATCGTCAGTTTCAAAATCCATCCGGGAGGATCTCGCCTCTCGTTGTACAAGGTCGAAGTAAAGAGATCTCTTCGAAGCCTTTTCTACCGCAGATTGATGCGCATCGTACAGCTTTGGTTGGGAAGCAAGCCGATGGCCACGTAAGGCCTAATTCCCCGAAAAGCCCGTCATGTGGAAGACGTTTTCGAGCTGTTCCAAAGAGTGTTAGTCATTTATCAACTGGCGCCAAATCTAATCTTTATCGACCGAATTCTTCGCCAAACTTGAGCTCCACGTCCTCTGTATATGTAGGGGCGAGCGGTTCTGTTCCCCACGGCGACGATACAAGACAGATACACCCTTCAAGGAAAGCTTCAGGGATGTCCAGCAAAAGCTCTGACGATTTGTCTGCGTCGCCCTTAGAACTAGCTAATCGCGTTAGTGATTTTTTGAAGAGGCCTAACACGAGTTCGGGCGATAGAATGGAGAGAGAAAAGCATGATAAGCTTACACATGCCGTTAGTGATGAGATTCCGACAATAAAAATCGAGCAAGAAGAGGAAGTACACGATGATGAACTTAATGCCGAAAGTGCCGATAACGAAAATCAACCATTTCTCATAGACGAGGAATTATTTAGAAATTCTCTGCTTCTTAAAGCTAGCCGAGATGATGGGCTATCTCATTCCATGCCTGAGTTAGCAAGCCTTGGTTTTATGGACTTTAATGAGGTTATTGATCAAAGACTGCGAAAACTTCAAGAAGAAATTCCTTCCGAGGCAGAAATGAGAAAGATTCGATACCTTAGATTTCGAGACGAGCCTGCTGCGTTACACATTAAAGACATCTTTGAGAAAGAAAACCACCAGAAACCTGAAAAACATCTTGATAAAATCGATGAATAAATTAAAAGACTTTTATGAACTAACTTAGAAGATAATTTGAGTTCCGCAAGAAACATCCAGCAATTATCAAAGCTCTGGATATCATGAAATCAGACACTGGCTGCTCACAAATCACTATCATAACAACACAAGTGATATTCTAATTTATTTTCTAATTTGCTATTCCACGCTAAGATCCTTCATTGACTTCATTGTCTTTGGATGGCAGTCCGAGTGACATACTTAAAATTACACAATAGTCTAAGCCATGCTTTTGTGACCTCTTGAAAGTTATTGTAAATTTTTTGTTCTACCCTGTTACTACAAATTACCTCATTTTTGTTCTTGAAATTTCTTAAAAGCCTGGTCCGAAATAAAGTCTTTTCTATTGGCGAGATCAGGACTTAGTGTAAATTGAAATTAACTTAAGACAATAATTTAACTGGATGTAATCCCAAGTTTACTTTATAATAATTATGAAAGTTTCTTTGGCAACTGTGGAATGATAAACGATTCATTCTATCGAGCAGACATTTTGAGAATATATTTTATTTTTAATTTGAATCATTTTTTTTTTTTATTTTTTAAAAAGCGAGTAATGTTTTCTTAAAGCTTGAGATATTTTTCTTATAGAAGAGATTGTTTTATTATAAAATATATTTTGAAAGAGGATATTGTTTTTATTTTCATTAAATCAAGTTGTTAAAATATTTATTCGGGTTGGATGATTATCACACGACGGGCTTATGGTTCATTGCCGAGGGCATAACCTTCATGTTATGCGAAAAAATTAAACAAACAACTTGATGATCGATGTTTACAAAGTTTGAATCCCTTGGCTCTTCATACAGAGCCTCTAAGACGTGCAAATATTCTAAACAATTGAATGGCTAGGAATATGTCATATCTGGAAAGAAATTTAATATAAGGGTTCATTACGTACAAAAGACTGAGACACTGAACCCCCCGAGTTGCGCTACAAACCTGCAAATGTTGATAGATG
This sequence comes from Porites divaricata, assembly GCA_038088405.1. NCBI lineage: Eukaryota > Metazoa > Cnidaria > Anthozoa > Scleractinia > Poritidae > Porites > Porites divaricata. Next base: position 6,640,489 of record JBBMOI010000008.1, read on the forward strand.
ATCATAGACTGTACTATTAACGGTCCACAAGAGAGCGTTGCCTCTTGCGGTTGATAAAAGAGGCTTATGAAAAAAAAAAGAGTAACGGGGGACCAAAAGTCGTAAGAGGGGAAACAGTCTCCTCTTTTTTGGTGGGGGTGGGGGTGGGGGTGGGGTAGACTGTAATGATAATGGAATGAACTTGAATGAACTTCTCCGCTTCCAGATCATTCCATCAAGGACATAGAATTCATTCCATTAGAACTAATTAATTCAGACAGGGACGGTATCTGTAAGGCCTACGAAGGATTTTTAATACGTACTAGTAAAGGCAAAACACTTGGACCCTATGGGATGAACAGATGAGATGAAGTTTAATCTATTGACATATATTTTTATGTAACATCTTTATACAAGTTTTTGTCTATTGTATTCCTCCACCAATCACACTGTTTATTTTTGTATTATTTTATATACTGTAACCGTTTATTCTATTCTCACTTAGCTTTTCCAGCCCCTGATGAAAACTAGTTTTGTCTAGCCGAAATATTGTGCAAATAAATTTGTAAGCCTTAGCCGTCCGATCAGCCTTGCCTTCAAGTTAAGTGTATTGCTGATCCCGATCTACGACAAGATCCGGCTTTCCCTTGCCGCTGTTTGTCCAAGTGGGCTTGCAAGAATTGTTCACTAATGTTATATTAACAGTATTGAGAGACAGAAAATTCGGCTTTTTTAACAATGGTGACTTCCTTCCAGCTTTAAGAAATTAATGTCGGAGATTCAACCCTAAACCGAATTGCATTATGGTAATGTTTTACGAGGACGCTCGCTAGCCTCTCACGCGGACGTTCTGAGGGCTTTGTCGCCGCGTTCCTTTCGGCGAAGGCTTTGGAGCGTCTGCGTAAGAGGCTAGCCAATTTGAATCAAACCTGTGGAAGAACAAGCTTAAAGCTTAAAGCTTTCCCCCCTATAGATAGTCGACAAGTCAATTAGTTTTAGCGACATGATCGGAGCGTATTTCAATACATCACGGTGAAGCTTCGAAATGGGCAGAACACTGGCTTAGCTTGTCAGCGGACGTCTCCTGGCTCCTTTGGAGGAAACTCAACTTTCTGTTCACAGAAACAAGTTGGATGTACCGTTATTCAAAACCTAGCTACTGGCCAGCGGTCATTTGTATACAGAGCCACTTTGGAATGAATTACCTCGGACTCTGAAAGATGCTAGGAATAGTTTGACTCGCGCTTGGGAGAGTTTTATAGTCTCATAGACTCTTTTTATACCAGCCAGTACAGTTTTTATGTAACTGCTTGGTGTAGGCACCCAAGTAGTAACCGTTTCGTACCTTATGAGCACTAAATGTGCGCGAGAATTCACAGTGTTGAAGTTTCTTCCCTCACAAGCACTGCTGGCAGCGGTTAATTTTAAGTTAAAGGAACCGTGTTGAAGGCTAGAATTTTTAGTACTACGTCATCGATCGCGTTGATTGTTTTCGCGCTAATAACGTTTGTCAAGCCAATAGCAATAACTCTGACTTCATTTCATCTCGTCATCCACTGGATTCTTCCTTGTGTCTTTCTCTGTCAACAAAAATAATTATACACGCTCTTTGACTACCGGGCTTTGAATGAGAACCGAGCTACGTGCTATCGTTTGTCCCGAATTTTTCCAAGTTGTTTAATTGACGTTTCTTTGTTGACTGTTTGTTCGTAACAGAAATGATTCACAATCTAATTGTTAATTACTAACATCTAAGACTCGATCAGGCCCGTTATCGTAAACTGTCCCTACAAATACTGCATGTATCATTTTTTTATTTTATTTTATGCCTGAAGCACAATCAATTTGTTCGTCATAATCCGGCAAGAAAACTGTTAAATGTTTTAGAAGTCAAACTCACGCGCGCGTCTAGCTCGAATACGCACCCGATGCGCGAGGCTGGCAATGTATTAGTTTAATATCTTCTATGACGTATAATTATTTCCTTTTGATTAAAAAGATGGAGTGAACGCTTTCAAGGTAGCGCCGCTAGTTGTATAGCGGCCTCAGAAGCTAGCAATCCATCTCGGCATGGATTGTTTGCCAGAAATAGTGATTTTGAAAGTCTTTTCTTTTCTACCTGTTGCGGACTTGGGAAGAGTAGCCAAAGTCTGTAGTGACTGGCGACGCCTGGCGTATGACCATTCATTATGGAAAGCTGTGAACGTGAAGCGACAAGCCACAAAGCTCGACGAAGAGACTCTGCACATGCTCATAAGGACAAGATTTTCTCATTCCCTTTCAGTTCTTCACTTAGGTGGATGTAAAGTTTCGCTGGAGTTACTGAGTGAATTGAACAGAAAATGCAAAAGTTTGAAATACTTGATATTTAGTCGCGGATCAAAGCTGCGTCCACCAAGCCCACCTCCAAAGTACACCGAAATCACATACGAGTTCCCTTCACAGCTAGAACTGGTGGAATTGAGGCCCATTAAAGGGGATTTCAGTTTCCTTAGTCGGATAGTAAGACACTTCTGCGAGGTAAAATACCTGGGTATTGGAAATAATTCTTCGAAAGGCGCGGTACCCTCTATGTTCACCAAGATGCAAAGGCTAGTTATCCTTGACTGCACAAACTGCGACACAATCACAGATGATGTTATCGGCAAAGTGGCCGAATGCTGCCCTCTTTTAGAATCATTTTGTCTAAACGGATGTAAGTACGTGTACGGACGAACATTTTGCACGCTATTTCGATCGTGTACGCGACTGCGCACTCTGCTTCTCCGTTATACTCCAGTGCGTGATGACTGTTTTGTGATCCCAGAGTGGAAGTACGTGCCAGTAGAGGAACTCGATATTTCTGCTTGCTCAAACATTACGCAGATAGGGCTTCTCAGTCTGGTCACCAATGTGAAGACGCTGAAGTATCTCAACTTGTCCTACTGCGGTGTTGGACGCGCAGTCACTGATGCAGTACTGCTGCAGATAGCAAGACAGGAGACAGGAACATTCCTAGAAATGCTGGACGTACGATGGAGTTTAACACTTACGCCCGAGGCACTATATATTCTGTCTCGATCTTGCCCCAAGCTGAAATGCTTAGGAGTATATCAATCTTCTAACATCAACCCATCCGCTATGGCAGAGGTTTTAAGGATGCTACCGAAGTTGCAAATTCTGGAATATGGTGCTTTCGGCAAGGCCAGCCTTTCCGAGAGCATGTTTATTCCAAATATGATTCGTCATTGCCAATTCATCGAAGCAATCTCGCTGATAAACTTCGCTTCAATGGACTCCGTTGCCGATGCTGTGCTAATAAACGCTTTGGTGGATAACAGCAAGTTTCTGAAACGTATAAATCTATGCGAGCCCGATCCAACGTTGCTAGATTTAGTGCAAGAATTGCCCCCAACCACCAAGGCAAAGGTGACTCAAAGATGGCAGTGCGTGCTACCACCACCCGACCATACGTTGGATGCAATTATTGCGAGGCTAAAATACAACCCTCCTCACCCCCCACATTAAGTTTTTGTTTCCAAGTGCGCCCTCATCTTAGAAATTCGCAGAGACCTGAGGCTAGTCACATGATAACCACATAATTTTCACATGTTTATGTAAAATCTTCAAAGATATTGGATACTTTTTGGGCAATTTTGTTTGAGTTTTTAAGCTTTCAAACTGAAATTCAGGCTGGCGCTAACAATGACTATCCGACCATCCTGTTCCTGGTCGGCGTAAATCATCGTTAGTTAGGAGTATATTATGAATTTATTGGCAGTTTTGAATGTCATTTTCGCTGGATTATTTATCACTGGAGGACCAAGACGAACCCATAACTTGTTATTGACAATTTAGGAGTCTTGTCAGTGCTTATCTCTTAGTCAATAAAAGAGCAGGTGATTTGTTTTCGTGTACTGTCCTGTCAATACTGGCAGGAAGGTATTTGTTTGTATTCTCGACTGGGTCGAGTTAATATTCGCAAAGACGCCTGGGACTGTTACTAAAGACAGGGAAAAAATTGGCCAATAGTTGACCGGCGCGTCCCCAGTAAGTTTTTGCGAAGCTAACCCTGCCCAGTTCTCCTCTCGTTTCCTAAATTGGGAATTGGCTTGGTTACTTCAGTGGAGCGCGAATAATGGCGGGCAGATGATAAAAGAATGAACGCTCTGGTTATTTACTGAAGAGCCTCTGTGTTTGTGCAGGAAAGTGCATTAAAAATGAAATGTTAGCTAGAAAGAGTGATTCATGGAAGCCGAAAAAACCATAGAGCAGCCGTGGTAACAAACTTTAGATCGGGTAAAACATTGAGTTCCGAATGTTTGATATGGCGTCCAAAATCAATAAATAATAGGCCATTTTACAATTGTGGGCTTAGTGTCCTAGCCTTTGAGCGAACGTGATGTTGAGGTTGACCTTGTTTTGATACAAACCTTCCTTTTTTATGTAAATTTTGCTTAAAAATACTAGATAGCATAAGAAGAACATGATTTACATAATAAAGAAGGAAGGTTTGCATCAAAACAAGGTCAACTTCAGCCTGGTTTCAAGCTGTAACTGTAAAATTAGCTATTGTGTGCTTTGGGTGAAAGTGAAAAAACAACAACAAACAAACAAACCTGACAATCTATATAATTCTTACCCTGATCCGCCGCGAGAGTTCAATAATACCATCTACTGACCGCACAACTCACTTTCACGCTAATGAAGAGTTCCGCGCACACGACGTCGAAGTGTCCTATATCCAGAAAGATGTCCTACACTCTGAAGATCATATTTAGCCTACTTACTAAGTCCTGAAACATTTCATGGTTAATTCTCAATCTGAAAATGTTCCATCTAGAAAATGGAGTTTCGAAATTTAGGTAATCAGGATGCTTGTAGTGGAACAAAAATCCGAAAGTACAGACATGTCGATTTGTTCTGTTTATAGTGCTCCACCTCATGGCCAAGTCCCCTGTGTTGTACGACAAACTTAACACGTCTAGTTCGCTGACTCTGAGGGGGTGTTTACATGACACCGGGGCGACTTTCGCGCCGCGGCGAGTTCACTGCGGTTCCCTCTCATGGCTCTACATTTGTTTACATGATACCACCACAAAACGTCATGCCGGCGCGAGTCGCCCCGGCGTGAGTTCACTCCAGTTGTTGCACCGGGGCGAGAATTTCACTCCGGTAGGAAATCGAAATCTCGCGACGGTATCATGTAAACACGAAACGACCACCCGTTTCGGTGTGAAATCGGTCTGCCGGTAGACTGGAACGGGTAGCGCATGCGTAATGTTCGCGATTTTGAATCATACGTGCATTTTATCAACATGAAGTGTACCATCAAATAACGAGATGTGAAATAACCCAGTCATCATGTAAACGCGATACGAAATCAAAAGTCATGTCGGTATGAAACTCGCGCCGGTGCGAGTTTTCTCACGTAAACACCCCCTGAGTAACAGACGATCCTATGGGGTCGCCAAATGAAGCACTCACCCCGCCTAGTTAGTTCCTTAGCGTTCTCGGCTTGGTCATTCCTGGACCCTACCTTGAGCTGTGACGTCAGAGAGAGAGACTCGCTTGATTGTGGCACCGTTCCAGATCGACGATCCACTCAAGGAGTTCACAGTACTCTCTGTTAAAATTTCTAGAGTGAAGGGTCTCTTTGTGGCTATACACCTTTTAGTTACAAGTACTACCTTGTACTACGAAAAACCTTAAGTTATTGTTTTTTAATTGGCAACATGTTCCGTTCCCTTGGCTAATTACCTCACCTTGCGATTTCATCTCCACTTTCAACTGCGCCCAAATATAAAGGCCTTTGGCAACTTGTTCACACATTTTTCAATTTTTAAGGGCCAAGGCTTGGGAGGTCGAGTGTTGGAAATGACCTTACAGCTGCAGGGCTTAATTGAATTCACTCATCTTCGATCCTATATTAGCTTCTTTCCCCGGTCATTTCTATCGAGTGAACAAAGTAAACACATGATTGAAACTGTGAATCGAATCTAGATCAGAGAGTTACCTATTTCGTACTTAGGTTAGAATTTTTTTAAAAAACTGATTATATGCGGGTAAGAGCCAGAAAAATAAATGATATACCGCATCTCATGTTTTGTGGTGATACATTAGTTTCTAAATTATTCATGATGCGCTGAAAATAATAAGCATATCATAATAGATTACAAAACGCTTTCTAAACAATGCTAAAAGGTTTAATTAATCTTTTCATAAACGTCTGCAACTGAAACAATTTCAAACCACTGATTTATTTTTCAATTTTTTTCGTCGTCAATTTCACTAATGATCTGCCTACAAGAATCGTTCTGGCAATATTTCAATTGTCCCTATGGCGAATTGTGCTAGGATTTCTGCTTGTTGTCGGTGGTGTAGGCATTGTGTGTTTTGCTGGAGAGGTTGTTTCTACAAAGATGAATTTCTCTTGGAAAAGTAAGTTAATTCCTTCAGTTCTTATTCAAATCAATACGGCGCTTTTGCGAATGTCGAACGTTGAATAAGTTTCATGTCTTATGAAGTAGCGAGGACTTTACTTTACTTTTCAGCTCATTGCCGATCTGCGTCGTAAAATAGGTAGCTGTTACATTGATTACATAAAATCATTGGCGTCAAATTCACTTACATTTCTAATCGAAAAAAGAAAATATTTGTATAAAATTTAATCGTCCAATTTTAATATTTTAACCACTATCATGATCGGCATCAGTTTTTGTGAAGTTTAGTTTGAAATTTTTGGCAAACGAACAAATTTAACGCTTTACTTACTGTTCCCAGCTAAAACTAAAGTTGTTTAGTTCTCTCTTAACAAAATCATTTGCTCGATCTAATCATGAATTTTGAATAAAACATGAAAGAAAAGAAACCATATTAAAAACGCACTCAAAGAACTCCTCAAGTTTTCTGGGAAAATATGATGATGATCGATTCTCACCCAACATTACATTTCGTAAACATACCATGCATATATTGTCGAAATATCTCGGAGGATTTTGTTTGCAGATGAAATTGTTCTGTTTCTATCTGTGCAATAAAAGATAATTATATCATTTATTATTATTATTGTTATTATTATTATTGTGAATAATAATACATCGACATAATGAATGTAAAAAACCTTTTTATTTATTTCCAGTTTCTATGAAGAAATCACCCCACAAGAATGGAATTTACTTGAAAATGAAGCTAGAAAAATAAAAGGTGAATTATTTTTTTTAACAAGTTAAAATGGAATGAGTTACTACTCTTACAATTGCAAGACAAAGGAACAAGAATGTCCAGGAAAGTACGTTCACCAAGCTTAATGATGAAGTCATGGCGGAGGAACGGAGCGAGGAAGGGGAGGGGGGGGGGGGGTGAAAAACTTAAGTTTAGAGTCAGGGATAGAGATTGAAGTCAATCCTTGAGACTGATTCCTCAAACTACCTTTGTAACTACATGCGTTTAAGTCAACTTGAATTCTTGTTGGATGCAGCCCCAAAACGGCATTGTTTACCACTCTAAAGAGGCAGTCCCCTTGCATATATTTGCGCCTATTTTATGCTCTATATATTTTAATAACTTAAAAATGCGTACTTATTTCTTATTTTCTAGATAGCTCAACAGAGAAAGTTGTTTTGGTGGAGACAAATGGCTTGCCGCCCTTAAAAGAGGCAGCAGTAAGCCAAATTGAAACGTCAAAGCCTTGGCGTTCATTAGTGGATTATTGTGCCAAAGATTTCCTTGACGTGGAGATTAACCAAGAAAAGAAAAGTTTAAACACAAAAGATTTTCGGTCATATTCTCAACCGGATTTTTTAGCTGAGATGTGGAGTACTTCAGGAAAGTCGAAATCAAGGGTGACATCACTGAAAAAGATATTTCAAAGAAAAAAATATGCACGATTTAAGAACGAAAAAGATTTGACGTTGGATAGGCTACACCAAGATGAATTAGAGTGTGACCAAGATAGCAGGGATGCTGAGCTCGCTGGGCAACGACAGGGGCAGTCCATTCTTGGAAGAGTGAAGTCTGGGCAAGTAGTGGACGAGGAGCATAAATCTAGACTTCAACTGCAAACCAAAATTTTTACCAAACGAAGCCAGCGCTCCAGCCATCAAAGAGAGCGACAAGACTTTCCTGGAAGTCTGGGATCATCATCCATGTTCAACGACCATGGTCAAATCGAGACTACCATTTCATTTGCAGCTCACGTCAGAAGACAAGGTCCCGGATTTTCGGCCAGTTGTACTCAAACCCTGCGCACATATGATTTGAATACGCTCGGCGATTTGTTTGAAAGCGAGGTTCACAGTAACGTGACATTCAATCCTCTCTTTGAAGATGACGACAGTGACGAAGACAAACGAGTACCCCCGAGGAGACACCGATTGTATACGATCGATGAAGAAGCGGAAGTTTACGACTCAGGCTCCTGACTGCATGAAATCCAATTTGCCCTACATGAAAAAAAAAAAAAAAAAAAAAACAGTTGAAATGAAAGAAGTTAACACAAAGCGCAAAAGGTTTTTGGGCGTGAATGATTTTTTAACAGTTTTACAACGAAAAACAAAAAACGAAAAAGGAGATGAAAGGTTTGTTTGACGGTAGGCAGGTAAACAAATTCCAATTTGTAAATAATTTCACCTTAGGAAGGTAGTCATTTAACCTACATAGAAAAGAAACAGAGAGTCAAACTTAAGGCTAGACCACAAACTATTATAGGTTTACAAGCAACATAAATATAACAATCTCTTCCGGAGGGAGGTACTCAACAAAATGTTATACGGGGAGGCTCCTCCCTATGGTCCAACCCCCTTCACTTCAATATACCACTTTTAACAGAAAAGGTACCCTTTTTCTTGCTTTTATTGACAGATGGAGTATCCCTTTAACGTGCCTAGCTTAGAACGCGCGCTGCATAAGATGCATCTGTTAGCCCTCTTGGTACCATTTACAGACCAAAACTGGGACGAATTTACTTAATCTTTAATAGACTTCAACCGAATAGCAAAATTCCTACCCTTTTCTATAACTGAACCCTAAAAGGTACCTCTTTCGGGTGGAGCCCCCCGTATAACCGTTATAGAGAGTACCCCCGGGTGCCAAAGCCTACGCGGATAACACCCCAGGCCTTCAAGAAAACATTACGCTGACGCCATATCTGTCAACATCTTTAATTAATCTTCCCAATAATGTTTTCTATAAACGGCTTTTAACCAGTAACAAAGCTATCCCATAATTCTTTGAGTAGTTTCAAAGGCAGCCTGATTCTCAGACTTCCGAGGTCGTTTGCGGTCCCTCGGGGAGAGAAGCGAAGGGACTGGGAACAACCTCGGAGTAGGTTATTTCAAAGGTCGATGAACTAATATATAGAGGATATTACACGGTGGCGCGAAGATATGAATTTTATTTTCGAGTGGCAAAACAATATTTTACTCACTCGCTGCGCTCGTTCGTAAAATATTGTTTTTGCCCCGAGAAAATAAAATTCATATCTTCAAGCCGCCGTGCAATGTTCTTTTTTTATATAGACAAACAAAACATCGATAAAATAATAGAGGGAAATTACCGAAATTACGTCATCGATAAACTCACGTGTGAGATTATGGAAAATAAACCACTCGGGTCCCGGATGTAGTTTTTATGAATTGTACGAGTGGTATATTTTCCAGTAAAACACTCGTGTCTATATAATAAAAAACTTTATCTTATCTAGCCAGTTTAATTTATCCAGCTCTCTGGTTAGCCCGTTTTTTTAGCTTAGATTATTACTTTAATCTTGTCGTAGAAGAAATTATTTGGATTTGACTTGCTGGTGGTACTGCAGGTCTTGGACTTGGGATAACATTCATGGCCATTAAAGAACATAAACGAGATACAGGTAGGGTGGCTACTGCAACGTCTAGCACACTCCTCCAGAGAAGTCGATCGGGCGTAGATGAACCAGATGTCGTTTCCAGGGCAATCACCGGGTCTCATGAAATAACCAGTTGGTATTTTATCATAGAACAAGTCGTTTGGATCTTTTATGATGGGGTCAGCGCAGGTCCTGGTTTTGAGGGAGCATTCTCGGCCGTCATGCTTGAATGAGAGGCAACTGGGGATGTTGCTGCATCGCTCGGCGCATTCTGTTAAGGATTCATGGATGTCCACATCCGCAAAATCATTTTCCGGGATATTACCGGGCCTCATAGCGTAACCGTTAGGTACTCTTTCGTATAAAATGCTGAGAGTGTTTCTAAGGTTTATGAAGCACTTCCGATTGTCATAATGCATGAAAGCTGTGCAAGCGGAACTGGAATCACAGTGCCGTGCACAATCTTGGCGAGTCACTCTTGATCTGCAAAGTTGCCACACATCACTCCCAAGAGACATTCCGGTGCGCATGGTGTAACCGGTGGGAACTTTGTCGTAAAACACATTGAGAAGATTGTTCAGTCTTGGAAGTTATACCACAAGTCTTAGTCTTCGGATAACAGCGATGATTGTTGTAGAACATGAAGGCCTGGCATCGTGTGGACGAGGAACACAGGAGGGCGCATTCTGTCAGAGTGATGTTATTTCTGTAGAGGGACCAGATATCATTCCCAGAACAGTCTCCATTTCGAACCTTCTAACCCTGTGGCGCAACACAACCTCTGGCACAACACAACCTCGGTCGCTGGTACAGACCTCACTGCATGCGTTCGGTCTGTACTGGCGACCTCGGTCAAGATTCTCCCATACAGACCGACCTAGCCCGGTTAATAAGATGTTTATTATATGGCCAAACAAGAAAGCAAAGGAACAAAAACATAAATTTGGATTTCATCTTTGCTCGTAGCTTCCTCGGCAGGACTCAAATTTGCCAACCTTTGCTCGTTTTCTTTACCTGCTTCCTCGTGACGGTCCACTTATTCTTCCATTTATAATTAGTATTATTAACAGGAACAAGCTAATTTTTTCATATTCTTTGTTTGTAACTTTTTGAGGAGAACTGTTGCAACAAGATCGGTCTAGATGCCGGTCTAGATGGGAAAATCTAGACCGCGCTCAAGATCGATTTTGGCCAATCAAATTCTTGAATTTGTTTGTTTCCAGTCCTCTTGAGACATGGCCATATAATAAAGTACTGAAAGTATATAAGTAACTATATCGGAAAAATCATTCGGACGCGACGATGAAAAAAAGAAGCATCTACAGCCTCAATTGAGAATCTTGTGTGGTACTGTAACAGTGCCAGTATAGGCTGCAGTAAAGGACTGGTGTTTGCCAGAAAATTAGCCACCATGCAAAGCAAATTGTCAACCGTAAATACTAAAAAAACCAACGGCAAAAAAGTGCCAACAATAAATATTCTGTTTTATTGCTGTCTCTTATTACAATTGGTTTCTGAGTAAAGATTACACCCTGCTAACAGAGTCGCTTTGACCATTCCTAGGAAGATTGAAGTAAAACTCTGTTCGCTGGTTCTAGAGATAAGGGTGAAGCAAAAGAGGACAAAAAGGTGTTTTGCTTTAACTTAATTGCTCCATTCAATACCTAACTGCCAGTTGACCATTCTTAATAATATCTGGAAATATTAATTGTTATGCCGTAGCATATACCTTGAAGGCTGTGCAGCACAATGAAAACAGCTGTTTACAACTGATAAGCACAAAAAGGGAAATAATCAATCGATAATGCTCTTTGTTTTAACACCTCGATGTTTGAGGTTGGGCCATTTTCAGGATGACGACATTTGACTTGAACCACAAGAATTCGTTTCTTTTGTGCTTTTTTTATTTGAATTTGTCCATCCCGCAGAGGTTTAAACAACAATAGCCCTAATTTGCCCAGGAAAACAACAAACTGAAGGATTCTGAGGGTTGTAGTAAAAATGATGTCATCGTGCAATTCTCCTTGAGCTTGAAGCCATGAAAAATACTTTTAAAAGCTACAAGTTTGTCAATAACTCAGCTTGACTTTGCAGATAAAAAAAAGTTCTTACTTTTAAACCCTGTTAGTTTTGGAAAAGAAATATCCAGCCACAAAACATGTACTGGGTAAATAGCAATAATTCTGACTTGTTTGCATAATTCGTTTTAAACATCAACGAATTAATATATACTCGAAGATTGTCTAAGCCTCACCGAAGATAGTCAAGATAATCTTCGACACCGCACTGGGCATTCTTGTTTTGTCACCGACGTTTATTATTTACATTGGTCTCTTGTAAAAGCGGAAAACAGGGAGTTCAAAATATTCTGATATTTAAAAAAATCAATGATGGTACTTTTTCGCAATATCAACTACTTCTTAATTCATGAGAATCCTTGAAAGCCAACCAATAACTCCTTACACTCGCCCTTGGCGTTACTTTTTGTGATGATTGTTATAGTTTTCTTAGGGTTTGTAAAAACTATTTCAAAGACATCTGGAACCATAAAAACTGACACCAGCAATAGCGTGATTAAGAAAGCCAAACAAAGGTGTTATGGTTTGTGTTTTTGGTTTTGAAATAAAAGCACCCGTTGCGCGAGGTCACGTGTCATGGGAGATAACATCGTTTACCGCGCTGTTTAGTATTTTAGTGCTATGACATAAATTCCATCATCAAAACTTCATCTAACCTCGACAACAAAAAAGAAACAATAATCTTAAGAGGTAAGAATTTTCATGTTGGTAACTAAATAACCTCTGAACATAAATTGAAATGAGCATAACGTTTTAGAAAATTAGAGTAGCCAGATGATCTTGAAGTTATAAAATTCCTCATGATGATGTTGTGATATTTATTCAGGGTCAACACCTTTGAAGCTAGATAGTTTCATAGCAAGTTGTTTGATCAAGAAAATGTAAAGGAATGAATTTTATGCTTTCTATGAATATGAAGTAGTCGAAACTGAGTTCGAATGAATGATAGCCAGCAAAGAGATTGATTGATTTCATTGACAGCATTTTTTCTATAAGAATATGTCAACTGGTAGATAAAAGACAGCTGTCAAAAGAGAATAAACAACTGTCTTTTTCATTCACACAAAAACAATCTCTTTATAAAAAGAGGATCGCCTTATAACATCCCCCTTTATTGTAACGCTGATAAAAACGTGTAATCAATTGCCCGGAAAGCAATTAATCTATTAAATAAATCTGGCGTCGTATGAAGTAAATTAGGGAAAAATTACGTCACTGACGGATCAATTGAGTTTTGTAAAAACCGCAGGTAGGGTTATATCACAAGTTTTAAGTGCTTGAGAAGCCAGTACTTCAAGATCATCGTGACAATCATATTACTAATCATATGACTACTTACAGATACAAATAAAACGTTTACCCTCATTTTCTCATTCTATTTCTTTCCTCCCCCCGTCTCCCAGGCATTCATTTATATTAACTGGCAGTCGTTTCATAAACAGACAGACTCTTTCCCAGGGGCGCTCTGACAAACGCGAAGAGAACTCATTGCACCAAGGGACCTTTGCCCTTCCCAGCATCCCTGCGACCTTAGTTACTTTCGCAGGTTTTATCACCTAGCGAGGAGTATGGCCTCAGTGTATGGGTAAATGGCTTTCACTGAGTTCTTGTAAGGTCTAACTACCTTACCTTTTCATTATCCCATCAGCAGGAAGTCAGTATGGACCGAGGACAGCTTCTTTTGGCTGTTTTGCTGTCAATCACTTTCTGCGTATACGCTCAACAACAACAACAACAACAACAACACACAGGTACGATTGCGTCGGCTCAGTAAGAAAAAAATCCACTGAGTTGACTGCTCCTTAATTTATGCAAGTCCTTCACCTTCTAAGGCGACTGAAGAGAAAAGTTATCTTTCTATCATAATTGTGCAATTATGCAATTATGTGAGAGCATGAGAGAATTGGCGTCTTTGATTTCATTTTGTTCCACTGGCATACGAGATTACCTATAGAAGCCACTGGGGAATTTAAAAACTAAACTGAGGAATTTAAATAGTACATCTATTTACTACTACTCTATCTGTTACAAACTTCAGTGTTTGCCATGGTTGTTGGAAAGAAAGATCAAAAGTTTCCAGGTAAGTACCATTTAAAATCAGTTCCTGTGTCAGGAGTTCCGCTTCACAAGGAGCTGACTCGATTTATATTCTTCGTCTTAGAAATTAAAGTAAACGGCGTGAAAATGGACTTACACACGCCACAAGGGAGTCAAGTGAATCACCAAGCAACAGGGGCTCTAGTACAAGGGCCTCCGTCAGGTAAGCAGAGACGAGGACCTTATGATATGGGACGCTAATACTAAGCAACTTTGACGTTGTGGAAGGTACTGAACACTCATATCTCAGGTAAAAAGAAAACGGAGTTGTATTTAAGCGAGGCTTTATGGCCCTTTAACAACGTGCAAAAACGGGGAGACGAAAGAAGCAGGAACTTATAATAAGAATATTTGAATCTTTCTCCCTCACTTGTCTTCATTGTTCCTGCTCCGTTACCTCTTCTGCATTAACTCAAAAAGGCCGGGACAGGCTAATGGGTCGAACTTTTTAAAGGAATATCTGGACTCATAAACGCCTTTAACACCAAGAAATTTTGAAATTTTGTACGGAAAAGCGCTACATATTGCATAGGATTCTACGTAAAAGATATTTTATATGGGGAAGCAAATTTTTAATTGTGCATGATACTAACTTCTTCCGCCTAAAAATAGCAATGACCAGTCGAGTTTCGCCAGTAACGCTAGTAAAATAAATAAAACACATTGAAATATAAAATTCTAATCATCATCCTTTATTTGTGCAACTTAGAATCGTCCAAATTTACAGACTTCCATAGTGGGCCATACTGAAGTTTTGTAAGTTTTATCAAAACACAATATTTGCAAATAAAAACAAATAATTCCAGCCCTTGCCTCTTCACTATTTTTACCCATTGACATTCAACATATATTCATGATGTTATTGAGTGCGAAGTACTAAAGCAATAACTTTTTTAACATGATACATCAGTTCTCCTCTAGAGCGGATTTAACTTAAATTGTCCACTTACACACATATGCAGACCCTGAAACCTACATTGTTGAACACAAAGGTGCTGATACAAAGGACTCTAAACCTCCAGCAATGGCAGGTATGAACTTTACAAATTTACCATGATATATATAACCCAGAGTTTAGACCACGAGTACATAACCTCTTAATTTTCCTCAGGGGTGGTATATTTCCGGGCCGTATAGTTACCAATAGGGCTTAAGCAACAGCATTTGTGAGCGACGGACGTCAACCGGAAGTGGACTTTTTTGCATCATTGGGCAGTGGTTTGGTTAAAACTCTCGGGTAAATCGTCTTTAAAAGAGAAAAGAAAGTCAGCAATGAAAATTTGATAGCGTCAAGGCATATAAAAAGGAAGAAAGCCTCACTTCCGGTTGACGTTCGTCGCTCAAAAACGTCTTTCAAGAGAGGGTGCAGCACATCCCCTCCCGTGTAGCCTGTGAGCAAGCTCTCGATTTCGGGTGGCGAGCGAAACGACCCTCGCTCCTCTCGCGTGCTGTCCGTGCGTGACTTCTCGCGATATAACCTTCCGCGAGGAGAAGCACTGGATAAGAAGAGAAAAGAAGGAGCCATACGTATTTGGCTTGAGCTGTACTTCCTTATTCTTATCATGAAGATTAAGCAAAGAAAATGCAACGTCAAATGAAAACCGTAAAGATCGAAGAATGGAATAAACGTGACTTCTGCGCCCAATTAGTCGTTCTGCCAATGGTCACAAAGTCACTCTCTCACGTGTCAGTCTAGTTCTCTTTCCACACCTAGCGTCGCGTATCCTTGTGGTAGGTGGATTCCTGCAAGGTCGCGATACAGCTGGTCTTCAATCACTAGGGTGCTTTAAGCATAGGCCAACGAAGCCATCAGAAAGAAAGCAATTTGTTTTCATATTTTTTAACATTAGACAGTTCGAAGCAGCGAAGAAACCAGCCTTGGACACTTACAACCCTTGCTATGGTTTTCTGTTTCGCTAAATTGCAATTGTATTTAATGCTGAATCTACTTTTCTTCACTCTGCAGAAGCCATAGTGATGCCCTCAAAGAACAAAACGGGTAAGTAATATAAATTGAAAACCTATCGTGTCCTTTCATAACAAGGTGTGTAGTAACCTTTTGACGGAAAACCCATGGTTTCGTTACTTCTACTCTACACGCTGAGGTTTAGTTTTGGACGGCAAAAAAAATAGTGGTCATCCGAGCCACGCGAAGGTCCAGCGCTTGCAGTGCAAAGGTTGTACCTTCATTTCTCAGTTATTTTAAGACCCTGAGTATTGGGCCGGCCCCAGGAATCGAACCCGCGACCTCCCGCTCTGCAGTCAAGCGCTCTACCGACTGAGCTAATCCTGCCGCGGCAAGCATTTTGTCCTGTACATATTTATGCGATATTGACCAAGTGTGAGATCAAGATGGCTTGATTCTGACCAAGTTCCTTTTTACGTTTTTATGGACCGTTAAGATAACCAAGCGGACCTCAAGCTTCTTTAGTGCCTCGACCTCCCAAAAGCATCAGATACCTTTATAGCACAAACCGTTTACAGTTTGGTTTATAGCATAATCAAAAATAAGAATTATCCAAATTTGACCATCTAGGCTAACTTTCACTACCCACTTTTCCCAGAGGGCTTTCTAGTTAGGATCAAATTAAACACCAGTATGTACTTTTATCTTTGCTGATAATAACCGCAACACCCACAAGGCTAATGAAAATTCCAAGAACACGAAAACCTGGAAGTTATATATTTGATATTATTATTTTTTTTTTACTTTTTAGACCAGGATAAAATGATGGATAAACTTAACCTGACGAAAGAAGAAAAAGGTAAGAGATTCTGAAGGTTAGTGTGTTGCATTTTTTGGGTTTCCTTTCAAAAGCTTTCTGATGTGTCAGGTAAAGTTTAATTAGCTCTTGCTGAGAAAACCGTCTCATACAAAACGGCTATATCTATTTAGGAAGAGCCCTCCTTCTTGTATAAGAGCTAATTTACAAGTACCACCTTGTTGTTCCCACTACCCCAACGTAGCACAACCAGCCTTTTAATGGGACAGTATCATAATCATCAAACTAATATTGCAGAGAAATTGTTTCCGTGCGAAAACTACCAGCCCTACTGTGACAATTATGCTGTTAACGGACAGTGCCGAGATGTGTGGACGCAAAAGAACTGCAGAAAGAGCTGTAAACTATGTGATGGTAAGCAAATCAAACCCTCTTACCACTTGAGTCCGTCGATAATCAGTAGTTGCAAATTGAGTACATTTAAATTATTGCACAGTGATTTGTGATTGGCTAAGCTCCGCGCTGTTTAAGTCAAACATGTGCTTTCAAGTAATTTTAGGCGGAGAATTTGAAGTTTTAAAGACTTCAAGGAAGGAAAGAAGTCGTGTAAGGAGTTTAGGTCAGCATAAAATTTCTCCCGCACAGAAGGGCGCTCGCTAGCCGACTGTGTTAAGCCTTCATCCTCTCGCCCTTTTCATTAATCGGTGGATGTCACATAGATTTGAATCAATTGCTGAATGTGTTATTAAACATTTCAGTTCCTTATGGAGTCTTTATTGGATGCCAGGATCTCGATGTCTGTAAAAGATTTGCCATTTCGGCTTGCATGCTTAGCTGGGTTAGAGACACGTGCAAGAGCAAATGTGGTCAGTGTGATTATGGTAAGGAACGTGTGGCGCGTACTGGGTTTCTGGGCTCCTGAAAACATGTAATTACTCTTTTTAAGGGGCTATGCCACGATGATTTTGTGATTTTAAGGCCAATTCTGTGCTGAAGTCATTACTTAGTGCCTTTTACCCAAACACAAAATGTGTCTGTAGAGTTTTGACAAAAAAAACTAGCAAATCGCGAGACATAGACTCTCTAATAGCCCACTTCCGAGTTCCAAAAACCCTCACTTTCAAAATGAGGCTAGGTGCACAACCTTTCTTGTGAAAATGAGTTTTATTTGCATGAGTATGGAAAATGATTTCTATATCAAATGCTGAGCACCTAAACTCGTTTTGACACAGAGGCCCGGGGGAACTCGGAAATGGCCTATTGTAAGTGGAATTATTTTCAGCATGAAAGAGGTTTTAGAAGAAGCTGAACCTGCAAATTAAGGAATATCATAGTATTTTTCGCAGCAGTTTTTTTGACACGTGACCCAAATACGACCCCTCCTTACCAAATTGGCTAGGTTCTTTTATTAATAGTTACTGAAAACTGTTATTCCCCTCTGCTTCTTGTATGTTAGAACGTCAAGCTAACAGCAATATAGTCATGGGCAAAAAGAGGCATTTCTTTGGCAAGAAAGACAATCATTCAGACAAACCTGTTGTTCAAAACGACAAGGAAAAACACACTGAGAAAAAGAACCACAAGACTACTTCACACGACGGTAAACCTAATCAAATTGACAAAGCTCTAAAGACAATCAGCAAAAAGGAAAAAGACAAAGTGATAAAAGCGATGAAAATACAGAAAATAAAGGCCGACGCTCCTGGAAAGACCAGTAAAAGTGACGTGAAGGCTCAGTACAAACCGGAAGTTATCGGTTTGAAACCGGAAGCTGCTGTTGATGAAAAACCAGTTCCAAAAGACGAAGAAGACGACAGTGATGAGTCTGGTGAGGTTTCAAAAGCTGTGGTGAACAAGAGTGATGAAACTGATGCTGCTGATGACGATACAGCTGACGATAATAACGACGGTGACGAGGTAGGTTGGACAGAGCTATTCAGTCAATAAATCATTCATATGATTATACTGCTACATGAGAAATTTCTGCAATTTAATTGGCTTAGAGAAGTGGTATTTCAACTTAATTTGAAATACCTACATGTGAAAATTACAAACCCTGTGCCGGTAGTGGTATAAACAAATAATACTATGATTTGTACGAGAAATTTGGCTAAATACCACTTGTGATATTTCAAAATTGTTTCAAATTTCACTCGCCTAACGGCTCGTGAAATTACGCATAACAGTTTCGAAATATCAGTCGTGGTATTTATGTCAAATATCACTACAAATCATGCTATTACCTATACAAATCTGCATAATTTCTCTCTTTCTACATTTAGCATCAACGAGTCCCCCCCAATTTCTCTAATTAAAGTCAATAACATAAATTTGAGGAAATCCATTGACTACAATACTAGCAATAAACGCTGAGGATTTTCTTAACTGCATATAAAACCAATCACACGCCAAAAGTTAAGGTTGAAATTGGCAAACGAAATATTTGTAGCATTTTAGTTCTCAACGTGTAAAAAGTGCCTTGAGCTATTCCGTCAGTACATAAATGGTAAGCCAATGTTTTATTTATCTGTCAGTAAAAATACGAAGCCAAATTTTTATTTTCTTTACGGACATTTAACTGTCAATAGTGTAATCATTCATTGACGACAAGGGTTTCACTAAATGCGTTTTTTTCCACCTTTGTAAATTTGATATAATTACCTTCTCATCATTAAAGCTTGCTGTCCTAATGAGATCTTTGTCATCCTTTTTTGTTAAAAAAGAAAAATGTACCTTTATCAATATTATTATTATTGTTATCATTATTATTATTTTGCCACAGAACCAAGATAAGGATAAAGAAGATTCAGGAAGTGCACAAGACGAAAAGGAGGATGAGGAATACTCCACAGATAAAGCTTCTGGGCATGCGCACCTTAGCGCCCACGACCATAACTTGGGAGCACCAATCAAAATGGATGCCGACCCTAGAGGTGAGCCCGTGGTCGTTAAGCTTGTTCATCAGCCAATCAGATTTATCGACGCTCCTGGAAAGAAAGTAAAAGTTGTGACGCAGAAGGATGTAAAGAACGCCAATCCAAAAGTCATCAAGAAGAAGAAGGTTTCTAAGAAAACGCCAAGTGACAAGATTGTGAAGGGAGACAAACATTGACATTAAGATGTTTAAAAGAGTTGCAGTAGCTGAACGATTATGAAAATCCTGTTGTTAGATAAACTTTAAGAATAGGATGCCGGTTTGACGCGTCACAAATCTCGGGATTGCATATGTTGGCAGCAGGAGTGAATATATGTTGGTTCTTATATCTTGAATGAAATGTTTTGTCATACTTTTTGTTTTACTCAATACACCAGGAAACATTTTTGCTATGAAACTATTACCGGATGTACTAACGCAAGCAGATGCCTAAGTTAGCTTTAGGTTTCAACTCGAACACGAAAGTAGAAACATTGTTAAGGTTTCTAGTGATTAAAATTTCAATAGTCTCTTACGCTAGTAAGGCGAGATAATAGGTACAGTTTCAACGTGCAACACTAACTGTTTAAGCTACGTATTTGTCTTGAAAATTGTCCTGAAATTCTGTTTTATTGTGTGTTAAGCACTCTGACCACTTGTGATTGGAAATAAAGTAACGTTTTGCTAACTAACACTAATTACAAAAGCTATGTGTGATTTAATTGTAACAGTATTGGCGCGCGCGAACCAAGGAGGCTAAGACGACCGGAACCTAACCCTGTTTCTTTAGCATGAAGCATCAAGGAGTATCACTAGTCTACCCTGGATAGGATGCTAGTCCATTGCAGGGTTAACCCTAGCGGTATATCATCAGGACGTATTTTACTCCCGGGTGCAATTAGTGACAATACTACATCCCCCCTGGATGGGATGTTATTCCATTGCAGGGTTAACCCTAGCAGTATATCACCAGGACTTATTTTACTCCCGGTGCAATTAGTGACAATACTGCAGGATTAACCCTAGCAGTATATCATCAGGACTTATTTTACTCCCGGGTACAATTAGTGGCAATAGTACAGGGTTAACCCTAGCGGTATATCATCAGGACTTAATTTACTCCCGGGTTCAATTAGTGACAATACTACATCCCCCCTGGATGGGATGTTATTCCATTGCAGGGTTAACCCTAGCAGTATATCATCAGGACTTATTTTACTACCGGGTACAATTAGTGACACTACTACATCCCCCTTGGATGGGATGTTATTCCATTGCAAGGTTAACCCCAGCATTATGGCGCCCGTATCCATTGATACACCTGGGTAAAAAAATGTGATGGTGATTGGAAAAACAAGACAAAGAATAGCAAAGAGAACATTTAAAACGTTTGCTAAAAGGTGACCATACATTGCAAAACATATCCAAACCCCCAATCATAACATTTCATAAGCATGATACATTCGATGTAGAACGCACTCTTAACAAACATTAGAATGAGATTGCAGTGGTCAACCGTCCTTGATTGTTTGAAGAAATCTTGGGACACGCATCTAGCATCCTGTAGGTTTTGCAGGGACGAATGACATCATCTTCAACATCGCGAAGGAGGGAAAGCCTGGGGTCGAGATGAGTCGAACACACGCCGCTGTCTTTGATTATCACTAGCTGGTATCATTTTGACACCTGGCAAAACGGATTTTGACTGTAATTAAAGAAACCTTGGCCATTCAATAACAAAAGCCATCTTTAAATGATAGCATCATCAGTGAAAAGCTCATGCTTGATTGGCAGTCCATGTAAAGTTTACCCTTTCTCCCCTCGATCACCTCATGACGAGATTATCGGTCAATATATGTAAGGAAATCCAAGACTGTTAGCTTCTGGATTCCACGGCGTGGATTCCGGATTCCAGGTACTGAATCTGGATTCTTTGTCAATGGAATATGGATTCCGGATTCCAATCGGTAATGGCATTCGGATTCTTTGAGTTGTATTCCGGATTCTAAAGCCCAGGATTCCGAATTCCAAAAGGAAAATTTTCACAAGCAAAAATTTCCCGGATTCCAGGTTTCCTTACATATGGCGATAACTATGTGGAAGGAATCACATGGTCCTACCACTAAAACTAATCCTATTTTGTTGAACCTTGCATAATACAAATTATTTGTATTATTCGATGATTTTACAACAAAAATTTGAATTTTCGTAATGGCCACTATCAAAAGTGGAAGGGTCAAATTACGGTTAAGATCTTTTTCGTAATATCGGTTCGAGACCCCTTGCGAAAAACAAGAAGAATCGTAAGACCATGAATAAAGCCAAAAAAATTGTACAGAGTGTTTACGCATGATGTCATGTCCGCCATGTTGGTGTTCCAAAACAGTAAAACGGCCATGTTGGTGTTGACCTCTTTTCTCATGTGAATGCTTTCTCTGATCGCAATTCATTTGCACACTCCTGGCCACATGACTGAAAACTCTCTATTACTGAAAAGCCCAAGCTCCGTACAATTCAGCGCCCTTTCCATGGAAACGAGGCTAATGGCCCCTATTCTCCCGGCCGTACAAGTCCTTTCTGTCTGAAAACCGCTGAATTGCCGGCTCATGCGTAATAACAGCTATTGAAAAAGCCGTGGAAATTATTGTTTTAAATCTTATCATATTTTTGAAATTCAAAACAACGTTAGTGAGGACCGTTGGCAATTTCCTCGATGTCTTCCTTATAACGATAAAAACTCAAACGAGGTAAGTCTAGACTTACAAGAACGATGTTGCTCTTCCAGTCGTGATTGTTCTCTATTGAAAGGCTTACCAGAAGTCACGTTGACAAGAAAATAATTGCCCATGAAACTTTTTGCCCTGACACCATATTATTTTTTAATTCCCTGCTCGGGGCAGAAAGATATTTTCGCAAAAAAACTTAATTTAAAATCTAACAAGAATTGAAACTCTTATTTGCACGATCGTAGCATTACAAAAAGAACAACTGATGCGGGAGATGCTTTGGTGGATGCTAAGAATGATCAATCTTCCATTAGATAACAGATAACATCTACCTTAACCCGCTGATCAAATCGTGTTGGGTTATTCTTTATCGCCAAATAAGCAAAGATGATGCGAAATACGAGTTTATTTTCAAATATATAAAATATCTCTCTTGATGGATCAAAGTAGTCGATTTCTTGCATGTATATTAAGTTATTTAGCAGCCAATTTTAAACACCAGTGTCAGTAACCTGTTCTTCACTTTAAATAGAAGTAATGAAGCTGACGAGTTCTGGCTGCGGATTTAAAGCCCTCTTAGTACTACTATTTCTGGAGATACAGTACGGAGTTATAGAAGCCAAAGGTAAATAGGAGATTTCCCTTAAAGATTATCTGACACCTCTAGATAAGAAGAAATAGGTCAAGTGACAGCAGTGATTTATCTAAAACTAACACAAAACCCTTCAGGAGAGACACACACTATAGGCTTTGAGCGTCAACGCCTATCGATTCAAAACTTTATCGACATTCATTGAACCGAACGAGATTTTAATACTTCATTTCGCCATGTGATTAAGATCTTAGTTGTAATGAAATGACTTCCTTTTACCATCGTCAATAATTCATTATATTAGTTTCGCCAATTTCGAAGGAAACACCCGTTTGTATTTAAAAGTTGACACGGCGCCACCCGCTCTCGTGTAAATCCCCGCACAAAACACCTTTAGCAACATTTCAAAAACAAACTATTTGATATTTCTGGGGTAAATTGTCTCGAAAAAAGTTGCTCATCCTTAAATTGGAGACCTAAAGAATTCACCGTAAAATGTTCAAAACTATGATTTATAATCATCATTAACTCATGACAGCACGATCTTTTGAGAATATTATAGGACGATTGTCCCGCCTTAAAAAGTTCTGTTTATTGTATCCCTTGAACCCATTAAATTTACGTTTATTAAACTTAAAGTGGATTTCCACTGTTGGGTAATTTTTATGTGCGGACGCACGTTAATTAACGCACGCAAAATAAACAATAAAATAAAATAGGGAAAAAAGTTAAAGTTTAACCTCGCTCAACTTTTGGGCTTACGCGCGACCTTTCATAATTTCTTTTTCATTTACGCATTTAATCCCATTTATTTATTTATCTTATTTACGTAAATTTTAAGAGCGTACGCACGCAAAAATTCACGACGGTTTCGAATACACTTCGGGTAAATTGAAAAAAGCCAAGCGGCCCGTCGTTTTCAAATTTATCTAAAATTGCTTATAGTCTAATCTTTATTACGCGGGTTAGTCATGAAGCCATAATTTTTCTGCGGACTCAATAATTAAAAGGCGCCTTTTGAAGCGATGATGTAAAAAAAAAAAAATAATAAAAAATAAGCAGCATCATATGCCGTGACTTGGACACAAATATATAGGAGCACTGATATAGTGCTCGGCCATTTGGTGTTTGGACTGTTCACAGTCCCCTACTATTTTTTCGTAAGATCTTTGAGATCAAACAGGCGGCCATCTTGGATGCAAAAAGATCTGGGGTTAAGTGAGACTTGGTAGCCATTGGGTTGAATTGTAGGCAGTGTTTATAGGAAGCTAAAATCTGCAAGCAGCCCATAGTGCAGTTCAACACACCAGTCCCATAGTCCAGTTCGACTTACCAGTCCTATAGTGCAGTTCGACACACCAGTCCCATAGCGCAGCTCGACATACCAGTCCCATAGTGCAGTTCGACATACCAGTCCCATGGCGCAGCTCGACATACCAGTCCCATTGCGCAGTTCGACACACCAGTCCCATAGCGCAGCTCGACATACCAGTCCCATAGCACTGTTCGACATACCAGTCCCATAGTGCAGTTCGACATACCAGTCCCATGGCGCAGTTCGACATACCAGTCCCATAGCGCAGTTCGACATATCAATCCCATAGCGCAGTTCGACACACAGTCCAGTCTAAACCAATACCTCAAAATTGCCAGCATTCTTTAACCAGGTGACAACAGCATAGGTAATTTCTTCACCAGATGTAAAAAAGGAAGAGTTACGTTTTGCCTATCCACTTTGCAATCATTACAAACCTTTTCATTTAAGTGTTATTTATGGTAGTGTTTTGTTTTCTCGCTAGCTATCAAGAAATCCAAACATGCTGTTCACAAAAGCGGAAGCAAGAAGAATAACGGTACTTTTTTTAACGACAGGAACTAAAAATAACTGAAACAAGTGACAACCTACAAACCTGGTCAATACGTCTTGGGACACTTCCGGAAATTGGGCACAAAAAGACGCACTTTGCTGAATTAACTCATATTCTACCTCTTAAAAAAGCTTGGGGATGTTGTTGTAAGGGGCTATTAATGCTGCCCCTCCTCTCTTCCAAGAAGTGTTGATTGTGTTGAACATAGCGTCAACACTGCACTGGGGGAAAGGGGGGGAGGGAAGATGCCTCACTTTGACGAACTATTGCGTTAGTGTCCCAAGAGTTTCGACCATGGTTGTGGTCTTAACATAATAGGCCACTTGCACTAAGAGGTCACGTGACCAATGCTTCCTTTAAACAATGAGTTGGAATCTTGCTGATGCCAAAAATTGTTAGAGCACACAAAAATTATCTTAAACCCGAAATTGGAGAGGAAACGCATTTAAGGGAGATATTTTATGGCACTTTGATTTTTCAGCAAAGTAGTATGGTTTGTATTGGCCGCCATGTTGGAGGGCATGCTCTTGCCCTCCAACATGGCGGCCAAAATTACTTCTTGCTTATATCTTGTTCAACGTTTCATAGTTACGCTCAGATGTGCTGTAAACGTTATCACATCGTCTTTTCAACATTTTCCTTGAAGTTTAAGTGCAAAATTTGTGTTCAGAGAGAGGTAATTCATAATTTCAAAAATCACATTTTGGTCACGTGACCATTTTACGACTTATTCATTTTAAGAAAATGGTGCGGGTTTGAAAAACCAAATCACCATTATTTTGTTTAAGATATGACCCACTAATCGTTTTTCGAAGGCAAAATCATATAACTTTCATTTTCATAAAAACGATGTCACATGCCTCTTATTGCAATTGGCCTATAGCTGATTGTTTACAGGCAAGGCGTTTTGACTGCATCTCTATGTCACATTCAGTCAATTCCAATATTTTAGGCGGAATTAATTGTTTTCCTTTTCCCACTAGCCCCTAAGGGAGATTTTTGTGTGGATCATTCATACTGCCCGAGGTACAGTGACTGGGACTGCGCCTCTAATTGGGTTCAACTAAACTGCCCAAGGATGTGCAGACTTTGTGAATACGAGGGTGAGTTAAAATGTCCCGAGATAATCGTTTTTAAAATTAATGAAAGTCATTTGAATATACTTTACTTAGCAAATAAGTCATAATGATATTTATATGGACATGCGTATTCCAAGGTATTCCTTAATTTGTTATGCCCTGACATTTGAACCGAATCAAGAATCCTCCAACAGTTGCCATTTTCGGATGTGTCTCACACGTTACTTTTCGGGTAGTGAGGGGAGACAACCGGAAATACGGCAGCGTTTGCAGGCTTCTTCAAGAGCCAGTATTTTCCGGAGTCTCACTTTCCGTACCGTTTCAATAAATATCGCGATCATTCTTCCGACGAGAGCACATCCTTTCTGAAACAATCCGTTTATCCGAATTGCCACAAACTTTTATTTTTAAATGTGGCAAGGCACTCAAAACCTCGGCCTTGAATTAACAGTTGATAAAACTGATTTTTTCTCTGTTTAGCACTCCTTCTGGTAGAGCACCACAATTTCTAACGGATTGCAAAAAGGAAAACCAATTATCGCAAATTGGAGCAAGTTTCAAGTAATTTGGTTATGGTTGCTTGCCTAAGTGAATGGCAAATAAATCTCGCGCCATTTTCTTGGCCAATCTCGTCTTGTCGCAGGCGTTTTTAGTCACCTTGGGCGAGCTGCTTATAATTGCTTCGTTAGCAATGTTTGTGTCTTCCATGGTTTGTCACTGTTACCATCGGCTTTAGGTTTACCGCGAGACGAGGAAAATCGCTGTAAAATGCTAACCACGTAATCCCTATGCAGGTCCTGATCTCATGCAACTTCCAGCCGTTCTGTACATCAAAAAGGGAGACAAAAAGCATGGGATCTCTGGAAAGAGAAAACAGAAGAGCAAACATACTTCCAAACATAAGGTCGTAAACAAGAGAGATGAGACTCCCGGCGCTAGACGAGATGTAGTTTTCCTCAGCAAGCCTTACGACTACCAACCAACCGAGAGGTCACCGACAACCAGTTACACTCTTTTTAACTATAAAAGCAACTACAGGAACTGGCAATTCCTGTTTCCTGAGGAGCACCCTGTATACTTAAAATATGCCGATCAGTCTGCTGATCCTAACCAGCAAGCGTCTGCGTCTGTACAACGGCAGACTGGGGCAAGTACAGACGCTGCAGGTATGCCTGCAGCACCGGCATATGGTGCTTCACCTGCCGCTCAATCAGCAGCCCCTGCTGCCCCAGCTGCAGCTCAACCAGCGGCCCCTGCAGCCCCAGCTACGGCGCAATCGGCGGCCCCTGCAGCTCCTGTAGCCCCAGCCTCACCGAAAGCAGCTGCTCCTGCACCTGCAGCTCCAGTTGCGGAAGCTCCTGTAGCTCCATCTGTGCCGCAGACAGGTACATCAGCAGCTACCGCCCCAGCCGCTCCTCCTGCTGCAACAGTGCCTCAGGCTGAACAGACAGCTGCTGCAGTTCAACAACCTGCCGCACAGGCAGCAGAATCTTGGGCAGGTAACCAGTCTGTATACACCAATCAGTCACAGGAATTCCCTCCTGCTGCCGGTAACCAGACCATTGAGCTCCTTAACCAAACGGTCACAGTGGCAAACAATACCCAGGAACCTGGGTATGGCTTTCAACCAGACGTGGCTAATGAGACCCAATCGAATGAGACAGTCTTGATGGGAGCCTATGCAGGGAACAACACTGAAAACCAAACAGTCCTAACAGGTAATGAACATATGTGATTTGATGATCGCTTCGTATTGTTAAGTACTTTGCCATTTAAAAGAAAGTCAAAGTAAGTCAAAAGAAAATGATCAACGTGGAAGCCTAATGAAATGTCTTATAAGATGTGGCCATGTTCAAATTTCACAACACGGTCAGTTGGAACCAAAAAGCCTACTGGGCGAAAAGCGTTCTCGGAAATGCTTTCCCTGGGGTAGACAGTAGGGCGACCAAAAGGTGCCTTTCTGTCATTCCAACGCTATAAAAAAGAGTCTAATTCAAGCGCTAGACCACCTTAACTTTAAAAATCCCATTACAAATATCACTTTGTTATGAGTATTATTTTGTTGTTGTGGAATGTTTCAAAAGGCACAAACTTTCGTGTTATTTTATTGCACAAGGTAACAACACATCACTGGTCGAGCCACTGAATTCAACACTAACATTCTTCATCAGTCAGCCCGCTTCAAACAAATCACTTGCACAAATGCAGTCTGGGGCACAGTCGCATTCATTAAATGAATCACTTGCACAAATGCAATCTGGAGCACAGCCGCATTTATCAAATAAGTCACTTCCGCAATTGCAATCTGGAGCACAGCCTCATTTATCAAATGAATCACTTGCACAACTGCAGTCGGGAGCACAGACGCATTTACCAAATGAATCACTTGCACAATTGCAATCTGCAGCGCAGCCTCATTTATCAAATGAATCACTTGCACAATTGCAGTCGGGAGCACAGACGCATTTACCAAATGAATCACTTGCACAATTGCAATCTGCAGCACAGACACATTTATTAGCACAACATCCGCAATCTCTCCTAAACGCTTCACCGCTAGTTCAAGACAAAGCATCCAAAGAGCCACCAAAAACGTCACCTCCAGTTTCTCTGCCACCATCCTCATTTCACATGTCAGCGGAAGAGGTAAATTCTCAACATAAACTTCATGTTGATAACACGGATGCGTCTAGTGAAATGAAAGGTCATTTTAGCCCTAATGGTGCAAGTGTGACTTTGTCTGGACCAGGTTCTTTGGACCTCACCTCCACCGGCCAGTCAAATACTCAGGATGTTACGGTTGATTCTGACGGTGCTGCATATACTCCCTGGACATGCTGTAGAAAGGTCCCGCGGCCCAAAGATTGCAAACCATGCCCCAAAATGCCAAAGGCTCCCCCAAGTGAGTTATATACATTATCTATCTTCTCGTAAATTTTTACTGGGGGGCCCGTCCCTTGATTATTTTTTGGAGATAGCTACAATATTGTAGGTCGCAGGGGCAAGGCACCGAGATACTTCATTTGGACTAGACGGGCCTCCATCCTACCGGTGTGGACCCGAGATTATTTGATCCTGTTCCCCCAGGGGATATATATTACACCATGAATAGTAAGATTTTAAGGGAAGTAGATGGAAATAATATAATAGGAATTTTGGTTTCATGTACGGATCAAGTTTCCACGAATATTGCTGAATAACAACTAACGTTGAACGACGAGTTGTTTATTTAGTATTAAGCTTATGATTTTCCTAGCGCAGGTCAAGACAGGGACAGTCCACGCTTAGCATATGGGTTCACGAGTCCCAACAGCTCAACATCATCGTAAATTGAACAGAGATACCAAATAACGCATGAACGTTGAGTACCACACATGTAGTGGCAACTCAGCACCCGTTTGCCTTATTGCAAAGATCTCGGTGTCATGTAAGGGACAACGCCACTCGAGAGACTTTTAACTGGACTTTCTCACAAGTCTTTTAACGTTTAGGGCCTGGTAACTCAATAAAGACTCCCAAGACCGCTAGCACTGATTTTTTCGCTGGCTACTTTTTATTGCGCTTTTATGTCTACAAATCAAAGTAAGCTTTGAATGTTAGAAACCGTTGTAATAGTTCCTCATGGGTGACTCTCTTGTTGCGCCCTCTTAAGTCGCCTCTTAAGGGATAGTATTAAACAGATTGTTATCACATGCCTTGATTCTTGCAAACGGGATGTAATATCAAGATGATCTTAATTCGAAATTTGTTCTTTTATATTCCAGTGCCTTACGTGTTTAACGTGTACTGTGACGACCTGTACAAAGACTGTGGTTATGGTTACTCTAACTGCAATGATACCTGGTGGCAAATGAACTGTCCTGCAACCTGCAACCTCTGCAAGGGTAAAACTATTTCTAAACACGCTACTTTTAGCGCTCTCTAATTGTATTCGCCTGTGCCACAGACGACACTTAACTCTGGTCAAGTCCGTCCGCGAAACAGCGCGGAAATCGTTGTTCTGGGCCCCACCTGTGAATTTGTATTTGAGTACGTGTCATGGGCCAGTTGGACAACATGGACTGGACTCTGGACTGGACTGGACTGGACTGGGGGGGTAATTTTGTTTGGAGGGGGAGGTTGTATTATTTTTTCAGTCTGTAAAAAAATCGCGTTTTCAACCTTTCCCCAACAGGCTATATTTTTTCATTTGGGTGAGGGGGGGGGGGGGGGGGGGGGGGGGGTACACTGTAGTATAATATAGACTTTACTCTTCTTTGTCATTTTTTGGTTTTTGTTTTATGTCTGTCATTTTTAGTCTAGGTTGGGGGCTTAGATTGGTGACACTGTTTGACTCACGGCCGTCACGTTTCACTTGAAAGTTGAAGAAAATGTTACGTAAATTAACAAAAACATGACCTGTTTCTTCTGCGTACCAACCAACCCATGGCATTGTTAGTT
Organism: Porites divaricata; assembly: GCA_038088405.1. Taxonomy (NCBI): domain Eukaryota; kingdom Metazoa; phylum Cnidaria; class Anthozoa; order Scleractinia; family Poritidae; genus Porites; species Porites divaricata. The sequence goes on from JBBMOI010000008.1 coordinate 6,670,808, forward strand.
GGTGTAAAATGGGGTTGACAGGCCTACACGACTCCCCAGCGCGTGTTCAAAACAGCCTTTTTATAGTTTGGCTCTCACGAGTCTTTGAGCGACCGCCCTCTTTTATAAGATACGAGGGGCGGTTTTTTGTAGATTCCGCTCAGTAATGGTTGTTGTTCTATTAAATGCCAGTTTTTTATGAGAATTTGTTTTAGGTTTGGCACTGATGGTTGGCATTATTAATTCCTACTCCGTGAAGCAACAAAACCCCCTTGAGGCGGCTGGTACGTGAAAGAAACAGGGTCTATCTTTTTGTCGAGGGTCGCATTTCTTACCCGACCATCTGATCCCTGTTCGTGAATAAAAGCTACCCTTTTCGAGCACAATAGGAAATAATTGCTGAAGCCGTTGTGAAAGATAGTTTTTTGCTGCAGACACTTTTGATTTCTGTTTGAAATGCACATGAGTGTACAAAATTAGTTTCGCCACATGTCTTCCTATTTAATATCCCACTGCCGCCATCAACTGCGCCGATAAGTGTTGGTTTTGCGTTCCTCTCGTGTTTCAGGGTGTTTCAGATTTCTGCAGTGATATAATTTCAGGTTTTGCTGCAGAATGTTGTTAATTGAAGGAGTTTATTTTTGCGGGGCAACTCGGGCGATAGCATCAACCATCTAATATCACGTACCTAGGTCACGATTTCCAGTGTCGGTGATTATCGATGACTTGTCTGATATTTTTTTAGCCTAAGGTCTATGATATTTTTTTGGGCACGACCTGTCTACCTTCACGGGGAGGGAAAAGGTTCTTTGCTTTTCGACCCTCGACAAAGAGAAAGACTACAAGAAACAGGTCATGTTTTTGTTATTACGTAACATCCACTCCTGCTATTTTTCTTCAACTTTCAAATGGAACGTGACGGCCGTGAGTCAAACAGTGTGACCAGTCTAAGCCCCCAACCTAGACTAAAAATGACAGACATAAAACAAAAACCAAAAAATGACAAAGAAGAGTAAAGTCTATATTATACTACCCCCTCCCCCCCCCCCCCCCCCCCCCCCCAAATGAAAAAATATAGCCTGTTGGGGAAAGGTTGAAAACGCGATGTTTTTACAGACTAAAAAAATAATACAACCTTTCCCCCCCAAAAAAATTATCCCCCAGTCCAGTCCAGTCCAGTCCATCTTTTCCAACTGGCCCGTGTCATGACTGGTCAGATAAAAAAGTCATTGTCGATTTGCCAATTAGGATGAAAGGAAATTTAAAAAGCACTTCCGGTAATACGTTGAATCCGTTGGGGGGCCCAGAAAAAGAATCTCTTCTCTACTTCGCAGACGTTACTAACCGAGGTTAAATTACATTGTACGTCTGCGATGCAGGCTATAAATGTATGTGAAAGGCAAAGAGATAGACCTCTTAAGCTTGAATTTTTTGTTTTCCCAATGAAAGCCTCAAGGGAATTTGGCCCTCTGTGTTTTATTCACGTGAAAGAGAAGAAATTTGAAAGAAACAACAAAAGAGTTTTATCACATGACCCCCACTGAGAAAACAAAACACACAAGAGGTCTAATATCATGGTTGGAACAAACAGTCACTTTGACACTTAAGCATGCCCACCGCCAGATTGTTTAGTAGCCGCTCAGCCAACCACATAGCCTAACAATATATACCACGATAAAAATAACTCACGACGCTCAATTTGAAAACAACTACAAAGGTTGTGTTGACACAAATTTTCGCCAAAAATCGTTTCATCAGAGAAAACCCATACGCTTGCGTGATGATACCACTTTCTTTGCTAGTCTAAAACGGGTCATGTTTTGCAGCCTTGTTCCAACATTTTAGGTTGGGCCTTGGTTGAGGTTTCATAATATTTTAAGAGCGTGAAAAATATTTTGTGGTAAACATCGCAACTTTTTGAAAGTACCCCGCATGCTGCCATTTGTAATTTTAGACACTATACCGTATACCTTTGGGCGGTTGGTAACAAACATCAACAGGCGGCGGAACAAACGGTTTTTGAGGCCACTTAAGAAATCCTTTTCGCCAAGACGAAAATATTACAGTCAATTGTCTCTCTAAGACAGATACCTCTTGGACCCGTACTTAGTCAGGGGCTGACTTAGTGTCCGTCTAAGAGTGAGTCCGTCTTATAGACTGAGTCAAATATAGAGATTAAGAAATAGTGGGACAACTCCAGATTTTCGTTTTGCCAAGGTGTCCGCCTTATAGAAGACAGTCCTCTACTATTACTATTTTACACATTTCTTTCTCTTTTAGCCAAGGATAAAAAAGAGTCTGCCCCAAAAACGAAGGAGATAATGCCCAGTGAAGTAAAGGACCTCGACACATCAGAATTGCAGTCAGATCTGATAGCACCCGTTGCAAGCGACAAGCCCCTGGTAGCCAAATACACTCTCCGAGTGAGGCCCAAACTTGTGAATGGTATACCTCAAATGCAGGAGATCAGGATCATGCCGCCAAACAAAACAACAACCTCGGCATTCGTTAAGCCACTTATGGTTCTCAAACAGAATATCACAAAGCCAATGATCGAGAATATTGAGATCGACGTGCCTAAGAAAGGAGCAAAGTACAGCCGTAAGCCGAGCGTGGAGGTGATCGAAGGTGATCACAAGGAGACGCTGGATGTTACCAGAGGAAAAGCCATTGTCGAGGACGCGGCGGCACAAAGATCTAACACAAAAGCTGGAGGTAGTGACTATTAAAATGCTGTGAATAGAGGGGGTTATTGGCAGTTTGTCTGTTAATTGCCAATTGCACAGCGCAATTACCCCTTTAGCGTCCCAAAGGGATACTTCGGAACCTCCCTTAGAGGGGCGTTCCTGGGGCCAGAAATAATGTTCAGTCGGGAGTGGTGTTCTCTAAAAACGTCCGGGTAGTTGAACTTGATGACGTTTAGAGTGCTAACAAAATAACTGCAATAATGTTTCTAGCTACTTTGAATACGTCCAAACTGTGATTGAGAAGAGAGCTCAGCATCTTTATACTCGGATGACCCCATATAAGTTCTTCTGAAACAGGCTTGAATCGTAAAATTACGATCCAAGCCAATCTTAAATTTGATTGTATGGAGTCAAAATGTGATTGTCTGAGCTTAACGATGCCTACATCTCCCCACCAATTCTCACTAACAGACTGATTTTTGGCGAAGGTTTTTTTTCAGCTTGTTCTTTCTGAAAATGCTAACCAATCCCATAAGTTCTAAAATTTGAATTTTTGTGACGTCACACTTCTCCTCTCTACAACTGTTATGTTTTAATGATCAACTTAAGAACCCGAGGAAGTGAAACCTTTAGAAGATACCCAGGCGCCAAAGGAACAGGCACAGCTTGCCTCAGATTCTCAAACCTCGACGGTGACTCAGTCTAATGCAACCACTTCAGCAGAACAAACTTCTGCCACACAAGCTTCGTCAGCTCAGACCCAGTCTGCCTCCACCGCACAGATCGCTAACCAACCATCTACTACGACCCAGTCCTCTTTAGCTACGCAGACAGCTGCCTACGCCAATGGTATGTTTTAGTGTAATTTCAAGTTCAATATTGTAGTTTACTAAAATATTTATATTCTGGCAAATGCTGCACGAGTCGACTACATTACCAAATTGCAGAAAGTTTCACACTAACTTTTACCTTGAAAGTACATGCGCCAAAGGTTAATATACCTTTTCTCCATATTTTGTTGAAGCTAATTCTTGCAGTGACGACAGCCGATGCACCACGTATCTTGAAAACCAATGCTCAGATGCCTGGCTGAGAACAAACTGCAAGAGAAAGTGCAAGCTGTGTTAAGATAAAGGTAATTTAGTTTTATATCCCATACCCTACCCTTTTATTGTTGGTTTTCACATGACGTCACCAAAATGCAAACTAAAAAACTATCGATCCTACCGAGATTTTACTTTCACGATGCATTAGAGCAGCTGAAAACTAATTTTCATACAAATTTTCCATTCAAAAGGATTCTTGGTGTTTGTGATAGAGTACGCTTGAATTTCTAAGCTTTTGCTTGACGCGGCATTTACATGACGGCCAAGCTAGCTGTCATGTAGGTTAAAAAAATGACTTATTTTAGGAAATTTTGCTATCTAAACAGTTCATGTATTAGAAAAAGTATTACTTTAGTGTTTATGAGTTTCTCGAAGAATAAATTCCCGCTTTTGTAGCAAAACTCGGTAACAGATGTTTCTGTTGGTTTCCGTCCGCCATGTTGGAGCTCATCCGGATGAGCTCCAGCATGGCGTCTCCATACAAAGCTCTATAAATTTGGGTAAAACATTTCTTCGGATATCTCGTATACGAATTATTCCTTCGACCCAAATCTTGGCGAGGGTCTTTGTATATTTACCTCCTTTCATTTCCAAGATTCTGGACTTTATCTGTCGAATGGTTTTGATTTTGATTTTAGTCTATTTTGAATGGCATGACACTGAAAACCAGCAATAGAAAGTTGGCATCTTTTCCCAAATTTCATCTAACTGGTAGAATATTGATAAGGGTGAGGACTCATCCTTGATTGCCAAGGAAGATTTATTAGAGCAAATGAATCAACAAAAATAAGGTATCTGACATCTACCTGGGGTCCCCCACCCCTATGTAAACAGGCCCTAACCTTCGTCTAACTTTTTTCCATCCAGGGTTTAGAAACTACAAATCCGTAAAAGACGACACCTGCATCACTACACAACCCAGACAGAAAAACAGAAAACTGTAAAAAACGATACCAAGTATTCTACTTAGTGAAGACGTTGTCCATGTAAAAAAGCGCGTTTTTCGAGCTCATTATTCCTGAAAATGTCAGTCTAATGATTAATTACGCGGATTGAATGGCTTGAGTTGGTGTTAGAGTTCACTTTGTGGCATACTTTTCTAGTCTTTTTTCAACAAGATAATTTTTGTTTTGCCCATTTAATATATTCAAGATTTTTGGAGTGAATCATGATTTGCTGGAGATCAAACTGACGAAGAACCTGCTTCGTTTGGGTGCTGTATTATTTCACAATCCATTTTCGCTTATTTAACTGTGAATTGAATGTTTATGTTTAATAAAGCCAACCTAAACACATGATAACTGTCGCGCAGTTCGTATACCCTTTATTTACCATTCTATACTTAATTTGAAGCACTCGCCTATCATTTTCTACATTGATCAGTACGTACGATGTCGTACGATGGTGATCTCAAGTGTAATTATGCACTTTAGAAAAAAAGAGGAGAGAATGGGGAGAGGCAGGAAAAAAGCGACTGCAGTCAAGCTTTTTCAGCTCCTTGAAAACTAGAATCAAATTCTCATTAAATTTTTCCGAACGATTTTTACTTCTTTTTAGAGGACTTAGACTAACATGAAACGCTTTTCATATTGTTCAATTTCGTTTATCTAAGTAATTTTGTTAGATCAAATTCAAACTAGAATCAAATTCTCATTAAATTCCTTCGAAGCGGATTTGTACCTTCTTTTTGGGGGATTTAGACTAACATGACACGCTTTTCACATCTAAAACACAGCTTAAGTAACGTTGTTGGATGAAGAGGAAGGTAATGATTGAAGACTTAAGCTGAAATTTAATATTTGATGAACATTACGGGGATAACTTCCTTATTGTATTTTAAGTATTTGCTGGTGAGGCTTTAAGGGGCTGGTGCTTGTTTGTGGAGGTGAAAGTGATATGTTTTGAGCGTAAGGGGAAAGAAAAATCTCAGCCCCCTACAGGAATATACCCGTGCCTCGAGCCCACGATGATCCCACGAAAACTCTTCCTTGGGAAACAGACCGTAAATTAAAATTGATAACGAATACGCATTCTGCTTGGCCTTTCACCGTCAAGCAAACCCTTCCAGGGTGATAAATAAAATGAGGATGGTTATTTTTTACGGTAATTCGAATTATATGAGAAGGTAAACTTTTAGCGTGGAGAAAACAGTTTTAAATGAAAATTTGACTAAAATTTAGAGTGAATAAAGAAGACGGGACGGGAGTCATCATATGTCACAAGCTTAGGAACGAACAAGGTAGCCTCATTGAGAAAAACGCGTGGGTTTCAATTACTTTCCAATTTAGTTACTTATTTTACCAAAAACAGGCTGGAAAGCAACAGTCAAATCGTTCCGGTTCACTGAGCAGGAAAGTCACCAGTTGAAATGAAAAGGTGCCTTGAATTTTCTTGATCTTACGTCTTCGAACGTGCTTTTCGATAGAAACGACGATCCAAGAAGACCGTTAATTTCACCGCTAACAAAATGACCAAACTTGCGTTATTTCTAGCTTGTTTGTCAGTGATCGATGGCAGAATTATCGTTCGGGTTATTAGAGGTAAGTTTTAGTGACCTGCTGGTTCCACAATTTTCAAGACAAAACAATTTTGGACACGAAGCTTTGATGTTCCTATGATGGGTTAGACTTGAAATAAATGTATTACCTTTTAGACCGAGATTTTTGATAAAGGTGAATCAAATTCAAATTGTTCTTGAAAATAAGAGTTTACAGGATTGAACGAATCAGAAATAGATTACGATAAACGACAGATTTAACGTGGATATAGTTAAGATTGAACTAGGTCACACAGTAGTGTACATCTATCTTATAACAGATGACCACCAAACTATGCTGTATTTAAGCTCGTAACTAAATTAATTGCACTGAAAACTAGGAAAGCCTTTACATAGATCCGAGAGTAAAAAATTGTGTGTGGTGACCTTTCCCTTTAGCAGCGTAACAATAATTGACCGAGGAATAAAAATGAAGCCATACCAAAGACTGGCACAGTTGAAAGTAGCGGAATAATAATTGATCAAGAAATAAAAATGAAGCCACACCAAAGACTGGTAGAGTTGAAAGAATGGAATGGGATGAAGAGAGACACAGTCTTGGAGTTACTTTCTTACGAACCTATGTTAGAAGGGTGATTTATCGATGGTATTGATAACACGAACTTGCGGCTTACATTTCGTTTTCTGTAAGAGCAATTCCTTGAAGGAATCTCTTCACGGTCGCCCTTTATCCCAGTCATCTCAGTTCGTAAAAAAGTTTCATGTTTTTGCAAAATGCTAAAAAAGGCCAAATTTTGCTAAACCGTTAAATTCTTGACTTCAGGGCAGAATATTATACACGTTAATGAAAATTCCAAGCATTTTTTAAAAGCAAATTGACAGAAAAAACTGCTCATGCATGTTAAGCCTCAAAGTAGCACCTGTTTCGAATTTGGGGTTTACATTTCACCCCCAGCGGACAGCTGGGTTCAACTCCTGTCAGAGATGAATATTCGTCACCAAGCCAACGCCTTCTACGATTACTATGTGACCTCGGCCAAAGTGCTGTGTGACCACATCTGAGGATTTCAGCGACGGATTGAAAAGAAAGTGAAGTATAATTCTTGGCGACTTTCATTTATTACACTGAACGAAAACCATCCAAATGAAGTATTGCTCAGTGAGTATTGCACGTTTACTTTTAGGATGTGAGGCGAAACGTTTCATGCGTTCGATGGGGAAGGGGGATGGGGTGGTTAGGTAGTGAGTGGTAGTGTTATTTTGAATGTAAATAACAGCAGCTGTCTTTATCAGCGGTACCCGCGGGAATCGAGTAGTAAGCTTTCTCCTTCGTCGAACGCAAAACCATAAGAAATTGCTTTTCAGTGCGTTTCAAAACGTATCTCAGTTAACCACGACTGGTTAACAGCGCACAAAACAGAACAACAAAGTATAGCTTCAGTAGCTCATTTGAATCCTATTACATAGACTGAACTGTTACATCTTTAAGAAAAGATTGCCTCTTAAATTCCAGTCTAGTTAGAGAATACGCTTGCATTCTTACAGAAGCAGACGTAAACGCCACAGCCTCGGATCTCGCAAATGCAACGGCGAAGCCGTCTCACGATCCTCCAGAACTGTCCGAGTTCCAGTCGGACTTGGTCGCCCCCGCTTCGGGAACCAAACCGTTGCAGGCAAAATATACCATTCGAGTAAAACCGAAGTTAAAAGATGGTGTCCCACAGGTACAAGAGATCCGTATCATGCCTCCGAAAAGTAATGCAACGAAGGGTTTTGTTAAACCTTTGATGGTGCTCAAACAAAATGTTACCAGGCCCATGATCGAGAACATCGAGATTGACGTGCCAGAGAAAGGGAAAAAGTTAAGTTCCAAGCCAAGCGTCGAGGTGATCGAAGGTGACCACAAAGAGTTGCTGGAGGTTAACAAAGGAGAAGCAATTGTGGAAAATCCCGCCCAGAAGTCGGAGACTACGTTACAAGGTATTGTTGCAAGACACACTGACCAACGCATGCGCACATGTGGAAATTAGCGAAGGGCAAGGGCTTATTTTCGTTACATTCTTCTTGTGGTTAGTAAAGTCCTACTTGGGCATGGCATTACGAAGCCATGCAACACTGTAGTCACAGTGAAGGGAAAGTTTCGTAGGGAAGGTTTCCCCGGTGGTGTGGTCTACCTTTCACGCATCATTCACATGGGCTATGGGTGGGTTGAGTAAGCTCATAAATGGACTGGTAGCGACTGCCACTGGTGCCGTTGTATGTTGACGTCTGAACTTACTGTTAACATGTTAATATAATGTAAAGACGGCGCGTCTTGTCCAATAATCCAAGACATTACATTACATTACAAAATAACTGAAGTAATAACTTAAATAGCCGATTTCTGTTTTGTAATAGACTTCAAGAAAAAGAAAGCGTCACTCTGGAACATGAAAAGGCGTTTCGTCTTTCCATCCATTCTTTTCCATTTTCCCATCACGATATTGACTTCACTATTTTGTATACAGATCAAAATGACAATGCCGCAGCATCCAATTCCCTGAATGCAACAGATTCTTTAACATCTCAGAATGCTACATCCACTTCTCCAAATACTACAGTATCGTCGACCTCACAGGACGCACCGGCAAACAGCTCCACAACCTCAACACAAACAGCAGCGGTTTCCCAAAGTAAGAATGATCAAACCACCTCCCAAACCCAGGCCTCTTCCTCCACCTCAGAGAGTGCACCTGCGGTGGCCCCTCCTGCGGCCCCGTTGGTAGCCTCTGTTGCAGCCCCTGTAGAATCAGCTTCCGTTGCAGCTTCATCGACAGCAGCATCCCCTGCTCCTGCCGCAGCTTCAGCTGTAGCATCATCTCCTGCAGCCCCCGCATCCGCGGCAGTAGCTCCAGCAGCAGCTTTATCCTCATCAGCAGCATCCCCTGCACCCGCCGCAGCTTTAGATGTAGCATCACCTGCTGCATCCCCTGCATCGGCAGCGGTAGCTCCAGCTGCACCTGCCGCATCAGTACCAGCTGCTACAGCCCCAGCGGAAGCTTCTGCAGCAGTTGCAGCTTCAGCACAAGGCTATGCCAGGGCTTATGCCAATGGTGAGTAGACAGATCCCAGTGAAAGAGGTTCCAGTTTCGAACGAAAAAGTCTGGAGATGTCCGATTCTTTCTAGCAACCCTCATTTTTCTTTTTCATAGTTTAACACGTTTCTTGAGGAGGAAGGATTAGCGCAAGTGGTTAGTACCCTGCTTTCTGTGCGGAAGGTCCCGAATTCGATTACCAAGTGTGACCTCAAATCCTTCTTTCGACTTCTTACCTTTCCGTGTAGCTTTAAGTAGCTTTAAATACCCCTAAAACGGAGCACTGGTGGATAGAGGGGGGTAAAATGAGCTCAAAGTCGGCCTCAGGTTTGTTAGTCAGATGACTATTTCGAGCTACCGGCGTAAAATAAGGACTCTTTACCTTATTTACCTTTGCGTTTCTAGCTCTGTGATAGGCGGTGGTAATTACCATTTTGAGAGATGGGTAGGCTGGTGCATGTCAGCTTTCAGGTAACGGTAAATAGGACTTTTATCTGCAAGGAAGACTCAACGGGTAGAGGTTGAGAAAGCTTGATCTGAAGCTGATGCAGGTTAAGTATCCCTAACGGTCACGTCAAGGATTTTCTTTGCCTAAAGATTTGATAAAAATAATCTCAGGTAATTTAATACTTTGCTTTGGGTTTTTTCCTACTATAGTTCCCCAGTCGTGCAGCGACGATACGCGATGCGTTGTTTACCCCGAAGATCGCTGTGGAGAACAATGGTTGCAGACAAACTGCAGGCTTAAGTGTAAATTCTGCTCAAAATAAAACTACTATTTGTAACTCTTTTGTTTGTTTTAGCGAAAATATACATCATTTAGCGAATTAACGGTCACCTGTACCGGGGCAACTAACATTGCATTTGACATTCTACAGCTGGGTATTAGATAATCTGCTTTCTATTCGTCTTGGAGGCGTCTTAAACCACAGGGTATCATTAGATGTGTTATTGAGGAAAACCGAACCCTCTTCTTCCTCGATAGTTCTCGAAAGGGCGGAGACCAGCTGTTTTGTTAGAGCGATTTTCGTATGACCTTGAAATGAAAGCGCGCGAACAAAACAGAAACAACAAAAGAACGGAAATAGAGCGATTTGATTGGCTTTTCATTGGTTAAGCGAATGCTCAGGTGAAAAAACTTCATGCCCGAGAACTTTCTAGAAATCAACCGATACTTCGCTTTGACGTCATACTACAACACGATTGGCCAATCGAACAATGCCTTCTCCATATTAGGGGTTCTTTGGCGGGAAAACGAAGAGGCCATGTTTTGATCTTTTCATCCATTGGCTGATGAAACAAAGAACGAACACTTACCGAAACCTTTTTTCAAGGTCATACGAAAATCGCTCTATCGAAAGTTTTCGGTTCATTGTCTATCATGAGATGCACTTTCCAGCCGCTTTTGGTTGTTAATGTTTGGACACATTCGCTTCTTCGTAGACGATTTATTTCTGGAGCAGTTCGCTGATCTGAATTAATTGCACGTAGAATTCATGGATAATTTTATGTATACATATGTAAAGTTTCTGTGATTAAAGCATAAAGACCTCGACTACAAACGAAACCCACACAAAAACGATGTAGCGCTTTTCCTTTTGTTTATCAACTTTATCAGTTCTGGTTAATTTCTCACTTTCGAATTTTATTTTATTTTAATTTTATTTACTAGTTTTTCAGCATATACTTTGAAATGCAAGCGCGGTAATATGGCATCCTTAACAAGACACCAATAGCCGTAGACTTCCTCAATTCTGAGGAGGGAGTGAGAGCGAGAAACGCCCTTTCCCAAAAAAAGCAACATACAATTATGTACACAATATTTGATGATCATGAATGATCTCGTATCCTAAGGTAGTATATTTATAAGGCCTTAATCGAAAAATCGATTATATTAACAGTGAATTTAGAACGAAGTATAATAAAGTTATCAATAAATCGCATACTGTTTTGTTTGCCTGATCATGTTTATACTTTCACCGAATACTTTGGTTTGTGTTTGTTTGGTTGGTTTCTACATTCAACACTACTTTAACACGAAGTTCTGATTGAGTACATTAGCCATTTTGGTCCATTCGGAAGACGGGATCGCCATCGTACAAGTGTAAGCGATCACCCGAGCCTCACGAGGATGCGCAGCCGGATGCTCGATCTCCGGCTCTTTAGGGGCTTGTTTCTCGAAAGTCCCGGAAACTTTTCGGTTCCGAAGGCAAATTTTAAAATCCAAACCTGTTTAATAGAAGCACAGTTCCTAGCCCACAAACCAGTCAATTTTGGATGGTTAACTGACAGTTTTGATGTATTAGTTTCAAAGTTTTTTGAAATTGAAACTTTGATCTTGAATGTAAACACGGCAAACATAAAACGGCTTTTCAGGACTTTTGAGAAAGAGGCCCCTGATCAGCTCCACAAGGGTTTGAACCTTATCTGTATTGCTGGTTTTGGCAAAACTGAATGCAAATTCATTTATTTTTGGGATGTTGGTATAAAAGGTGAGAAAGAGTTTGCTTCTTGCCGTCTGTCAACCATTCGAGGTTAATTCCATCATTTTCCCACTGTCTTCAGGGTAAAGGAGCCCCAACCCATTCCCACCCACCTGTCTGATTTCTCTACAGATTTGCGTGGTGAAAAATAACAAAAATGGCTTCAATTTGTAAACACCGAGAGAAGATAAAGGATTTATCTTCTTTTGTGAACACTCATGGCTCAATTGATTAACAGATTAAAGGGGGTTTTATGCCTTTATGTTAGAACTACATGAACAAGCCAGTATTGTCCTAATAAGGGAAGGCATTTCTGAAATCTGAGATCTGCTGAACAAGCTTATAGGAAAGAAATGGCATAAAAATTTAGTGTAAGGTGAAACTAGCCCCGATAGCTGACATCTGAGGTTATTCGAAAGCAAATACCCGAGAAATGTGAGGAATATTTTACTGACACATGAGATTCCAACACTCTCACAGCTATTCGGACATTTTAGAATCACACTAGAACCCAACCATACCATCACCTCTTTACGTCTTTCAGAGAACTAACTTTATTGGACCTGAACGAAAGGCAAATTCTCATTCTTGTTCTCAAACGTTTTAAATACGACTCTTATGTCGCATACAGTCTTGTCGCTGTAATCGCTGTGTTACACTTTCTCTAGGTTTGCTAAGGATTGGTTTGCTAATAAAATAATAATTGTTTCTCGCTACTTTAGAGCGTTAATAGTGATACGCCAGACGATAAGTTTACGTCAAGGATATCACTCACTTCATAAGTTAAATTATTAGAGCATTCCTCATATTAGATTGACTCGCTTGTTTTGCTTTCAACTGATTTCAACGGGACCTTTGTTTACAATTGAACATGCGATGTCGAAGGAACTCGGCAAACACGCTGTCTGTAGCATTTGCAGCCAAGAGCTTCTTTCCCATCTCTCCAGAGATTAAAAAAAACGGATTCACAGACGGCGGGTCTTCCAACCGTACGTTTCGATGGCGCCGCCATCGAAAGTACTGCAGTGAACCAAACACTCACAGAAATAAATAGGCTCTATACCAGACCAAAATATCAAAAAAGATGTAAAGAAAAATACCAAAAGAACCTGTTTAGACTTTCTTTTAAACCATATTCAGCTAACTGTGGAAGATTAACAAAGATTGACTCTTCACACTGAAGGCAGCGATTTTTAACTACGCGAAACGTTTTTTTCTGGAGAACAGGGTGCGCAATGCATCTAGGGTGAATATGGGCCTTTAACACGACCAGCAGTATAGAATGCCAGTAAGGCAATCAACCTGAAAAACAGTAAAAGCTTCAAGTAAAAATTGTTCAACGTAAGCAAATGGTTGCTCAAGTGATATGATATCCAGCAGATTTATAGTCAAAATTAAATTATGATGCCAAACCGTGGTTGGATTCATACCAGGATTCCACTGAACTGCTTTTTCTTTTGGAAAAAAAAGAAAAGAAAAAAAAGAGGTAAATGTACTCCCGGCTTTCTTTCAAACTTCAGTGGTACGTATGCAACTCTTTACCCTTCCTGCTGCATCTGTCAGCTGCAAATTAATTTTTTTTATCCATCTCTGTAACCTTGACTTTCTTGCTTCTTTGTTACCACTGAGCTATTATTGTCTTTAACACCAGACGAAAACCTCGTTCTCAGGTCACAGGAAAAAAAGAAAGCCTTTCTAACAAGCTTGGACTAAGATTTAAAGGGGCCATGTCCCGAAATTTACCAAAATCCTAGACTACGAGTAGTCCCCATTTTTCCTCAGGGATAAAAAAGCGAGCGAAACGCGAGCGACGCGCGCTCGCGTTTCGCTCGCTCTACTATCCCTAAGGAAAAATGGGGACTACTCGTTGTCTACAAAAATTCAAACACAGCGAATTACCCCCAAACTAAGGGGGAAAATAACCGATCCAAACGTTACAAAAGAAGGTATAAATAACACAGCAAATCCTTTGGACAAACTTGAGTAAGGTTAAATCTACGTTAAATTGAGTTCGTCTGTTGGGTTAGGCATCGAAATACTGAAGCATCGAACCAGTCAGAAACTCACTTCTAAAGCAGACAGATAGAACGTGTTGGTCAATCCATACTCCTTCAGAAGAACTAATTGAGGCAGAGGTCGAGCTTTTCATGAACTCAATCCGCGCAGTTTAGTTCGTATCATAAAAAGTTCTCGAAACTGGCATTCGCCTAATTGGCAATATTATCAAAGCGATCCAGAAGCCGCGACAAAGCCCCTGTAAGTTTAAGACTCTGATAATCTCGTAGCACCCACTAATCTCGAAGAAACAAACCACCTGACTCTTAGATGTAGGTGTGTAATTAGATAAATCTCTTTACTAGTTACTTTTTATTTTTTCAAATTGAGTCGCAATCAGTGATAGTCTCCTCCTAAGATTAGACCTCAAGGGTGATCCAACGTGCGAATTTACATTTAACTAATAAGAGATGATGACTTTTACCCTTATGTCACTTAAATAATCTCTGTGTTCATAGCCATTTCAGAAATACAGTGAAATACAGTAAGCTGAAACCCTCGGGGAATGCTGTAGTGTCCGCTTAATACAGAGTGTCCGCCCATTACAGGTTGCGATAGATAACGTCATATGAGGTGTCAAATGCCATTCAAATGAACGGTGGAAATGTTAAGAATACTCCCAGAGACTTTGACGATATACGTTTGCATTAATTTCTTTATCAAAGTGGACCAGTTCTATAAACATAGATTGCACCTCAAATTTGAAGAAATCAGATGAGTGAAACAAGCTCTATAGAAACAAAACGAAATAGAGAACAATAGTGCACTGTGAAACTAATCAAATGAGTTCGTCAAGTCACGTTTTTTAATGTAAAAATAGAAAATTTGTGGGTGGCAATTTGAGGCAATCTTTCGCATTTCCGGTTTCTGGTATGTTGGGTGGTGGAATTTGATTACAAGTGTCCGTTTAATACAGGTTGGTAACAATAGAAATGACCATTTCAGGCTCTTTTTAGGTGTCTGCGTCCGCTTAACAGAGGTGTCTGCTTAATAAAGGTTTCATTTAAAGCAAATAAGGGAAATAATTTGGAGACTTCGGCTACTGTCCGCTCATTAGAAGGTGTCCGCTTAATACAGCTTTCACGTGTATGAAACTGAATCCCAATCAGCTGTTAGGCTACTAGTAACTTGATACCCACACTACAATGAATTCACGCGTTGTAAAATGTCTGCTCAAAACCTTTTTAGCGACATATATTACAAGGTCATCGCTTTCTCGATTAATTAACTAATAGCAACAGGTCAAGCGTGGAAGCCACTTTCGGGTTATTTGATCAAGAACCACAAACTCCATTACAATCACGTAGTTGTGGCGGTTCAGCTTTAGACAACGTTACGTTCGTAGTTTATCTTAGTTCACTAGTGCAACTGTCGCGATGGCTTGGTTTTTCGTTTTTCTTATTTGTACGGCAGTATTCGTGGAGGGAAGACCACGACACCATAAGCACAAGAAAGGTTTGTAGAACGTCGTTAAAATTTTCTATTCTAGAGGTTTCCATGGGCTGTCTACTCAGACAATTTTATTTCATAATTACCATATCAGCCCTTCCAACGGTTTAAATCATTTGGTGACTGTTCCTATTTTCTTTGCGTTTGTGACGGATTTTTAAGCCATGACATTCCGTCTCGACGGTTTTCACTTCCTAAATAAAAACGAATCACACTTCTTATTACCTAAGAGGTCGCAAATCGGAGTAATCTGAAATAATGAGCTATAAAATGTCGTTGACATTTAAGACAAGGCGCAAATCATTCGTTATTGTTCATGCTTTAACACATTCTGAAGCTGACTACGATTGGCAAAAAACCGTTCCGATAAACTAAGTGCATTTAAGTGAAAAAACGAAAGCCATTGTTCTTCTAATTAAATCCTTTGTTTAGTGACGTTTCCACTGTCGGAGCTTTTGTTGTTGGTCTGTCGATTATAGTTTGTGGTTTTGATGTCGATGTTTTCATTATCACTAAATGATGGGGGACATAAAGATTCGCGGCAGCGACTATGTTATTTAACAACGTTAAGATAATGGCGCTCGTGCACATTTAATATTTTTTTATGTAATTTTGTCTTACCAGTCGAAATTCCATTTCTCCGCACGAAAACCGTAAAAGATTATGGAGCTCAACATGCCATTAATATCTGCAAAAGAGATTTAACAGTGTACCAAAAGGACGTCGATTGGAATTTTGTCAATCACAGGCACTTTTAACAAGCTCTTAACCATTCGTACGTGTCTCACAAGCAAATAACAAAGGTTCTCTCGGAGGTGGCGGCACGAAGTATGTTCGGCCAGAATAAAAAGAGAGCAAAACGGTGAATGTTACCATTGTTTACAAGTTAGATCACATTTTGAGTGAAAATACAAAATAGAAACGAAAATAGAGTTAACCGTATACTCATCCATTTCGCTAAGGAGCAGCACCTGTTTGTTCGCTAATAAAATTTTAACAACACAAAATTTTCTACCTTCCTTCACTGTGGGCTCTCTATATTTAAAAAAAATTGAGAAATTGTCGCCCAAGTTTGAGACATCGACACCTGCAAAAGTGATCTCAAATGCGGTGGTGTTTCCAGTCAATGCACAAACGCTGTCTAGACAATCGTCATGAATGGAGACAACTAGAGCATAAACCATGCATTTAGACACTTACTAAGATAACTGATAGGAGAAAATAAAAGAACAAGTGTTAAAATAACAGACAAAATGATTTCTCTCGAACATAGACTACTTTGAGTTTCTTTCGGGTTACTAAACGGTTTATGACAGAAATCGGAATAAAATTTGTCAGGCTGGCAGCGCATGTCACCGTCCGAGCTTATTGTCGGAGCCTCCAGTGTCTTCTGTGACTTAAGACGTAAATAGCTTCAGCACACGTAATAAAGCACTCCCTAAACAAAATGAGGCAATTACATTTTGGGGTCACGGTTAATTGAGAGTGCACTTCCAAGAATTGACTCCTTGAGCTTAAAAAACGTTGCCCCTGGCGTTTTTCAGTCATTTGCTTTGACTCCTTAAAAGATGACACCTGCATGAGTTGACACCTCGAGTTGGCCCCTGCCGTTTATTCAGACATTTTCCGAGACTCCCGCTGACATAAAACATGGAAATTGCCTGCCTTCCAGTTTACCAACCTGTTTATGTCGAAAAAAAGCACTTTGAAGCAAACTGGTTGATTTGAGGTTTCCTTCTTTGGGGGGGGGGGGGGGGGGGGGGGGGGGGGGGCAACCTGTGATATTGTTTACCTGAGGCCCCGTCCAAACGTATCCGCAGGTATTTTTGAATCCGCGACTTTTTCTTTCCGGATACGGCTTCCGTCCACACGCATCTGCAGGTATTTTTGAATCCGCGAACTTTTTCTTTCCGGATGCGGCTTCCGTCCACTCGTATCCGTTGGTATTTTTGAATCCGTTTTCTTTCCGGATACGGCTTCCGTCCACACGAATCCGGGTGTTTTTGAATCCGCAACTTTTTCTTTCCGGATACGGCTTCCGTCCACACGAATTTGGTGAACACGGCATACGAATCCGCAACTTTTTTAATCCACTCTCCAAAGAGGAAATTTTTGAATACGCTATGAATCCGGAATCGTATGGACGCTAAATCCGTTGTTATTATCCAGTGACGTAACAAGATCGACCTTAGTTCTTTACCGTGAAAACTGTATTCAAAATGGAAACCTTGTTCCCAGATTCTCTCAAGGGAGAGCAAGATGCAAATTTCGAGCGGTTTACGACGCATGCTCTGTTGCCAATATTCACAGATGAGTCCTGGGTAGTATAGTGAATCGGGATTCGTGTCGGATACGTGAGGACGGGAAAATTCAATTTGAATACGGATACGTCTAGACGTGGAAATTTTTTAATATGGAAAGAAAAAAAATTGCAGATTCAAAAATATCTGGAGACGTGAGACATTTCACTGACTGTCCTAGAATTCCAGGCAACATATTTAAACCCTTGCATTACAGTTATACGTATATGTTCATTGTTGGTTTTCACATGACGTCACTAAAATTCAAGCTAAAAAACTATCGATCCTACCGAGATTTTACTTTCACGATGCATTAGAGCAGCTGAAAACTAATTTTCATACAAATTTTGGCTTCAAAAGGGTTCTTGGTTTTGTGATAGAGGACGCTTGAATTTCTAAGTTTTTGCGTGACGCGATACTTACATGACGGCCAAGAGAGCTGTCATGTAGGTTAAAAAAATGACTTACTTCAGGAAATTTTGCTATTTAAACAGTTCATGTGTTAGAAAAGGTATTACTTTAATGTTTATGAGTTTCTCGAGGAATAAATTAACGCTTTTGTAGCAAAACTCGGTAACAGATGTTTCTGTTGGTTTCCGTCCGCCATGTTGGAGCTCATCCAGGTGAGCACCAGCATGGCGTCTCCATACAAATCTCTATAAATTTGGGTAAAACATTTCTTCGGATATCTCGTCTACGAAACATTCCTCTGACCAGAATCTTGGCGAGGGTCTTTGTATGTGTACCTCCTTTAATTTCCCAGATTCTGGACTTTATCTATTGGACGGTTTCGATTTTTATTTTGATCTATTTTGAATGGCGTGACACTGAAAACCAGCAATATGCATGTAGGTTTGTTTATTGATCTAGTGCCTTGAGACAATTTTAAATAAGGGAAGCTAACGGCCACCTAACCTACCCCGATCAAAGAAGCAATGTTTGGAAATTTAAAACAATTCTAACAAAAGGAACTGTTGCCAAGCTGAGTGAAACATTAAATTGATAATCGCTCATAACATTAAAAGAAGGTATTACTAACACAGCAAATACAAAAGTACGCACGGATGCACAAGATTAAAACGCATCAAAATTGCGCGTTTTTGAAATCGGGTTAGCCTAACATTTTTCCAAAGTTCAATTTCGTTGTTTGTAACATTTGATACATTTGTATAATGCTCGAGATGTGATTTTGATATAATGTCAAGATCCACAAGAGATAAGGAAGCGTAATTAGCAATATCAACAATATCAACACGACAGCCGTGACAAAACGCCTTTAATACATGACGCACTTATGAAATCTCTGTCACACAGCTGACGAGGCAACTCATCTCAATGACAATACACCATCACAGGCATACTACCAGCCCATGGATGACCCAGCCAAAGGACCCCCACAGAATATCAACGTGTATAATATGGGCATACGTAAGATGGAAAAAGACAACAAAGTAACAGCGCAGATGGACGCACACAATGTGGCGCTTACCATGCAAGGACCTGGGGTGATCAGCGTGGGAGCCACTCAACAGCAAGTTGCACAGGGTGACCCAAAACCTGACCACACAATCAGTGTCATCAAAGACACCCCTTCGGATACGAGTTACCACGTGATAAACGTCCATTCAGGTAAATGTAAGATAGGGTAGGGGTTATGGTTATATTTTATTTACATGTAGATGATGTATGAATAAGTAGATACTTGTAAATTCTTTTATTCATGTTTAGCGAGGTATTTTAAGCGAGCAAAAGTCCATTTGAATTAACCATACCGGATCAGTTCACTTGAAGAGCTTAAATCAGCATTAACAATAGAGTATATCATTTATTAATTTGGTTGTGACAAATAAAGGCAGATGGGGTGGGGCTTAAGAGAGGGGGTGCTTTATTACCTTCTCTCCCTGAAAAGGCGTGGTGGTTATTAAAGAGCATTTAGAGGACTTACAGCAATCAGGTTATTTTATCACAAGACACTCTTTTATGGAAAAGAATCAGAATAGGAGTGAGCAGTTGAAACCTGAGGTACATTTAAGGTGGCTGAACACAGGTTTGGCAGTTTCTGAGTATAGGTCATTTGCCAAATTATGGCAAGAGAAAGGTTGCAGCTCACAAGCTGAAACTTAGCAAGTGAAAATTATACTTACAGCTTACTATAATTAATCATTACCATTTGAAACTTACTTGACCAAATTTTAACAGAGGGGTTTATAGACAATCAATAACATATTTGTACTGTAATTATTAAGTGTGTCTCAAAATTAGTCTGTTCAACTTCCATTTTAAAGTTCTCATTATTTAAAATACCATAAAAGTAAAACTTCTGCCAAATATCACAAAATTTCAATGGGAAGATTTTGATAAATGGTCTTCCGTGTACCATTCCTTTTTTCACCGCCATGTTTGTTTGTCTAATTTAAAACACGCGCTACCGCTGACCACCTGCAAAAAAGTGTTCAGCCACCTTAAAGTATTTGAAATCAGCTCAATGAATGGCATCCAGGACTACTACTGGTTATACAGTGATCTAGCACTGTGTTGGGTGTAGTCTGTCCTTTATGGGTTGCACAGGGAAAGGAATGCCTCAGGTTGAGTGCCCCCCCCCCCCCCCCCCCAATCCCCAAGGGGACTACAAACCAACAAAAATTAGGGTAAATTTTTGTGGAATCCAGGTGGCCCAGTCTAGAAAAGCAAGTATATTAAAAGAATTATGAGGGAAAAGATAAAACAGTGAAGAAATAGGCAAGGGGCTAAACGTTAGAGGGAAAGCAGTAATGCTTGTAATCTTAATTTTGCTTTGGTAATAAAGCTGCAATTTTTCCCTGAAGGTCATAAACTACCTATAGTCCTCCCCCTGTCAGAGTTACCTTCACCGCAAGCGGCACCGAAAGAAGGCAAATCTGATCACCAGCAGCCTCCAGTGGCTATGAACAAGGATCTATCAAGGATGCCTAGCAAACAAAAACCAAATGTTGCATTGCAAAAAGGGCAGCAACCGCCCTTGGCGATAAAAGATGAAAACCGGAAGCATGCTCCATCAGTTAATGTGCACAACAAAATGACCAAAGAAAAAGCAGACAAGGTGCAGACAAATCTTGAGAGTAGTGTTCCTGTGGCAGATAATAAGCCCAAACGTGAGTGGATGTTACTATAAAAGTGAATAGGGAATGGGAAAAAGAAAAATGAGAACAAGTCAGAGATTTGTTAATGAAGATGCTGATAGGGCTAGGGTTCAAGTTAAGTTTGTTCCCATTTTTTCTTTTTCTGTTGTCTTCTCTGTACTTTTTCCCTTGTCCCCTTTTCAATGTGAGTAGATGTGACACGTTTAAAATAAGCTGTGAATAAAGGCAAACTAAATACATGTTGCTGCTTGCAATAATGCCACGGTCGGTAGATAAAGGCTTATGGATTTTATTATAAGTTATGGAAACCCATATGTTAATGGTTTTAAATTAAACATGAAAGGTTTCAATCAAATTTTCCAGAGTATCAACTTGACTTGTACTTTTGTCCACCTTTCCATGATCCAATTCAGTTACTGACACCATCGATGTCATCATCATCATTCATCCACCCACTAACTCACCATTATTATTATTATTATTATTATTTATCATTTTTATAGTTAATATTATCATTTTACATCTGCAGTTTGTAGTTCAACATCTCTCTACATTTTGTCCCTGGTCCAAAGTCAGTCTTTGTTTAAAACTGACCAGTTTTGTTGTTTTCAATAGTCTATTTTTCAGTTACAGGTGGAAACGCGGCTGGAGTTGACCTTGTTTTGATACAAACCTTCCTCCTTTATTATATTAATAACATTATGTTGTTCTTATGCTAACAAGTATTTTTTAGCATAATTTTCACAAAAAATGGAAGAGATTTGTATCAAAATAGGGTCAACCTCTGCCTCACATTATTTTAATCGAGAGACTGAGAGCTAAGCTCATAACTGTAAAATGGATTACTACCAGCACCACTAGCTGAAAGCCTAGCATCCCCACAGCACAAAGGAACCCTCTCAGGGTCTTTTCTAAATTGCAAAGGGTCACGGTGATGCCTGCTTTAAGAACTGGACGGGTAATCACACATATATATCAACTAGTTTACAGTGGCAGATCCAGGGGGAGAACTGCCGCTAGTGGGGTCTGGGGGCACAGGAAAAAATAACGGAATCCCATTTCTGGATATTTTAGGGTATTTAAGGAAAACCCATAAAAATCCCAAATTTGGCAAAGTGAGACAAGTCCCAACCAAGGAATTCCCAACCAAGTTCCCTGATTGGGACTTGTCTCACTCTTCCAAGTTTGGGATTTTTTTGGGTAATCTTTAAATACCCTAAAATATCCAAAAATGGGAATCAGTTATTTTTTCCTGTGGGGCATGCCTCCCCCCCCCCCCCCCCCCCCAAGAAAATTTTGAAATCTAGAGGCTTAAAATGCTCTTGTAAGCATTTCCCGTGGCATTTTTCTTCAGACAAGTCAATCTTGGGCAAGTGTAGAAGTTCACTTTTTTATTTTTTAGCGATACTGGTGCCAAGTTAATGACCATCTGCATTTCAAAGCATTTGAAAAACCACAACTCACAGGTCACATGAAACGAATTAACCTCATTAAAATGCTTTTCTCCTCAATTGATCCACCTTATATTAGCTGGTTTTATCTTAACCAATCCAATTTTTTCTAGGGATTATTTTCTCAATTAAACGTTTCTTCAAAAAAAAAGGCCAAAATCAAGACGCTCGTCTTGCCTCATGCTAGCTACCGCCCAGTAAATATATCGACAACTTCTTCATCGCCTTGCCGTAAGGATCAGTTTGCCGTTTGAAATTTTTTTAACACAACTTTTACATGCGAGTGTAAAAGTGGGTGAAGCAGAGAAAATCTTTCTAATAGTAGTTAGAACGCAACCCCTACCGATCGGATAAATATTATACCTTAATACATCTGATATACGCAAAATAGGCAGGTGGCGTTGAGTTTCCTGGGAAACGTTTCGCAGATTTAAAAAAACTTAACATTTTTTTAAGTCTCACGTTTCCTGCTGTGTATAAATGACCCATCCAGACCACGTTTTCTACAGTTAAAATTTCAACCTATTGTCTTACCAGGCTGAAATCAGATGCAAAAATTCAAACGCCGCTTTTGCTCAGTTACATTACCTTCTGATTTCTTTGGTTAATTTGTTATCCTGTTATATTGTAATTAGACTAATAAACTTCCCTTTGGAGAGTCAGGTAAAATAGATATATACTATAACTTATCCGTCGTATCCATCGAGCTCCGCTCCTTCGTTCCTTCCCAGCTTGCTCATTTTCTCCCTCCCTCTCTTCATTCAGCCCGCCATTTAGTCGTTCATTTTATCTATATGGATTCATTTATTTTTTGTCCTTTCAACTTCACAGACGAAGAACAAGTTGTCAATGCTCACAAGATTAAAGTTACCAGTGCTGCCGAGCATCAAAAAGTTTTTAGTCAGATGGATCCTAAGAATGTCGCCCTCACGGTTCAGGGGCCTGGGTCGGCATCCGTGACGTCAAACCTTAAAGGGGGAGGCAGCCAAACTGTCATTTTCGATCCCAGGCCATATGATCCGTGTCCTGGGGTTAAATGCCCGAAAGAAAATGGAGGCAATGGAGCTAAGAAATGAATTCCTATGTAGTTGACGTAAGTTAGTCCCGTTTTTTCGTTTTACTCTCGAAATGAAAAATGAGATAGAAAAGACAAACCATGATGGTGATGATGATTATTATTATTAAAAAGAAATAAACCACTGACATTATCGCTACTCTAATATTAAGTGAAACAACTTAAAAAATTTTGCATTGTAAAAATATATATTTAAAGTATATTTAGTGGAAACACAGACTTCGGAACAGACTTGTAAGAGGTTACTTGCTCTTTTCTCGTCCCGAGGGGGGAAAATCACATACCAATCTGAAGAAATGACGTTAAGTGGGTGCCAGAAAGGTAACACACCCAAAATTACATTTAACGAAGATCACAGTATATGTTTAATTACGTAATGCTATTTTGTAAAATGTATGAGCAAGAAGAGTACTAAAGACGAAAGTACTGCGAAGTAACTTTCATTAGGGACCTTAAGCAATGACGACGGCGACGGCAATGAAAACGTCGCTAAAAAAATCAATTTGCGTTCTTTCAAACTCAATCGCGTCTATTTGGACCCGGCCCCGCTCAATATGTTAAATGCAGGCGACTTTTCCTGGAGTTGAATTCGTAAGGACTTTATTCAAGTTCAAAAAGAGCAAGGAAAATTCGTCGTCGTATGTCCACGTCCTCCATAAAACATCAAATTCGGAAGTTTCACGTTGTGGTCATGCAGTGGACGGCAAAGAAATGTACTAAAAAGCATGATGCACGTGCAGAGCTGTTGGTTTTATCATTAAACCTATTGTTTTTGAAGTTGTCGTCGTCGTCCTCATCGTAGTTGCTTAACCTCCCTATTTTATTGGTCACAATGTAGGATTCTATGCAAAGCTAAGACCCAAAGGGTAAGAAATACACGGTTTAATTTATTTACTGGAAAGTGCCTATGGTGGCTTTTAGCTTTCCCTTGAACAACCAAAACGTAGGTAGCTCGGACAAAAAAACATACGCATTACATACTTAACCCGAGGTGAACTTTGTTCACAACTTCGTAACTACAAATTCTTCAGACTCTGATTTACATGTATTTTTCAAGGAATTGGCTGGGAAAATTTGATAAAAAGGTCAAATCAATTTTTTCCTTTGGTGATCTCACAGTGTGATCTTTACGATACATGGAAGTTGTTAGAATACCATTAACGTTAGCCACTCTTATAAGACTTTTGCGTCAACCGATGGGTGTGAAGAAAAACAGAGCGCAGAAATTATCTTGATCTCGGTGGGGTTAGGTTGAAAGCAAGGTTAAACTAACCCAGGGTTAGTGCCAAATTCTAAGTCAGGTATGAGCGCATTTAAAAGCAAATCATCTTAATTCGTTTTGTCTTCAATTTTATGATTGGATGCTTTAAAGAGAAGACAAAAGAAACTTGGATTAAAAAGTATAGAAGATAGTAACTAAATGTTGTCACCATGGTTCGGGTAAATTATGATAGTGGTTAACATAATATTCGTATTAGAAGGAGTACGATATGATGGTGACCATCATCGCCATGGCTATTATCAATATCATTTTCCGATCATTTTCATAATTTTCATATTTTGCCATTGTTCGCATCTGGTAAGATATTTTTCAGAAAAAAGCACAGTTTTCCAGATCATCCCTACCTCGTCTCACAAATTGTTTTTACTTAGGTCGCTTGATAAAATCTCCCTTTTTAACAGCATAGCGAGTTAGCCCCCTTTGGTCTTATAAGGACCATGTTCTTCAGTTACGCACGCGCTTATTACTGGCGTTTAACTAAACCTCAGCCCCTGTGGTTGACCAGGAATTCTTAAGAAATCTGAATTCATTTTTTTTTTTTACATTTTTACAATTATTTTCTTATAACTATTCTCTGTGGGGCTTAAATGGGATTAAAATTATCAAAATCCTCGTCATTATCATCATGCCCATGTGGTTTAGTTCCCCCAAAACCGACAACAAGAAAATCAAAAAAAAACTTCACCAATGGCCGTGTTTTCACGAGCGGTTTTTCAGGTCGCTTAGCGAGTGACAACCGGAAATCTCGTGAAAACAGTTGCTCTTCCTACTCGCTTAAAGTTAAGCGAGTCGGCAAACTTCAATGCAATTCTCATTAAATTTAAGCCACCAAACCAGGTAGCTTAAGCGAGTTGGCGATTAATTTCCACCAGTGGGAAGCAACTTGCGGTCATTCATCTGACAAGGCCCTCAAATCGGAAATACCGTACACGCGTTCTATTTCTGTTCCTCCTCAATTGCTCTTCTTGTTTCGGCTTCTCCTTTTGGGAACTTTATATAACCTTTAGCGGTCGTCAGAAGTGCTGAGCAAAATTCATCTTTTAATTTGAGCGCAGTGCGTCTTCGAACTCCGAAAACAAGTCCCGTAGTTCGGTATGAGTTTCCTGTTGCAAGCCGCCACAAAGCAACTGCTACTTGCTTCTCCACCGGAATGGCACGTCTCAAATTGAGGCCTTTCCAGAACCCACGCAACTTTCCTTCTGCGGCATATTTTTCTCCGAGGATGATAAAAGTAAGCTTCCATTACTCTTCTCCTGCCTCTTAGTGCAAGCAATCTCAGCCTTTGCTGAAATCTGTTCCTTCGTCGAAAGAAAACTAAGCGAAGAAGGACGAACAAGCGAGCTTCGTTTGGATCTCCCGCCATATTATTCAAAATGATTAATTCGCGCGCGTGGTCTACTCAAATTACTGTAAGGTGAAATTAAATCTTACTCGTGAAAACACCTATCATTTTTAAGTCGCTTAACGGAGTCTATAAACAAAACACCTTCAGGAATGTTAAGCGAGACAAGCGCTGTCGTGAAAACACAACCAATGGGTAGAACTTCTTGAAGGGCCGTCATAGTGTCATTTTTGTGGTCCACTAAACTCCATTGATACCGAAGGTTGTTAGCAACGCTGAAAGCAATCATGTAATTCTTTACAAACTTGGCGGATAACTTGAATTAGGTCCATTATATTGGGCGCTTTCCATTTGCGACAGGGTCACTAGACCTATTATTTCACTAATTTTAATTAATCAAGAAAAGCCGTACTTTTTCATTATTTTGCTTCTAATATTTTTGCCCTTAGGAATTTCCCGGCTGGATTTAGTAAGCTTGCGCATCGATTAAGAATGATTGTACGTGTGCCCGCAAACCCACATATTATTGACTAAATGCCGCAGCGGATATTAGCTTTTTACGTTTTTCTTTTCGGTAGATTATGTTAATCAGTTAATGGACCTTATCTTATTAAGTTAGTGGGATTAACCTAAGGAAATCCTGGCGTTGTGTTTTACTATGGTTTGCAACACCCCTTTTACTATTTTGCTACGTGTGAAATTGTTTAATGCTTGCGTATAAATAGAGGCACGCTTTAGCCGTAGTTCAGTTGAGTTTGGACGTCGTCAACGAAGACACAGCAGCAGTTTTAAAGTTTAACAAGCAGACTTGCTTCTAGCAAGTTTTATTTTTGCTGTATTTGCTGATGGAATTGAGTTTCGAATAAATTGTTTGGAAAATCCTTGAATCCTTTTTCGTTCCTGCTGCTGACCGCCCCGTCCTGTTACACATTTATCAAGAAATTCCGGAAATTTCGGTCGGGATGTTAATGGAACACACGTTTTCCGGGCGTTCCACTAGAAAGTTCCCGGGAATAAGTGGAATTTTGAAAAGGTTGTCCTGTTTTCCGGTTGGAAATTTACCGGTGGAAAAAAATGTGCCATTTACGAGTTTTACAAGGAATCACTAGTTCCAGGCTATTCACAGCGATATCAGTGTGCCACCATCTTGAATTTTGGTGACGAGAGCATAAACAAATGGAACTTGTGTCAAGTGGAACACGCTCTTCACTCGACGGACCCTTCCATGGAAGTTTCCGAAAGTTTTTGGTAAATGGAAAACGCCCATTTTCTCTTACGTGTGTCCTCTTTGAAAATGATCCCATAGCACGTAACTTAGACGTGTCGATACTAAATTTGAACGACTTTAAAAAGTAAAAGTGGCGTTGTTGTTCATAAAAGCCTCTACGATGTCAGCGAAGCTCTATACTGAGAAGATTTTGTCCCATTAATTTGCAATTGAAACAAACAAAAAACAAGCAAGAAATCACTGGATTAAAGTACACTGTACGTAACAGGTGAAAAACCTTATACAGAACATACAATCAAATATAAAATAATAGAAGTAAGTGACAGTGAGTTGGATACAATATAAGTTAAACATGGCGATTATGACGTTATAGAGGAAAACAGGCACATTTGAAATAACTTACCTCGCTTGACTATTTCCATGTGTTCCTGACTAGAGAGTCTCCTTTCTTGACAGAACGAGAAAAAAAACTGAATGGTAAATATATTATATATAAGGCAATGCTTTTCAAAGCAAGTCCCAGAAAAAGTATCGTTTTAGTCAAAGGCAAATTAATCTCATTTTAACAGAAGTTTAAAGCCTTAGTTTTACAATAAAAACTTGAAACTGTCCCCAAAAAGGGGTACTTGTTAGTGGTACCCTGTTCTCGTATCAAAAAGCATTGAAGTGAAAATAGTGAAGGAAAATAATTGAGTCATTAAGCCGATTTTTCTTTGAGGAGCCGGCAACACGGGCTATGCTAGGGCCCTCTGAAGAAGGACGTTAAAACAACAAACAAACTAAAACTTGCTAAACCAGACGAAGAGGAAGACCCACAGCCGAAGCAGCAGCAAAACTCGGAACCACAGGAAGGCCAGGGAGAGGAGGAACAGGGAGACCAGGAATGAAACAAGTCAAACAAAACAAACAGTCTGCATACAAATTAAAAGCTTTTAGCTTAGTGAATATAACAACGTAGTTTGTATTTGTTTAGTTAATGGGGTGGGCGGAATAAGGGGAATACTGTATCGTGATTGGTTGGGTCTTTCTGGCCTGTTCTGAGGTTCCGCAGCAGGATTCTTAAACCCTGTCACCCAAATTTTGCTCAATCCCGTAACTGCCGATGATTATTTTCGACATCCAACATACCGTGCATACTTTCAACCTCGAATCTTGCAAGCCCTTATTTTGCTTTAAAATCCTGATCCCTGCCCTTCAAATAAGTAACCACCGAATCCTGAAAAAACCATAGAGTACTAAAGTGTGACGTCATAAAAAATTGAATTTGTGAAATTATGGGATTCGTCAAGATATTCTGAAAGAAACACATCTAAGAGGCCTTCTTGCCAAAAACTAGCATTGGGGGGCAAATTGTCTCTGAGATATTACCCCAGTTATGCTCTGATGACTCCATACAAATCCTTCTAAATTTGACTCTGTTCCTAATGTTATGAACAGACTCAAATTTAGAAGGATTTGTATGGAGTCATCAGAGCATAACTGGGCTAATATCTCAGAGACAATTTGCCCCACAATGCTAGTTTTTGGCAAGAAGGCCTCTTAGATGTGTTTCTTTCAGAATATCTTGACGAATCCCATAATTTCACAAATTCAATTTTTATGACGTAATCACTTTAGTACTCTATTGGGAATCCTTTGTTCCTGATAATGACAATAGATTGCCCGCTTGTGGCCAAGGTTGCTCTGGCAAGATGGTTGCATTTAGCCCACTTTAGTTTTTTTTTGTCTCACCCCATAAGAAAGTTGAAAAGGCCAACGGCATTTATTTTACACTATGCAGTTCTGAAATTCCTGATATATTTTCTTCCCGCCTGCTTTTGAGTATTGTATGAAGTATATATCTATAAGGATGGAGCGAGACACTTTGTGTAACAAATAGTTTTCTGGCTAAAACTGGGTGAAAGATGTTTAGCGCACTTGTTGGTCGCAAACTATGAATGTTACTGCCGTTTAGTGGCTCTCTTTATTGATGCTATGAGTACTGAATTAAACTGGTAGAGCATGTATTTGAGCATACCTTTTATGAAGAAAAGGGCTAGCAATTTGAGGGATGAAAATTACAAGGTCTATTCTATGCGTAAACAACCAAGCCAGGTCAGAGGGTCTTGCACCAAGCTAGAATTGGAAAAGATGAAAAGTTTACTTGCCTTTGTTTTTGGTATCCTGATGGCCGGGGCTTCTAGATAGCTTTTAAGGGAAGGTTTTTCCTTGCTGTACAGAGAGAAGCGACCACTATAAGGCAGGAATTCTTAAGTGAGAGCTAGGAGCGAGTTGCGCGCGTGCTGTCAATTAACAAAACATTTTAAATTCCATGAAGCACGCGAGACTTTACCGCGCTTGGTTGCCCCCCCCCCCCCCCCCTCCCCGAATCTTTCCGAAATATGGTAATGTCTTTGAAAGAACAATGTGAGAAATTGTCAGGCAGTGAACTTTTCTTGTGTGCGGTCTCGCCGTTCGAGGTGTGCTCAGAAGCTAAACATGCATACTGAGCTAAGAGAAACAAAAGAGACAAAATCCGCTATCCTGACAACAAATCTAAAGAAAATGAATAGTCGCGAGACTGAGGCAGTGTAAATGAGGTATGTAGGAAAAAAGGCTTTTTCTCTCTATTGCAGCTATTCACTATTGTTTCCTCCCTTTCTGCAACATTACCATATTTTGGAAAGATTAATTTCGGAGGGCAACCAAGCGCGATAAACTCTCGCGTGCTGCATGATAATTTGTTGTTGTACTAAACTCGGAACAATAGGAAATTCCAGAGCAAAGAAACATCCAAACCTACGACACTGCTTCAATATTTACTCGCCTTTGCGCCCATGTTAGACAACAAAGTTCGGGGATTTAATACATGCACTCATCAATTAATGGTACTGAAATTGTTTAGTCTAAGCATAATCCATGTGTCACAATGGTTTTATAATAAAGGGATCGATTTGTTTTAGTACAAGAGGTTCAAAGATGGAAGGTGTTCCTATTAAAATACTGGATCGAGCCACTTGAATAGTTTATTCTTTCTATCTAATGGAATAAAATGGGGAAAAATTGGTTTCCTCTCCTGTGTCTTTCTTTATCCGATTATCCTGTATCGGCCCTAACAAAAAAAGTAAAATAAAGTTTAAGTTAAAAGCTAAGTTCTGCTATATCAAAGTCGAGATTACTCAAATATTCTTTAATAATGAAACAGATCGATGAAGCCACCGTGATCTCAGTCACGTGATCTCAGAAGTGTCGCGACCAAAGAGAGGGATCTAATTATTTTTAAAATGGTTCTTATATTTCACAAATGGAAACTAGTCGAATCTCTAATTCTTCTCATATGCGTGGTGTATTTTGGTGAAGCAAAAAAGCATATCAAAGAAAATGACGGTAAGTGTCGGCGCGCCTATTTACCTGTGTAATTTAGTCAACAGTGGAACGTTATGAAATATCGATTTAGAAATGATCGACTTCGTTTACTGTCGATTGAAGAAAACACATAGCAGTTATACTAAAAAAACTCTTTTCACGCACCGGAAAGAACTGTTCACTGGTGTATATGTCAATCTGGTAGCAATCTCTATGTTGGGACGAGTGCATGAAAGGTAAAACAAATTGTTTACGAAATCAAACAAAATGCCAATTATCGTGTTATGGAAATAGAATGACTCTGAAAGACACAACAAAATATATACTTCTTCGTGTAAGCATAGCCCTTTAGTATTTAATAGATTAGGGTTGGATTTTTTTTTGCCCCCCAAATATCTAATATTTCTTACTCCTGTATCATTATCTGGTCTCCTCTTAGCTTCGAATCAGTCTTAATGCCACCTGTCTCTAAAAGTTCCTTTAACAACCTGTCGCCTCTAGCTGTAGTTTTGTTTGCTGATTTAACGTATAACCTGTAGACTCTTCAAGCCAGGAGGACGAGACGAAGTCTACGTTTGTCACAATAAGAATTCCTACCAATGAAAAAGGTACGGTATTGAGTATCGTTAAAGAAGAAAGCTTCACTTTTTGACACGTTTAAGGTGGCCGAACACAGTTTTGCGGGCAGTCAGCGGTAACTCACGTGACGGTGCGTGTTTTAAATTAGACAAAAAATAATGGCGGCGAAAAAAAAGTAATGGTACACAGAAGACGATTTATCAAAATCTACTCAAAAAAATGTTGTGACATTTGGTAGAATTTTTACTTTATCGTATTTTGAATAGTGAGAACTTCAAAATGGAAGTTGAACAGACGAATTTTGTGACACATTTAGCAATTACAGTACAATTATATTATTGATTATTTAAAAACCCGTCTGTTAAAATTCGGTCAAATAGGTTTCAAATGGTAATGATTAATCATAGTGTGCTGTTTGCAACTTTATAGAAAAATCTAATGAGCTAATTTTATGTAAACTGAGCAAAACTGAAATTTAAGGTTGTATTCAATTGTTCATGCTGCCATGGAAACAACGAAAACGTCACACTTTAACTGTCAATAAAAATATTTCATCAGTATATTTTTCACTTGCCAAGTTTCAGCTTGTGAGCTGCAACCTTTCTCTTGCCATGATTTGACAAATGACATATACTCACAAACTGCCAAAATTGTGTTCAGCCGCCTTAATAGAAAATTTTGTCCCGAGGTGTGAGAACATTTAACCGCTAAGATCGTCTTATGTTTAAGCAATGGAAAACGTTTCCGTGTTTGCATAGCCTCATATAAACACGAGAGGGGTTGGGAGAATTCGAGACAGTTCTGCAAACCCGAGACGAAGTCGAGGGTTTGCATAACTGTCGAGAATTTTTCACAACCCCTCGAGTGTTTATATCAGGATATGCAAACACAGGGAAAAAGCTTTCTATTGCTTTTATAAGATAACTTTCCATAGAAAAAAGGCAAAACTCTCTTGTCTAGAGCATTGATTAAAAGAGAAATTCTTACCAGTCGCGAAGCCTTGTACACGAAGCTTGTACGCGTAATCAGTCTTTGTTTTGCAAAACAGATGCTTTCCAAAATACGGGTTTTTCCTCGCTTAAAATGTCAGATCAAGCGAAAAAAAAAATGACACAGAATGTTTCTAAAGACTTTTCAAGTTTCAACCGACGAGGAAATGCGTAAATAAAGTAAACTTGTCGAAGTTTTCAACTCAAAACCTTTTTCAAATTCGTGCTTGCGTGATAGGCCCTTTGCATCTAGCCATTCACGTGACACAAAACCGCCGTGCTGGTGAGCAAAAGTCGCACTGGGACAAGACAAACAAAGAAAATTACAATTTAAAATTATGTATGTCTTTTGTTTGACTTGTCCCTGTGCGACTTTTGCTCACCAGCACGGCGGTTTTGTGTCACGTGAATGGCTAGCTGCAAAGGGCCTATCACCGCGCAAAAAGCAAAACATCAGGACGTCACAACCATGTTTGCATACTCTCATGCAAACACGCCTCTCGGCCAATCAGAGCGCGCGAGCTATCTTAGTTATTTTATAAAAGGGAATCGAATGGATTGAAGATTCCACCCGTGAATTGCGGATTCCAGATGCTGAATTCCGGATTCTTTTGTCAGTGGAGCTTGGATTCTGCATTTCAGTGGTTAGTGGGATCCGGACTCCTTAAGCTTCATTCCAAATTCCAAAGCTCAGGATTCCGGACTGCCTTGCATGGGGCGAGGAATCATTAAGGTCATCATTTTAGAGTGGAGGTTGCCAAAAATTAAAGGGTTTCCAGATTTTACTACTGTTTACTAAGCTAGACAGACCTTTATTAACAAGCTATGGTTTCCTTGGTATGCACTGCGCGCGAGAAAGAATAGAGGTCTTTTATAGATACGAACGGCATTAGTCTATAGCGTATGGAATTGTATCAGAGTAAAGTGATGGTTTTAATCGCCACTCTTGCGAAATTAATTAATCTAGAGGCTCAAAAGTTTATAAATACCTTTGCTGCGGAATAATTATAAAGAGACTAAGAGGGTAGAACCTGTTGATAGTGTGGTTTAGGGGGTGTAGGAGTTTAGTACAGATTTTACTATTACCATCTTGATATTACTTAGGGTGTGAAGGACAAAAATAGGAGTCCGAATTTTAAGCAAAGATACCTAGGCAGTACTTCAAGGAATGAAGAAAGAAGAAAAGAAAAAAAGAGAAAGTTAGAAAGAAATTTGTTCCTGTTTGGTGAAATCACCAAGTAACGTAGAGCAAAATATTGAAAAGTCGTTCAACTACACCCACACCACAACACAAAAACGAACCAACAATTGTTTCCGCAACTACCAAAAAAGTGCCCCACCCAAAAATTTAAATGACAGCTTGCCGGTATTAGTCATTGTAGCTCTCAGATTACCGTCTATTTTAAAATGGCGTCAAATTATGCGCGAGACAAGCCTAAATTAGTCTCCATATTATCTCATGGAATAGCAATTCCGGAAAAAGGCTAAGTCTATAATAAATCTGTTGCAAAACAGGTATTTTAAAACAGTGCATTGTTATCTGTTTAGAATGCTATTACGAGGGAAAATCTCACCATCACGGAGACATGTGGTCACCAGGTCCTTGTGTCCCGGAATGCCGTTGCAAACATGGTTACGTGAAGTGCACTAAGATAGAATGCCCGGATTTAAACTGTGATGCACCCATCAAAAAGAAGTGGAAATGTTGTCCAGAATGTTTGCCAGAAATGCAAGATGGTTTGTGTGTTGTTTTATCTCATTCTGTCAGAACTCCATGACACAAAGACATGACCATTCGTGTAACAGTAACTATAATTGCTTATAATTCATTAATGATGTGAGGCAACTCAACATAGCCGGAGTAATAATGATAGACATTACCTTTCCTGTGGATGCAACCAAATACGTAAGAGTCTTCTAGGTTAATTAATGCAAAGATTACTGCCGGAATTTCCGAAACAAATCTTGCCAACATTTTACGCCAAATTTCTCGCCAAGATTTCTGTCAACATGCGTGCCCGTTTTTACGTCAATTTGCTTACCAGGAATTTCCTACAAGACTTCCTTCAGGGATCTAGCTCCTACTAAGATTCTTGTCAAGATATCCGCCAGGTTTATGCGCAGCGTTTTTCGCCAGGAAATCCGTCAAGATTCCAGCCAAGATCAAGTTCATTCTCATTATATTTTATAGGAACGTCGTGTGGAGTCTGGACAGCAGGTGGCAACGGCAATGGTGGATGTTGCGTGTTCCCGTTCAACTATCACGGCATAAATTACTTTACCTGCACATATCAAGATCATAGCAATCCATGGTGCGCTATCTCATCCGACTTTGATCACGACGGAGTCTGGGGAGAATGTATAGGTAATGAGTACTTTTCGGTTCCTGGGAAGAAGCTCAGCCACCTACAAATTTCTCTTAGATTTATTCTTTACCGGCTTTGGGGGGAATTCATGAATGGAGCAAGGATCACCAAGTAGATGTTAATTAACAATTATCCCTCGGGCCCGAAGAGGCTATGAGGGTGAGAGGAATAATTGTTTTAGTAAAATCCAACTAGCTGGTCAAAAATATCGAGGCAAAACAACCTTAGCTAGTTAAAGCTAGACTTGAATCCTTTTTTGCCTCCAAAAAGCTGGCGCTTTTCGCTACTAGTGGGCTATAACATATAGCCTAGTAGTACCTCAACCAATCAGAACGTAGCATTGATAATAGATCACTAGTTGAATTTTACTAATTGTTAACACACTCTCAGGTGAAATGAACTCTTTTATTTACCATTATCAATACTAAATTCTTTGACTTCTAAAGAACGCTAAAGCGAGATTATTTGTCACTGTAACTGCTATGGCCTAGGTAACCGCAGTCGAAACTAAGTCTCTTACCATTCCCGGGTTTACGTCGTGTTTATCTCAATTTTTGAATCTAACTGAAATTTGCCAATTGAAATACCGGTAAGTCGTCTTATGACTCCGAAAGGTAAAGTGAATGAGGTCTGGAACTCCTGATGGAGGCAGATTTACTTTAGAGCGATTTTCGTATGACCTTGAAATGAAACGCACGAACAAAACAGAAACAATAAACTAACGGAAATGGAGCGATTTGATTGGTTTATCAAACGGATACAAACGCGCGTGGCTTTTGATTGGTTAAGCGAACAGTCAGGTGAAAAAACGTCCTGCCCGAGAACTTTCTAGAAATCAATCAATACTTCGCTTTGACGTCATACTGCAGTCACTGGAACACTATTGGCCAATTAAACAATGTCTTCGCCATATTAGGGATTTCTTGGCGGGAAAACGAAGAGTCAATGTTTTGATCTTTTCATCCATTGACTTATGAAACAGATGGCGAACACTTACCGAAACCATTTTTCAAGGTCATACGAAAATCGCTCTATGACCGAGCTTAAGATATAATTTCTCTTTTCTAGATAAAGGTGATGCACGATATACTTTGAGATTTAACCGTCACCATGGTAAAAAAGCAAATCATGGTCTCCAGGACAAGGAAACAGACATGTTATCCGCCATTGCTAAACAAGCTGCCAATAACGTGACCTCGGAGACTGGAAAATCAGACATGTTATCCGCCATTGCTCAACAAGCAGCTAACAATGTGACCTTAGAGGGTGAGAGCTCATCATCGATGTATCTTGTCCCATCGCCATCAAATGGAGCAAGCGTCGCCGTTCCTGCGTCAAATGCCGCAAATGTCGCTGCTGTTTCTACTCCCGGCATACCATCTCTTTCTCCGAGTGTTGGTAGTCCTGCGATACCTCAGGTTATAGCTCCTGGTACACCTGCGGCTCAGACGATGGTAGGGACACCTTTGTTTCCATCGGCTTCTCAGGGGATAGTTTTGCCTGGACAGGTGAGATCAGTACCATAACTTCCAAGAACTTGCACTCATTCATTTATAAGT
The DNA here is from genome assembly GCA_038088405.1 of Porites divaricata. NCBI lineage: Eukaryota > Metazoa > Cnidaria > Anthozoa > Scleractinia > Poritidae > Porites > Porites divaricata. The sequence continues at coordinate 6,706,773 of JBBMOI010000008.1, forward strand.
GAGATTCCCATGTTGTTTTGAACATTTTTGTATACGTTGCGGATATTTCAATAGTCTATAGTCTAGAATATTTATTATGTTTATCCCCCATGAAATAATTCGTCCTTGAATGCTATTTGATAAGCTTAAAGAACAAGTAGATAAAAAAGTTCAAGGTTTGCTTATAGTGGAAGGTGCACTAAGCTTATCCAGCAAGTTAACAAGTACTCTGCTCAGATAATTAGAAATAACGAAATATAAGGTAACATAACAAGATTGATTACATCAACTGAAAAGAGGCAATCACTCGGATATACACATTTTACACAAGAATTTAAAACCACAAGGAAGTTCTTTCCTTATACACTTTGAAAGTTCTATTCCAGGATAGTTCGCTTACATTTTACAATAATTGAGCGAATTAGAATAACCGCATTGAAGTTTGAAGAAAGCGACTTAACTTTATAACTGACGTGCAGTTCTCACCGTCGTCACCGTCATTGTTGCTAAAGTTTCTTATTGAAAATCCGATCAATTTAGGCTTCTGGGAAACTACCCACCTACTCCTCCCCTAAGCTAACATTAACACTTACTTCTCCTTTAGGGCAAAATGATGGCTTAGGGGAGGGGTAGGTGGACAGTTTCCCAGGAACCTAAATTGGTCCGAAAAATCCTTCTCAGAAACCTTTGACCTTACCTTAGGCATTCCCAATGTCGCGGACGTTCCCATTCAAAACTCTCTGTGGGTAAAATGAGTAATGCTTAATGACCATTTTTAAAACAACATTAGTCCGTAGCACCGACCCAGTCAGCAACTGTAGGAAGTCCATCTATTGGTATGACGTACATACCCGGTGCGACTCCAGCCTTAGGACTACGGCCATCCCAAGCAACACAGGTAGCCCAATTACCTACAGAAAGCGGGACCCCAGCGCTGGTAACTCAGCCACAACCACAGCCATCCCAGGCAGCACAAGTTGGTCAGTCGCCCATGGAAGCCGCAACTCCAGTTCTGATATGTCAGCCACAACCGCAGCCATCCCAGGTTGCGCAACCTGGTCAGTTACCGACGGAAGCTGGAACCCCACCTCTGGTAATTCAACCAGTACCACAGCCTTGTCAGGTGGCTACGCCAGCGCAATCAACCACAGAAAGCCCAAACCCCTGGTATCCATTTCCTGCTACTCAGACCACCATTGATGCCGGCCAGACCCAGGCCATAAATCAGGCCGTGCATGAAGTCACCACAACAGAACTTCAAGAGAATCACAATATTACAACCACAGAGTCTTGGTTTGGCTTAGCAAATGAGACTCTTAACAGGACGAATGGTAAACTTTCATTAATAATTTGCTTTTTGTGACAGCTGAATGATGCTTGTTTTTATATCACTGTTAGTTATTTAACAAATATTCTCTTGAATCTGTTTGATTATATATCAGAAGACATTTTTGCAAGACGCGTCCTACTACTGACATAAGGCGTGTCTTAATGAGTCAAAAACGGTATCATTTGCGAAGACATTTTTTCGCGCATTTTTCAAGAAATTGACTTCCTATTTTTCTCTCATAAATGGCCCTAATGAAGCGATTCCTTGTTAAGGTTAGTAGGTCGGGTTAAACGTTTCTAGTGCAATGGTATACAGAGACTGTGTAATAACAACTTGGCTTAAAGCATAAAGAAACCATTCAGGTCTGCAGGGTGTTGATGTGGCAGTTTTGATGTTCGATGTCTTTTTTCCTCAGAAGTTGCTGCCGCCCAAGGAAACGACAATACAAGTGCGTCCAACTACTCCTATTACAATCAGCCGAGTAACCAAGCCTCGTATGGTTACCGGGCAGCCTCAACCACGAATGAATACCAAAGTCAGAACCAGTCCCCATACACGGCCGATCAGCAGAGCTACTCACAAGGCACGGCGGGATATAATATGTTAAATAATAACGCTGCTGACCAACGGTATGGGGATTCAAACGCGCAGAACACAGCTGAACAAGTTAAGGGGTATTATAACAACGCGGCTGACCAACAGTATCAGGACTCGCAGACGCAGAACTCAGCTGAACAAGTTAATGGGTATTATAACAACGCGGCTGACCAACAGTATCAGGACTCGCAGGCGCAGAGCTCAGCTGGACAAATTAATGGGTATTATAACAACGCAGCTGACCAACAGTATCAGGACTCGCAGGCGCAGAACTCAGCTGGACAAGAGAGCTACTACTCGAGCCAACAACAGTATCAAAATAACGCGTATCCCGGGTCATATTACTCAGGATAGTTCATGACTGCGAATCCCCTCCCTCCCTTCCCCTAGTCATACTTGACCCAGTCGCTTCTCTCTATTTGGAAATGTGATTAATTGCAAGGATTTAGTGAGTTCACGGTACATCAAGGGAAGGAGCGACCCTCTTCCCCAAGCGCCAATGCGCACGTAAGTTTTCCTCTACATATTCCTTTGCTAGAAAAAAAAAGTGGCGACTGGACCGGTACAAATCTGTCCCCTAGTAGATACCACCTGCCAGTGAAGTATTCACGAATGTAGTTCTACATATGGAGAGCGCTGTGTGCAAGACTGCGGAACGAAACAAGACTGAACAGTACAGTCAGTAAGAAATAGTTGTAAAGGACATTTGAAAGATTTTGGAAGAACCATAAACTGATTTTTCGTCACTCAGATTTTTTGAATTTTTTTATTGTTTTGGATCCGCGAACACGGCGTACTTAGTTTGATTTACATTACGTCTACTGAAATATTAAAGCTCCAATGTCCAAGAAAAGAATCCTATCCACTATTAAGAAAATGAAGGAAGAATTGATTGCGTTCTCACCTCTTTAATACGGCCTTGATTTTTAGAAGGAACTTTTGAAAATTTCTATGGTGAACTTCCTTTTTACATGTAAAAAAAATACAGCTTTTCCGGTTTAGATCAAAAGAACTAATATGTTTGAAAGGTATCAAATAAAAGTGAAACATGAGTACTCCTGGTGAGAAGCTTTTAATCGTTTATTTCGCGATTCTGATGTGCGCATATTTCGCGACACTTAAGGTGGCTCGACTGGATTTTTTAGGGGGGATACCTCCCACGTTTGAGCATTAATTACGTCGCCATGAGTAAAGATATGGAAAAAAGATTACCACAACTGTATTATATAAAGATGAAAATTTCTTATGATCTGGGTTTTATTGCAATCGGAGTAGCCATGGCAACGTAACGACGCCATTACGTTTTTTGTTTATCTTTGTGTTTCTCTGTACCAGGAGTTTTTTTAAAAAAATCGCTTAAGGGAGTTTGTACCTGGCATAATTGCTTCAATTATGGCAAAGTTTGAACAAATTCTATGAGAGCGATTTCGAAATATTTTGAAACAAAGTTTTAAGCATCATAAAAACAGTGAAACAGCGTGCTATCCACGCAATTCAGCTACTTTTTTAAGAAAATGATAAGCTTTGGAAACGCGGCTCCATCTCATAGTGGTTTGATTCCATTGAAAACCTCCTACAAAAAAAGAGGGGAATTGCTCTGGGCGATCGTGAGTAAGAAGAATTTTATTGACTTGCATTCAGCTGCTTTTGTTACAGTTTTTGCACCTAATTTGGTCCACGCCTACAAATTTTGCATTTTTCAAAAAACCGCTCGATAATGTTTTTTCATAAATTTGATAATCCCGAGATCAATCGTCAATAAATATACCCTGCAAGTTTCAAGAACATTGAAAACAGGGAAGGCCTTTAAATAGGGCCTCAAATATAACCAATTTTTTCCCCCAGATTTTGTGTTTACAAGTGAGCGCCCACATTATTCACTGGCATTGTTTTCAAGTTTAATTTGCACGTGCAAATTTACCAAAAAGATAGAATTTGCGTTAATTTTTCGCCATTTTTTTGTATCGCAAATTTTGCCAAATTAACGCGCGTGTCGCGAAAATTTCATGTACATTGTAGTAAGGTAAAACAAACACTGAACGTTGCTTAGAGAGGAAAACACTAGACAAAACATGAGGGTAGTAATCCTTAAAGTGTTGCCAATTTACTGGTATCACCCGTTTCAGACTGAAATGGAATTTGCATAAGTTAACTTAGTCTTTGAGGAGAAGGGAAATATCCGAGAAACCGGAAAAAACCTCTCGGAGCAAGGAAGAGAACTAACACAAAGTCAACCCAATGTAGCGTCCGCCAAGTGCTCTCACCACTTCATACCACAGCTCCTCATCCTTACAGCTAGATCATGTTTATTACTAGTTAAAATAATAATAATAATAACAATAACAATGATGATGATGATGATTTGGAGGTAGCACATCCACAAAGTGGTTCTTCGTCTACCGGATTCCTGATCGAATTGGAATTTAGAAATGTTGGTTTTTGAGGAGAGGGGAAAACCGGAGTACCCAGAGAAAAACCTGTCGGAGCAAAGGAGAGAACCAACAACAAACTCAACCAATATATGGGGTTGGAGATAAAAGCTAGCTTTTTCATAGGTGTTGCTTATGAAAGTTATACTGTATATAAGATTTTCCTTGTCATGGCCATAATTTGTTTCTAATTTCTTCAGTTTACACACATAAAATTGAGTTGGCAACAAATTAATTAAGCACCCGCTCCTTTAAGTACTTCTAGATCATTAAAACAACTCAAAGGGTCAGACACTAATAACTACATGAATATCAGTCTACCAGTTTATCGATGTACTATCTCGTTCAATAAAAGACCTGTCGGTTAAAACGCCACGGTAATTACAAACATCAACACTGAAACACTCGCTGTTTTCGCTTGTAATCCTTGATCTTTAAAGACAACAAACTGAACAGATGAAACATGGAAACCCGTTAAATTTATTCGCCATTTTTGGTCGCTTTGCTTCTTTTGATTGTGATTCATTGATGGCTGTAAACATAAAAAATGAGCGCCAAGGCTAGTCGATAGAAATTTTAAAAAACGGAGTATATGTAGTTTATTACGTTGGAAGGCTAGGTTAAGAATCAGAGAAATCGCATTTCTCCTGACCAAACGCAGCTTTGAATTCAGTGAAAAACTAAATTAGGTTTAAGATAATCTTCCCTCTATTTATTACTGCATTAAGCAATTGCTGTCAGGCTAAATATAGATTCTTAAACTGACTTCATTCTTCATATTACCCGGCATGTGGCCCTTCCATGACGATTCAATCCTCTGAATCGAAAGGCAAAGAAACCACTGCAATGTAATGCGTGATAAAGTGCTAAACAGTCAAATACAATTGTCGTTTGACACTCCCCGTGACACTACCAGAAATTTCAAGAGTTCTCTAGTAACTTTCACCAGTAACATCCTTAAGTAACATCCCAGAGAGGGGTATCGACCATGCGCAAACTGTCGATGCCTTATTTGATTATATACGTGGCCTGGGAAACACGCATGCGTCAATCTGGAGCTCGCATTTTTCTTAACAAAAGAATATATTATTTGCTGGTTTTGAAGTCTAGGGGGAAAAATGTCGTTGTATGTTATACAGCGAAATGAGGGCGACGTTTAACTCAGTGGTTACGCGACAGAAGTTAAGAACAAATTTTATCCCCATCTTTTAAAGGTAAGATTGAAAACATATATTTTAATCTGTCTTTGTTTTCGTATCTTCGGACGCTAGAAAGTTATAACTGTTTTATATATTTGAGTGATCATTTGCTAAGAAAATCATCGTTCCCTTAATTTTAATATGCGACGAAAAAGCCACCGTTTGGCTTCTGTGATAAGAAATACGCAAAATTCAAGAGCTTGAGACGAAAACGTGAAACAACAAAATAATGATCGTATCCGATAAACGACGACTATATAGTGATTTCTATTAAAATAACCGCTAACTCGAGGAAGGTGATTTAAGGTAAAAAGGTCAATGAAAATATAAAGAGGAAATTTTTGTAATAATTCGTTTTCTCCTAAATTCTAAAAGTAGGCTGAAGAAAGGTAAAATCTATTTTGATACTACTTCCAAATCAAACCCCTTTTGGATCAAACCGGTCACCTAACATTTGACGAAATCAATAAAGCACCATTCAAGACAACTGGTAACTAGAAGAAACCGCCAAAATGCAAACAGAACTTTGACAAAATGATTCGTCGGCCTACCTTCCACCTTTAGAACGCTTACGGTTGTCGTAAAGTTTTGTTAAAAATACAATGAGTAACAAGTAAATCCGATTTTTTTCGTAGAGTTCAGGGAAGAAGGCGAGAGAAATCAGGGCAAACTTAATATTTGCCATCATTTCTCTCGTTCGTGAAGAGAAGATATATTAGCCACTTCTGGAGAAAAGCAACTAGCAATGGAGAATTCAAGGTGGATCCGACTTCTTTTTGTAGTTCATTTTGTCCAAACCACGATTGCTTCAGATGGTAAGTTACAATTTTCATAATTATGTGAATATTACCCTTAATGGCGACTTAAAGGTTAACGGTAGGCGCAGCGACTCCTCATGCTCGTTATGCAATTGGAGAAGATTTAATACTGGACAGATCCCAAACTCACTCCTACTAACATCTTGAAAATACAACAACTAATTTTACGTAGACTGGGACAAATAGACGTATATGATTGCGGTTTAGGGTTATGGCAAAGATAAATTTGATTTAATCCGAATTTCTTCATATTACAACACGAGCCACATAATTATAACTAACTATTAGGTATGATGTCTTTAAATCAAAACTTTTTTTTTCAACCAATATTCTAAATGCTGTCTTCAAAATGCTTTCCAGCATTTTAACCCACAAAGCCTACGTCATTCTATGCGAAAATAGAACATTTTCATCAAGCAGTTTCGAAATTTCTGAGATATTTTCTTCTAGCCAGAACCTGAATATTTTATAAAGTATATACTTGCGAGGATGAAGTGAAACTGGTGTAACAAGAGAATCAATAGTACCACCAGAAAAATCGATTATTTTAGTTGCCGAAAAAAATCTTCGTAAACTTAACTTTGACTATAAAAATTGATCATGATAAGCAGAAGATATACATTTTTAAGCTGGAGGCGTTTATGCCATGGTTCGCTGCTAAACGATTACTATATGACTTTGAGAAATTTGTTTGAATGAGTTCAACAGATATGCTTGATCGCTTCAGTTATTCAGGCAGCTTAGCGTGAAAAAATTAGCCTTTTACCAGTAAAGTACAAGCTGCTTTCAACTCTAAATAACACAGTTTTTTGAATGCGTATTATTGTAGGGTCTTGTAGATGTTTTCAAGACAGACACAGAAGTTATTATTAAGGTTTCAGATGATAGGCAACTAAAACTAATCAAAAACGGGTGTTGTCCCTCTGTGAATTAAGTTTTGGTAACTACATTACACAGATATTAACATAACCATTGATCGAGCAGGCCTGTAAACTTTGGAAATAAAGTTTCTGTGGTCAGTTGAGCAACCCCTTAAAGGAAAATAGGACTTGAGACTATTACATGGAGAATGTTAGTTGCGAAATAACCTGTCAAAAATTTTGTTTAAAGATTGAGATAACGTAGCTTCGCATCCAAATTATGTGTCCCCGTTCCACTTATTCTCATCAAAAAAAGCCTGCACTTTCACAAGGCACAAACCTTTTTAAGCAGTTCTGACAAGAAATGCTGTATGAAGTGGCTTTTATTAATAGTGTGGTTGGTGGTTGGTGGTTGGTGGTTGGGGTTGGGTGGGTAACCCCCCCTTCCCTCCCCCTCCCGTCCGCACACCCCTACATCTCTATCTCTACCTCTCCTTTGTGTCTCAGTTTGAATGCTGTTATCGCCTCCAAGTTTAGTCACAAATTTTATCAAAATTAACGCCAATATCTTGCTTAATCCAAAATCAAGTACCTCTTTCTATAACTAAAGTATGAAAGTGATCTTGCAAAAAAGGTATCTTGAGAGACTCGAAAAAAGATACATATTAATTTCATATGACTGAAAACCACGGTTACAAATGCATTAAAAAACTGTGTACCTTTTTTTTAATTATTGAAAAAGTGGAGCACTATGCTATTTCATGGTCTTTAGCAGATATATATTCTTAATGGTTGGCTTTTAAATCATGTCCATCTGCTACTGATGAATGTTTTAACGCGCAGCAATATTCTTTTTCGCTTACGGTCAATATTCCCTTTTTTTCACAAACGTCTGTATAATTCAATAAAAGAGTTTGTCGTCTTCCGTTAAGACTTAATTTAGATTTTATCTGCCACTCTTAAGCAAAATTTACCCCTTTCTGTTTGACTGAGTTTGCTGTTGAGGAAGAAAAAACACTACGAACACTTGCTGTGAGATAATCTTACATAAGAGATGTAATGTACTCTCTGGCTGCTGGGTTTCTGCTGTGTACTTAGTTTTCCTCACTCTTCTCTTTTTCACTCAGAATCGTGGTGCGTTGATCATAACGCATGCGCAATGTACGGAGCAGAACATTGTGAGTCATATGACTGGATTGACCTCAACTGTCCCAAACTTTGTGGACACTGCGGAAAGGGTGAGTCCACTATTTTTTAGTCCTTAAATTTTCTTATCATTATCGTTTTTGATGAAGGGGCTTTTATCTCTGTAATCCAGTCCATTTTCCTTAGTATTGCCCGTTCGCCCTTACTTTCTAAGGAAGTTTATGTTAGCAGAGAAAAAAAACTTGTGAATGACAAGTTACAGCTTCGTGACAAGCAAATTCGTCTGTCAGGCACAATCTTGAGAGAAACGTTTTGTCAGTTAGTGATACAAGTTGTTCGATAGAATAAATCTGAGTATTTCCAACAGTAGTCGAGCCTATGGCCTTCTGGTTACTAGTCCAGATGCTCTAACACTGAGCTACAGGACACTCTTGGGAGCTTATTGGCCACTAAACCAGGAACCCATAACCTGGAGCAAGCAACTCCCATACTAGGCCTATGTCACGGCATTTTACAGACCAGTTATTTTTAGACACATTTTAGGGCACTTTTTACCGCATCTCCACCTTGTCTATGAGCGCATTCGAAGTGTAAGATATCAAAAACGAAACGTTATTAAAAGGCAAAAATATCATTTTTAGGTCTGTAGGTTTTGCTGACTGGTTTGTGAAATTTGAAAGATATTCAAAATTCGCGCCAAAACCGTTCTAAAAATAAACTGGTCCGTGATGAAAACGCCGTGACAAGCACGAGCGCGTGGAGGTTATGCTGATTATGCTTATTATGCTGATCTGGTATGGGGCGATAAGGATAACGCTGTTTTAATGAACAACCTGCAGGTGTTGCAAAACAAGGCGCAAAACTTGTTGTAAATAAACCATTGTATTCTTCTGCAACCGATGCTCTCAGTCAGCTTGGCTGGTTAAATTTAAATCAACGCAGGCACTTCCATCGCTGCTTGTATGTTTATAATGTTTATAAATGTGTGAATGGAATTACATCTCGCAAATTGGAATTATCTAGAAATAGCGATGTCCATAGATATAACACTCGCTCCAAAGATCATCTTAGACTTCCGACAGTAAAACGGAATTGGGGTAAACAGAGAACTTGTTATCATGCCTTTAAAGACTGCAATGCCTTGGACAGTGACTTGAAGAACTCTGACACCATATGTCAGTTTAAAAGTATTTTTTTTTTAAATCTATTAGTCTAAAATTCACTTTTGTATTTTTAACATATTTTTTTAATTTGTGTATTTATTTTTTAATAATTTAATGTTATTTTGGATCGGACCTTTCTGTAGATCACCTACGGGTGAGAAAGCTTCCCGTTAAAATATCATTATTATAAGTTGCCAGCTCTGGGTTATGGGCTCCTGACTAAACTAGGTTCATAAGACAAACATCTTGCATACTGCTATTAATGGGATCGACTGGAATTGACCTTGAAAAACTTGTTATTAATTCGTTTTAATCTGTTGCATGCCTTCCTATTAGCTATATGTTTAACGTAGAACATTTCATTTTTCTACAGCAGAGTCATCAGCTCCAAAACCGACTGAGAAAGTTGAGGGCTTTGTGGCAACACAGCCAACAGTCAATCCTTTAGTGGGATGGGAGAATTCTCCCACGACTGCTCCAGACACTTCAAAGGTGGCGCTTAATAGCAACTTCACCTACCCAAGAGTTCCTCAAGGTACCACACCATTCGTAGCAACGAAAGAAGTTGCTAATGAGACAATTTACCCGGAAGTTTCCGTTCCGATTAAGGATTTTCCATCTTATAATTTATACAACAAGACGGAAGGCATTGTCGAGCCCATGCTTCCGGTTTCGCAGAGCACCACTTCCGGTTCACAGGTCGGCGTTTATGACTCGTCGACGCCCCAAGAAACACTTCCGGTTCATACAGGAACGCTTGAGCCCACCGAGGCACCTGTGGTGGTCATGAATGCTAATGAACTTCCGGTTTTACCCGTAGAGGAAATGGAAGTCTTAGAAATTAAACAGACGCCTGATTGGGTTGTGGAAGTACCACAGAGAGCCCAACCTTTAGAAAACAATGGAGTGGAGAATATTAGGATTTCCTTCATCGAAAAAAAGAAACCAGTACCAGGAGTAAAGGAAATTTCTATACAACCCCCAGGGGAAGGAAATGCGGAAAATATCAAAATCTCATTTATTGGAAATAAAACATCAACCCATGGAAATGCATTATCTTTGGCACCGAACGGAGAAGAACATGAAAAAATTAGAATATCGTTTGAGAAGGAAAAGGAAAAAGCTGTCGCCCCTGTAGAGGTACCTGTTGTTGTACATGAAACAGAAAACGTTGCCTCCACAGGGACACCAATTGTTGTGCACGAAAATGAGGGTCCTGTGGTAGTCGAAGGTCCTACCTCTACCGGAGTACCGTTGGCTGTACACGAAACGGAAAATGCTGCCTCCATAGAGAAACCAATTGTTGTACACGGAAATGAGAGCCCTGTGGTACCGTTGGTAGTGCATGAAACGGAAAATACTGCCTCCATAGGGAGACCAATTGTTGTACACGGAAATGAGAGCCCTGTGGTAGCCGAAGGTCCTGCCTCTACCGGGGTACCGTTGGTAATACACGAAACAGAAAATGCGGCCGCAGCTGGGGTACCATCCATGGTACACGAAGCCAAAAATGTTGCCCCGAGTGCAGCGCCACTCGTTGTTCACGGAAACGAGAGTCCTTTGGTTGTCGAGGGTCCCGTGGCTGTTGAAAACGCGCCGCAAACAAGTGCCACTGCGCATATTCTGGCGACTCAAGCTCCTCCTATGCCCACCGGCCCAGGGGTGGTGAATCCTTTCGAGGGAGGAGTGGTTGACCATATTATCAAAAATGCCACAAATATGGCTCCTGCCGCACCGAATCAGAATGTTACTGTGGACTTTATGAACAATGCGATAACCACTGGATCTGTGACACAGCAGCCTCATGTGACTCTGCAGCAGCAACGTAAGTAGTTACATTATAAGACGTTGTATGTTCTGTGAGAAAACTTGTAACAACAGCATTCGAGAAGGGTCCTTATTAGTGTACGTTACATGTCCAAACTTAAATGAATGGGTTTGTAATTCTTTAAAGGAAACTAGGAAAATTTTGCTTGTACCTTCGAACGAAAAAGATTTATGTTTACGGCAAGGGTCAACACGTACCATGTGACCAAGTGTTCCCGCGCTTTACTTTTCTTTTACTCTTTCACACATCTGTACACAAATAACTACAGTTTCATAACAGCTTTATTCATAAGAGTGATTTTTGCTGAGCTTTGAGTTGTTTATTTCCTTTTACGTTTGCCGCTTGCCACGAACATAATTCTAAGTCTCTTCTACCCTAAATCTTCTATTAAGCTCCCCCTATCAAATAAGCTCCCTCTCTCCCTCTCTCCCTCCAATAACCCCCCCTTTTTAAGGGAAAGAAAGTTAATAAGTCCCCTCTCTCCATAAAGCCCTTCCTTCCCCTCCCCTAATTATTCGTCACTAAGAAATGATAGACTGCACGGCCTAATCAATCACGACTGTAAAACTTCGTGTGGACTGATCCGGGATAATTTATTTAGAATACCAACTGGAAGTTCGGATTTGATTCTGATCCTCGGCTGCATGACCTCCAAGCTTCTTGTTCTTGAGCTTCTCCACTTTGTATTCTTTATTTTTTATTTTTTATTCTTTAGTTATTTATCGTCTTTTAAATTAAAGAATCTCCCCTCTCAAATAAGCCCCCCGTCTCTATTAAGCTCCCCCCTCAAACGGGCTTGAAATAAATAAGCCCCATTTACGGTATGTCACGTGTACATGCCCAGTTGGCATGACTATATATTTATGAAGTCTTTAAGTAAAAATTGGCTTTTCAGTACGTTAATAGGCCATTTCCGAGTTCCTCTGGGCCTCTGTTTCAAAACGAGGGTAGGTGCTCAGCCTTTGATACGGAAATCATTTTTCATTCTCATGCAAATAAAACTCATTTTTACAAGAAAGGCTGTGCAGCTAGCCTCATTTTGAAAGTGAGAGTTTTTGGAACTCGGAAATGGCCTATTGTGATCAGAGACTAAGGTTTGAGGTCTCAGTTTTTTAGTATCACAGAGATTATTCCATGTTTGTCATGATCATGTATGAGGCGAGTTTTCAAACTAACACACAAAGTCAAAATTACTTGATTCAAAATCGTGGCTTGTTTCATTACTTAACCAGAAAGTCTCGAATCTGAAAGAACCACAAGCTTTTTGTATTGAATCACTCTTCTTTAAAGCAATAAATCCGGCATTAAAATAAATATGTGACACAATCACTAGGTGCTAAAACCAGCAGATACTTTGAAATTGCCTTTCTCAAAATAAGCAGTGGTTTCTCTTGCAGCCCAGCATTCATTGTCGAGAATCGGCTTAGTTTTGAACAAAACCTATTGACCAACAGAATCGATGTCTTTTACGAAATCTTTCTGCCCAGCGAGAGATCAATTGTCTGCACTGAGATCTTCTCCAGGTTTTATAGAAACATTTTCTGCGTAATTGCGGGTGGCGAAAGATGGTTGTTTCGCGCACCGGCCAATGGCGCATTAATGTTAATGAATGCAAGGCTCGTGGAGGTGTTTTGGGATCTCGACGCCATGTAAAAGCTGTATAAAATGGTAAAGAAAACTTTGCAAGAAAAACATGGAAAAATCTTTATTCTTTCAACTGCTGCTGCTTCTGTTTCCGCTTAGCGTCGCCTCACAAAGTAAGCCTAGTGTGTCATAATTTGTTCGGATATCTCAAAAATTGTCGAAACGTTAAATATGCACTGACCTTAAATACGATCCGATAGTTAGGTTGCAAAATATATTCACCGTACAGATAACTTCATTTTTGCATTTCTGTCTTTTACTGCTAGAATCGTTTGCATAAGCTTAGATCTGTCTTCATCCAGGTGAAATTTTCGTCAAAAAGTGATAATCGAGGTCCGTTTGCTTTGTCACAAAATCTATATTGCGGTCATTGCTGGGATTGCTTTCGTATCTAATTATCTCCTTGTATTTGAAAAAGTAGAAACCGAGTAAAAATGTGATTCTGATTACTGTGCTATACTTTAAGGTTTACAAAAAATTTAAAATACCTATCCATACTTTCCATTATCGACCATCGACGCCTCAGAAGAATTTAATTTAAGGATGACGCAAATTTTTCGTTTTAAGTTATCAGATTACATCGTTTTAGGATCTGTTCAATCAAAATCGTTAAAAGGGTAATTTTTCTTGCTAACAAGGTAGAGTTCTGTTGTGCAGGAAGGCTTAGAGTGGAGAGCTGCACCTGAAGAATTAGATAAAATTCTAACATAATTCTATTGCAAAATGCGCACGCATTCTGACAGACATGCTCGCCTTTGAACTATCATATCGGCTTAAAGAAAGTAGTTGGAGAAAAGTCGACCGGTTAAGGCCAGTAAGAGCGGATCCTATAATAGTAATAACTAGCATAAACAAATTAGAATGCTCATTATTGAATTTCAATGAGAGTTCGCTTTTAAATTTTCAAATAGAAATGTATGAAATGTATACTGAAACGAATTGCGAAATTCCCGCTTTTCTTCTTACTCTAAACAGAATTTATTTTACCTTATTCTATTTTTTCAGCTGTCGTGGTACAAAATACTACAAACTCACCTAGTATTTATGGTAAGTAAAGTACCGTACGTGGTCGTATCCGGTCAACCGTTGAAGTCAATATAACTATATAATAGGCAAATTAGTAACTATAACAATAAATAAAAATATAATAGACAAAATATTAACAATAAGCTATAATAAACAAATTAAGCAGCGTGACCAAAAGTGGTTAGAGCGCTGGACTTGCAATTTGGAGGCCCCGAGTTTGAGTGCCGCCCTGACCGCCCTGAGCTGGATTTCTTCACGATAATCCCGAGTTCAAATCCCTAGCTGGTTTGCCTCCGGCCAAGTTGGGATTCTTGACCCTGTAAGTTCAAGTTGAGTTATTTGTTTCAGTCATTTGCTCGGCCCCACTAGCATTAGTGCTATAAATACCTCCGAGGGGAAATAACATAATTATGCAAGCTTTGGAACTTATCTTATATAATTATAGGCTGTTCGATTTACATTCATGTGTTGACTAATTATTTAGCTGACGTAGCTACGATGAGTCGGAGGTAAATGGTTTACGCGTTCATACAAATTATGGCATCGAAAGATGACGAGATCGTATTTCGTTGCGGTTCGATTATTTGATGATAGAAATCCGTCAAACGAAATTCTAAAAGATTTGATTTTTCGTAGAATCATGGTGCAACGATGACCCAGCCTGTGGCAATTACACAGAAAACAGATGCAGTGATGACTGGCTAAAAATAAACTGTCCCAGGAAATGCAGGATATGTGGCAACGGTTAGTTAATAGGGCGTATACCCAAGACGTCACAGCGGCCATGTTAGTGTTCATAGGCAACTGAAATAGCACACCAACGGAACTTATTTTCAAACATTCCATTCCGTTTGGCAATGCCAACATGGCAGCGGTCACTTGTGACACGTGTTTGTTCTCTAAGCTTGGCGGAGACTAATGAATTTATGCCTCTTAGTTGCGTCCATATCTGGTTACTTGAGATCTTGAAAAAAACCTGCTTAAAATACCCAAAATTACGCTTTCAGAGCACCCCCCCCCCCCCCCCCCTTAGTCAAAGTGTTTTCTTTAAGAGGTCGTAGTGAGAGCAGTCTATAAGAAACATGAAGTACATTGACTTGGTGGAATTGGTCATGGGAGATCTCAAATTCTGTCGGAAGCTCTGCGCATCTGCGCAACCATCGGTCACGTGAAGATCGTATACATTTGTCCATTTTAACGCATCGTACTCGGATAAGGGTGATACGCCTGGGCTTCCTATCCATACAGCCTGTTCACAGACCACCCAAGCAAAGTACGCACCCGAGAGCCATCGCGGAGCGTGAGATCGAGCGGCCAACGCCTTGCACTTGCGGTCAATAAATCCCCCGCGGTTTTTTTTTTTATTCTCGGGCTCGATGATCTGTAATTGAGAGAAAATAGATTGTCTGTGAACAGACTACCCATTCCCTCCACTCTTATTGAACCCAATTCCTTGATGAGTAGAATCTCTTTGTTTATCTCTCAGATACAGCAACTGGAGGTTCAACTCCAGGCCAAGCTGCAACAGAGAAGCCTTACACCGAGCTGACCGTGACAGTTCCATCAGAAGTAACAAAATCTCTAGAAACGTCACGGAAACCCGTCGTAGTGAACATCAAGGGAGAGAATGGAAATCCTGCCTTGGCAGATGAGACCGAGAAAAAGGCTCCAATGGTCGAGACGATTGTAGTGAACCTACCCTCCAAGATAAAAGCCGAAGATGAAGAAAAGGCTCAGGTGAAGATCAAAGGACCATCAAAAAATCATATTAAAGCGTCTGTGCAACATGGAACAACTGTACTCGAAATACCAGAGGGTAAGTCAAAACATTCGAAATTAATTCTAGGTGGTCTGATGGCAGGTAAGACCACAGTTTGCAACCACGTGATAAGGTGGAAAAGTAGTTTAGTTTCCATGGTTACAGTGACGTTAACTGTAGCCCAACCATAGAAATTCATTTCTACTAAAATGTGCTTGTTTTATCCAAAGCTGTTATATGTGTATACAACCAGGAAACTACCAAAACAAGAAAAATAAAAGAGATCTCGCAAATATATTTAATATTAGCGAGGTACAAAATTGTGTCGTAGACTTAACCGCGGTGGCCTAATAGACTTTCTGTACTATTGTAGGTCACAGACTTACGTTTTTGATGTAGGGTCACTAACATAAACCAATTTCAATCTAGTAGAATGAGTCAAACGTAACAGCAAGTGACACCCTCATACCTCAACACCTCACTTCACCTGGAAGGTGCAGCGATGAACAGCTCTGAACCCGGTTTTGACCCTATAGAAGTCTGACGGCTATACCATGCTAAAGAGCCCCAGCAAGGGCAAAATAGCTGTAAATGGCTGCCACTGCCCGGGTGATACGGCTGTGCACATGCTTGAGTTACTGCCAAAAGGAGAACAGTTCCTGGCAAAAAATTGATTATGATATATTTTTTAATTTCTCATTTTTAAGCTCCATGGTGTATAGACAAGGCTGAATGTTCACGATACTCAGCAAGCCAGTGTCACGATGATTGGGTGCAATTAAATTGTCCCCGAAAATGCCAGTTTTGCCGACGTAAGTAGCCCAATCTTAGCATTGTGTCAATCTTAGTTTCTGTTTTTTTACCGCTCTGTGACTGAATAACAAGATAGTAAGATCGTAAGATTTCAAATTACCCGTGATAAACATGATTATTGTTTTTTTTGAAAGACTTTTATATATGCATTGCGTGCCTACGTATCGTACGTTTGCGGGAATCTGGGATCTACCACATCAAAAAATGGAAGATGGATTTTGGCGGATGTGGAGCGCATATTACAGAACTTTTGCGCCGAGACTGTTTTATGGTTCGTTTTGCCGACAAAACAGTCGCACACAGAACGACTTGATTTTTGAGCATCGACATGATGCACATTTAGCGAAGGGTCCTATAGCATTAATAGAATAACGACGGAAAGTGACTGTGTGACTTCACAGCTGTGCGGGTTGAACTCGTGCGAGTTTCAGCTCTCCGTTTGATTTCAGCTGTTTGCAAAGATGACCCCGAATGCAGTCGATTCTCAACAGAAAGCTGCTCAAATGAGTGGATGAAAGCAAACTGCAAGAAAAAATGTGGCTTCTGTGAAGGTAAGGTGATGTAAACAACCCGATATGACAAGGTCGAAAGCAAGAAATTTAAGGCTTAACAGATTTCATAATCGTTTGTAATCTGTTGCATGATATTCAGTACTGTGATGATTATTAGCAAATTAGTATGTGTAATCAAATGGTGACGAGTGAAATTAGGGAATAATTTCACGCGCGTTTTGTCCAAATCCTTATAATTTCCCGAGCCTTTAGGCTAGGGAAATTATTAGGATTTGGACAAAACGCGCGTGAAATTATTCCCTAATTTCACGAGTATACCATTTGATTACCTATTAATATCATGGGTGACGAATTGCGCTAGCAATCGAGGATTTTTCACTTGTTTATCCTGGATCGTATCGATCGATCGTGAACTCCACTCTCTCAAACCTTTAGAGTTGAAATTTGGCTCAAGTTTTCGGAATTTTTCGACAACATACCTCTAAGAATCCTTTTTGATGTGCTCTTTCGTGTGTTCAAGTTTTCTAAAGCGTCTTTTTATGCCCTGACATCTTCATTCATGACATTTTAAAACTTCGTCGCCATCTTGAAACGGAGACGTACGGGAGGTTGCCATGGCAATTTTGTAATTTCACATGTGAAATTACAAATTAACGCTGAAATTTCGCGCCAAAATTAAGGAGTAATTCGTCACCTATGATATTAAGACTTTAACACCATTTAGAATATTGTGAACATGTGTGCATAAATTATCATATAAAGGTATACATAATTAGTAGGAAACAAACCTGTTAATAAGTTCAGGTTAAGGATTGAGGCCATTTTGCGAGATAAATGTACATAAAGACAACCTTATTGTTATTCATGTAGTACATTCTTACTATTTAAGCATTTTAAATACATGATATTACTTATTAAGGGAATGTAGGTGAATTAAAGTAATGGGAAGTTAAATATTTTAAATATTTTGGTATTTGTTCTATCTTATGGTTTAATTAAAGAAGCAATCTTCACAAAAAATATATTGAATAATGCTACTGATCATACTAATCACCTAACTGAGTAAAACTATGATGAGGCTTTTTTTTGCTAACGTACTAACAGCTTCTTGCTAATAATGCCTTCTTATTCTGGATGGCTTAAAAGTCTGTAATAGTAAGAGTTTCTGTCCATCTTTTGGACACAAAAATTATGTCACAGAGGTTGAGTGCAATTCCACACAGGTGAATGTTTTCCTGAATAGGACTTGACTTTTTGTGATGGTGGCTAGCATTTGACAACCTTGACAGGAGTCATCAACAAATTTAAGACTAGGCAAACACTACCAGGAATGTACCTTGCATAGTGTTACATATATTGTGTACTTTGTAGTGTGCGTGTAGCATTGATATGACATTCAAAGTGTCATAGAATACATGTGTTCTTTATTGTAGGTATCTTTAATCATAGATAAACATGAAAAAGTATTAAGATTATTTATGCCTAATGTGCATCTGAGAGCAAGCCTACCTTTTTCAGCTTCACCATAACATTATTGTTGTCTACTCTGAATCAGTTACCCCTACTGGTAAAGAATAAAAAGAGAGAACTAAGTCGAAGGGTGATGACTTCTGCATAGGTTGTTAAAATGTCTGTCTCTGCCACTAACAGTGAGTCTAATCTGGGACTACATTCACATGGATGAATACATTTATATATTCAGCCTACTCGTTAGTGTGAATGAAAAAACCTCTCATTTGTAACAAAAATTAATAACAAGAATGTAAAAGTTGTCATCAGAAAACTGAGTTAAGTCAGCTGAGATGAGACCTAAAAGATGAGGTAGCACTATCAAGCCTTTTAAAACTGGATCTGGTTTTGCTGTTTAACTATTTGACTTTGAAGTGCAGACATTTTGCCCTCTCAATCAACTCTTTCAATTTTAGGATTAGAACAAAATGGAAAAGACGAAAAAGAAGGTGAGATTTTAAATTCCACAGGTCATTGATTCCTACTTTTTCACTTTTTTTTTCAAAAATATCGATTAGCTCAGGAGTTGCACAAGAAAATAAATCAAAAGCACATTTAAATTAAAACTAACAATCAATGTTAGTAAAATAACTTGCACACAGTCCACTGACACAGCACTCATTTCATTTTAAAATACACATACAAGTACACATGGTTTGTAAAAGAATTCACTGAAGTTATGCCATCCTTAACCATACTAACATCGCACTAATACTAAATCTTAATGCATTAATAATTGATCATTCATGGTCACTTGCTCCTTGCGGCTAAACTGTAAAACAATTTAAATTTCCAGTTTTAAAGTAGCCTGCATTGAAAGGATTTTCTTTGGGTGCATGGATGTTTTTACATCATGCTTGAGGAGTTTGCATGAGTCAAAGGGGGTGGTTAAAGGAGCTGTGTCACGAAATTCAGCTACATTAGGTAATTACAAAATGCCTGTTAAATTAAGAGAAACGTAAAAATAACCGCTTAAAACATTAAGGGAGGGTTGAAATAACACAACAGATACAAGAGATGCCAAGGATGGGCAAAACTGAAGAAGATTGAAATGGATTGAAATTAGGGTTTTTGAAAACTGTTCAGCCTAACTGTTTTTCAAAGTTGATCTCTGCTGTTTGCAACTTCAAACATAATGCTCAGGAGACATATTTGTTTGTCTCAAATCTCTGCTTGTGTCATTTACAAGTAATTTCTTTGCTTAGTTTAAGTTCCATAGCGATTGAGGGCGAGTAATTGGCAAATTGAAACAAAATGAACTGGACTGCCGTGACACAGCCCCTTTAAAATAAAGTGGACACTATTTCTCTTTTCGCCAATTAAAGACATCAGCCACCACATAATGAACATTATTATATATTGTACTCACTATCTGTCTTCTCACCGGCTAAGAGTCCACAGCTAATTGTGGAAGTCAGCGTGACCTACAGATAAGTTAAATATCTGCTAGCAGTTTAGTGACAAATCTGTAGATTGCATGCACAATGCAGTGTGATATCTGGAATAATCAAAGTCTTGGTAAGTGTTATCAGCCTCAGCCTTGAGCTCGGCTCATAACACTTACCTCAAAATAATATTGAGCATTCTGAAAACCTTCATCTAATAAATGTTTATAACAAGCAGTTTTTGCTCCTCCACTAAAAAAAATCTTGCAATGCATGCTAGTTTGTTAAGTCCCAGGAACTGAACCAGCTTTTGTTGCCTAGAGCTGTACAGTTACAATAATAGCAATAATATTATTGATCTTGTAAATAATTTTAGATAGATTGTTTTTGCAATTACCTGGGCCAAGAGTTTATAATAATTTGAAATAACCACCCATCTGGAAAACTGATTGAAAGATGAGGCACTACATGTACATGCACTTCATCTGTCTTGAGATGAAACTTTATAGGAGGGATTTGAATTCAGCTCCGGGGGAGATTAGGGAAATGCGGAGTTGAGTGACTGAAACAACGAAATGCGGCGTAAGTTGCATATAGAATACCAAGTACCAATCTTCAGAAGCCCGAGAAAGATATTCAGCATTGAACCAATTAAACACTTATGGTCAGTCAAAGCCTATTATAAAACGAACGAATTTTTTTTTCTAACTGAGAAAACACCAAACAGCAGGAGGCAAGAGACGAGTGCTTATCAAGCATACAAACAATTCTTACCAGTTTTTCTATGCGGTCAAAGTTTTCAATGCCTTCTATGTCGGCTCGAGGATAGATTTAGTGACTCTCTCCTCCAGTATTTTCTTTCCTCTTGTACGTTTCATAACCTTGGAAAATTCGCTTTGGTTGGCGGCATCCTGAACGCAAGTAAACGCTTGAACTGTGTATTTTTTCAGGATTTATTTGCATTCCCTTGTTAATTTGCATGTTTCGCTTCTGTGTTTTCTTCAGCCCGAGAACGTAAAAAAAAATTAACCCCCAGGGACATTGCTTTTGAAATTATTCCAAAATTCACAGCACGTGTTTTTATCAAGTTTAAGTCTTCTTGCTCTTCGCGCTAGAATTTCGTTTCTAAAACACTACATCGGCTGATCCGTCACTAGCATATTTGCGCAGTCAAAATATTCGCGTCCAGACTTATCGTCTTTTAAACCTTTTTTGCCCCTCCAAAGATATCCGTTTTTACAAGGATTAGCTTAGTTTACATCATCATAAAAAAATCTTCCTCTTCCCTTCTAAGAATAAAAATTTCAAGTCAACAAAGTTGTCTTGTGTTCTTACCAAGGTCCAGAGACCTTTTGATTCTATGACGAGGACAAGTGAGCGCGTGAAGCAGCGACATCTTGGTGGGAAAATGTGATGTACGTCGACACGTCGTTCTTTTACTACGTGTTAGTTTTGGCGGGAACAAGCTACCACATGTTAGAAGTTTTATCTTTTTGCGCTTAGGAGAGGGCTTAACATCCCTCGATGAAAATAATTGTGTTAACTTTTCTGGCGAAAATAAGTAGAATGAAGCTTTTTGGGGGAACCTATTTTTCTAGAATACCGGTAAAAAGCTTTTAAGTTTAAATCCACCTAATTGTCTCTTTGATCTTCTAACGTATAATTTTTCTTGTGGACCTCTGTTGAGTCCTTTAACGCTTCAATTTACAAGATTGGCGGCAAAGGATACTCTTTCTAATAACCAGAAGTTCTTAGGCCGTTCTCTAGTCTTCTTCAGTTCGTTCACAATAAAAAAAGTCATGTCTCCGTAAATATTGAATGTGTACACACTGTTACACCCAGAAGCGTTTTCTCGCATGTTCGTCGATAAAGTTGAGACGAGAGCAAAAATGAGTCTAGAGGCCATTTTCTTTTGCTCCTGCTACGACTTGCTTGGTACGCCGGCAATGTTGAACCTTGAAAACCATACCCAATCACAAGGTGAAATATTGTTTTTCGGGGCGTTGTGTTGATCGCTTCATTAAAATCACAACACCGTTCCATGTCTGCCATCGTGTCTCAAAAGGAGTTATTTTGAGAGAGTGATCTGACTCCTGTGTCAAACTTCTGATCAGATCTCTGTGGTGCAAGAGATAGGAGAGTGTGTCCCGTGGGAGGTGGGGGTGGAGGGTATGGAGTTATTTTGAGAGAGTGGTCTGACTCCTGTGTCAAACTTCTGATCAGGTCCCTGTGCTGCGAGAGATCATGAAAGTTGTGATGGATACTCAGAGGATGCCTGTCAATCTGAGTGGCTGACTAAAAATTGTAAAAGGAAATGTGGCCTTTGTCAAGGTATGAAAGTACATTGTAATCCACCATCTCCCTGCGTCCCGAGGGTTGATTAGTCATTCAGGCGCGTGGGCATTATAATAAGGAGTGTAAGCAGGGGCATTTTTGAGCGACGTACGTCGACCGGAAGTTCTCCATTTTCTCTTGTTAAATGCCTTGACGCTACCAAATTTGTATTGCTAAGTTTCTTTGCTCTTATAGAGACGATTTGCCTAAGAACTGTGTTCCAAATCGCCGCTCAAGAGTGTAAACAGTCGACTTCCGGTGGACGTGCGCTCAAAAACGTCCCTGCTTAAACTCTCTGATAGGGATAATGCACTGGCAGTGAGGGTTGTGAGAGTAGAGAGGAAGAGTAAGCGTCTATAGGAGCGAATAACATTTCGTTTAACTGAGGGAACTATGTGATCTGACTATGTAACTGCGTGATGCAGTTCTAGTGAAAGGCCCACATTTCACCCTTGCTTGCCAGTAGCTAATAAAAGCAGAGGGTAAGTGGAAGCCTACATATTAAAGGAATGGAACGATCTTTAACAGGGCAAGGCCATTGAGCAAGGGAAAGGCTGTTGTTATTTTTTTCAAATTTGATCTGAGAGGAAAATAGAAACGTTTTCAAACGGTAACGTTGTAAAAAGCGAAAAAAAGGGAGAGAGATTATGATCACATTTGTGTTTAACACTTCCATTTCAAAGTGAACCAGGAAGCAGTTTTCAAAACAGTACAGAACAATTTCTTTTTTTTTACGGAAACTTTTTTTTTCTTTCAGCACCAACACAAGCTCCACCCACAGTCGGTTTGGCTGCGCCAACATCTTCTCCAGCATACGGTTTGTGCGGTTTTCATTCATTTTTGTTTCGGCAAAATTCCTTGCATTATACAAACTGTCTGTAATAATGCTGACATAAAATGTGTTGTCTCGTGGAAGCAGAGCAACCAGTGTCAATTCAAGCGTTGCACTCATTCGGGCAAAATGCCTAAGAGACGGTTTAAACTTTCGGCGCATGTGTAAGCTCAACATGCGCAGTCTCAGTAACGCAGTGTTTAAGAGAAAACCTTAGAACAAAGGCTCAAATGATCTTCTTTAGGCTGCCTGTGCCTCGATGTTCAACTCGTTCAACTTGCTTTGAACATTCGTATTGCTGAGCTATTGTTGATAAGGAAAGTTCTTGCACGCGTCTATCAGAAGAGCCAAACTCATCGGGCAGAATGCCGCGAATGTTATGCATAATTGCGCGAAATTCCAAGGTAGATTTCAAAAACAGTAAGGAAAATGACCTGAAACCATCTACAGTAAGAGCATGTACGTTTTGAGGAATTATTTTATTTCTTTCCGCAGCTAATAAGACGTTGATAGTGCACCTGCCAGGGAGAGCAAGTGAGTTACTCAAATCACATTTTGTGTACATTGAGCATTGAATCGTCGTTTTACTTCTCTATACAATTTAAATTAATATATTTGTTGTGGTCCAATTTTTTCCTTGGTTTAAATTTTATTTTCCTTTGTTTTGGGGTATGGTAATGTATGATAATGAGTTTTAAACAAAGAAAAATAAAATTTAAACCAAGGAAAAAATTGAACCACAACATATTTAACATGAGGTGGAGTTTTAAATCTAAGGCGTTTTCCACTAGTATGGAAAGACCAGTAAGAATGACTTCCCCACCAAATGTAGCAGTAAAATTTTTCGCGAGAGCATGCTTACTAACAACTGGTCACAACTAATAAGGTCACCAATAAAAGTAGGATGCAAGTCACGCATTTTGTCATTGTGCATAACACTGAAGGGTTTTCCTTTACCCTGCCTTTACCGAAAGATTTCCAGTGAAAGCGACTGTTCCATTTTAATTTCCGCCACAACCACGGGGTTTTGGTGAAATGAACTGAAAGGCCGAGCCCACGCAACCATTTTAAGACCGAACTACATTGAACAGTCTTTCGACTGTCCAAATTAGCAAATAATTAACAGTTATTGTACGAGGTTAAGCAAAATATCGTGATTTGTCAGTGGCGAGCAGACCATTATTTGTAGGCCGTTTTGCAGGTCACGTGGTGGGCCCTCGGCCAATGAAAGTCAAGAAAAGTTTGCAGCGAATGATAATTACAATTTTGTTTTCTGCTTTTGTTTTTATTTAGACTGCTACTATGACGGTATTTTACACGAGCATGGTGAGCGCTGGTCCCCAGGTCCCTGCACACCCGAATGCAAGTGCGATGATGGCAAAATCCGCTGTACGCTAATAGAGTGTCCGGAACTCAGCTGCCATAACCCGATCAAGAAACGATGGAAATGCTGCCCAGAATGTCCAGCCGAAGAAGGTGAAAAACGTGAACGATAATATCCGAACATCTTCCGTAGCGTCTCAGCAACTTCGGTGGCCATCTTCGTAACCCATTGAAGGTGGTATAATCTAGGTTCGAAATGTGTAACAGTTGCGCACGAAGATGTCCCAAGTCCTGTGTACTGGACATTTAGAACAAGAACAAAAATTGTCCGTTGTTCCATGGAAATTTGTTTCTGGATGAAAACTGTTGGTCACACGTGGATAATTACGTAACTTAAAGTAAAGTGGCTATAATGATAACTTATCATAGTGTTCAAAAAATGTGCCCTACCGGTCAAAAACTGTTTTCAATCCATATCATCTCTACCTAAACACGTCTTCAGTAATTTGCGCTGAAAATAAAATGCCTCCTCCCAATCTGCCAAGACAATCGTATTACCGGGTACGAATGTCATCTATAGCGGACAAAAGATCGGCATCGTTTTGTACCGTCAAATAACTGTTCCATGTACGACACTTTGCTAATCGCTTCTTAAATTTTCAAGCAAATTTCTGTGGGCATTCCTCAGTATAATGTCCTTGTAAGGTACAAAAGAGTGTAAAGGGACTTTTACCTCTGTCATAGACACTCTGAGTCATAAAGTACTATTCTTTTCCAGGTCTGAATGCGCGCTGTGTAGAAACAGAAGGTGGAACGAGCAACGGCGCGTGTTGCGTGTTTCCTTTTATTTACCACGGTACACAGTACTTTGAGTGCATGGATGATGAAAACAAGAAACCTTGGTGCTCCACCACTTCTAACTATGACATTGATGGAATGTGGGGACACTGTCTCGGTAAGAAAGCCAAGTAGAAACCATAGGAACCTTGGGGACGTTAGAAAACATACATCTGAATCAACTACATTTTTTATGACAAAGATACTCGGGGGGCTTTCCATTTGTCAGAACTGGCCGGCCGGACCATAGCCCGACCAGTCCATTTGAAAATGAAGTAGGATTTTTCCAAGAGTTTGTGCTGAAAAACGTTCTTCTTCGTGCATGCTATTTAGGATTTGATTGATCAGGCTGGGGAGTTTTGATTGAAAGGGAAATTATCATTGCTCCGGGAATGGTCTAGCCGGTCAGTCCTGACAATTGGAAAGCACCCTAAGACACCCGGGTTTAAACGCTGGGTTGCCTCACCCTTGAAGGTCACACAGGCTTGAGGCTAACTGATCATTTGCTAATAGTATTATCACTACATTGACTAGCGCAAAAAGATTGTAATCCGAAATTTTGGTAAGTCCCTTCAAAACTAAAACGCCGGTAATGGCACGTGAACACATGTGTGGTGAACTCGCACACGGCGCCTATCTGCGCGTAAACGAGACGCGTGTATAGTGCATATATGTGATATGTCCACACATTTGTGTACCTTTTTCTTTGTACATACCAATAATACGTAGGTCACTCAATAAACGTTATGTTATTATTGGGCTGCCTATGGCAAAGCCCAATAAAGTTCAGAGTTCTGTTTAAAAAGTACAAAATGTCGGACGCATAACCAAGAGGGCGTTGCGTATCCCGCGCCACCTACAATGGGACGATTACTCGACTTTTGTGGGAATGGGGTAGGGCTTGGTCATTTCAGATACATACAAACAGACTTGAAGCTATTTAAATTAGTTAATAGGTTTACTGTATCACTTTCATCAGCAGAATCTCAAGAAACCTTGGAAACGGAACAGCCTGGTCAGGTGGCTACTGGGAGACCTCTTTCTGACGAGTATGCGTCAACTGCAGCCATATCTCCAACCCCTCTTCCATCAACGTTTGCCGGTAAAATGCAATCGAGTGTTCTGTAGATCAATTGGTAGAGCGCTTGACTGCAGAGCGGGAGGTCGCGGGTTCAATTCCCGGGGCCGGACCAATACTCAGGGGCTTTGAAACGAGCTAGAGTTTCTTTCATCTACGCCTGGAAAAACTCTTACGATCTCAGTTCGTGCCTAGCAACCACCTGAGTGCATTCATAACTCGATGGTTGCACACTGTGCGTTTAACAGTTCTAAAAACGAAAACTGCTTATTGTAACGCGAGAATTTTTGGATATTTAAGTCCTTCCATGGTTAACATTGCTTCAGTCAAATAGAGAGAAGTCGTTACGTCATGTTGTCATGGTAGCAAGAATTCTGGATCTCATTAAACTGTTGTCCTGCCAATATGGCAGAGAAAACGAAAAATTTGACATGTGTGACTTTCTTGTGCATGACTGCACTCAGGAACAAAAACGTTACCATGGTAAAGTAACACCACACTTCCTCACTTCCACACTTCCACAATTCCTTTTGCCATTAGGATATCGACATGAATACAAAATAGCAGTTCGTATGTAGCGAAAATAGCTCCACTCACTGATTTCTTACAGCTCCCGTCACCGGCGTTTACTCCGATTGGTCTCACTGGTCCGTTTGTTCGGCGAGCTGTGGCGGAGGGACACAAGAGAGAACACGAAAATGCTCCTTTCCTAAGGACACCAAAGGTGGAGTGGACTGTTCTACTCTGGGGCCCTCTTTGGAGACCAGAGAATGCAATGTATTGATGTGTCCAGGTACGTTGAGAGATATTGCAATAGAGGCCCAGTTACTTTTTAAGTCCATGGCTTTATAGTTACTAGAGGAGACAGGAAAGTAATTACGCTCTTTTTTTGGCCCCCTTGTGTAGCCCCATCTAAAGGGCCCCTTAAACGTTTACAAGACGACCGACCAGGTCGTCACAGGCCAACAGTCAGAACTGTTTGTAAAGGAAAATGTTCCTGCACTTTATGCACATCGGTGCCGTCTTAGATGCCTTATTTAAAGTGCCATTTTAATCCGTTTTTGTTGATGCTTTCTGGTTCGCAGAGGATGGTGGGTACTCGGATTGGAGTGACTGGTCTACTTGTGACGTAACATGTGGAGGAGGACTGATGCAGAGATACCGAAGCTGTAACAGTCCCGCGCCGTCTAACGGTGGCCGGGATTGTGTGGCCACAGGCCTGGGTGCCTCCATGGAGTCTAATGCTTGCAACGTTATGTCTTGCCCTTGTAAGTTGAGATAAAGGCTTCACTTATTGTTCCATAAACTTGTCTTGTCGGGTTCTCTTTTGTATATTTTTAACTGAAAACAGCTTTAATTTGTTAACCGTCTTTCTTATCAATGTTTTTACTTGTTCTATCCGGAATAATTTCGTAAACACGTCCACATCCTGCTCTCAGTTGGCTTGTTAGCTTAATTGGTAGAATGCTGCACCAGTATCGCAGAGGTCAGGGGTTCGAACCCCGTACAAGCCTGAAATATTTTTTAGGCTTTCTTTTCGCAACTCTAAAAGTTGCGTATATAACTGCGATGATCATCCTTCATATAATTCTTCACTCCGCAGTTCACATATATGATTTTCATATATTCATAACTTCAACACCTCCATAACTATTCAAACATTTTTGTTACAAGATATTATCAAATGCTCCTCATATTATATTTACACACCCTCTGCTTCCCACTCTTTCTTTATCATGTTTAAGGTGTCTTAGTGCGTACTAAAACCATGTTGTAACTGATTTGTTCATTAGCTGTATTACCTGCACGCTTTGACTAGCTTGTGCTATTGGCCAAAAGTGGCTGGTAAAATGCCTTATTATAGTAATGAATTGATTCTAAAATTGTGTGCGTTGCTGGAAAAAATTCTGCATGAAGTCAGCGGTGGGTTTGTTCTTTTCAGAACGTGAGTAAAGACCAGTCGCAAGACGCGTATTGTATTTAGTAGGTGTATCTCGACTTTCTCACTCACACCTTTACATTGTTCAATGACTCAGATGATGGTGGCTATAGCGACTGGACAGGCTGGTCACTGTGCGACAAATCCTGTGGAGACGGTAAGAAATACCGCACAAGATCATGCACGAACCCTCCACCAAGCAACGGTGGCCACGACTGCTCGTGGTTTGGCAGCGACAAGGAGGTTTCCGTTTGCAATGACGGACCTTGCGAAGGTATGCAGTTGTAGGAGGCGGCATCATAATTGTTCTTTTTAATCTCAAGAGTGCCAAATTACCTTTTTTCAAATAGTAAAAAAGTAACAGCAGTAGAGCGATTTTCGTATGACCTTGAAAAAAGGTTTCGGTAAGTGTTCGTTCTTTGTTTCATCAGCCAATGGATGAAAAGATCAAAACATGGCCTCTTTGTTTTCCCGCCAAAGAAACCCTAATATGGAGAAGGCATTGTTCGATTGGCCAATCGTGTTGTAGTATGACGTCAAAGCGAAGTATCGGTTGATTTCTAGAAAGTTCTCGGGCATGAAGTTTTTTCACCTGAGCGTTCGCTTAACCAATGAAAAGCCAGACACGTTTGTCTTTCCGTTCGATAAACCAATCAAATCGCTCTATTTCCGTTCGTTCGTCATTTCTGTTTTGTTCGCGCGCTTTCATTTCAAGGTCATACGAAAATCGCTCTATTTCAGAGTACAGATAAAGAGGTTTCATTTAAATGGTCAAACCTTATTTTTTCACTTAAAGGCAAAAGTACGAGTCACACTACCTGGCTTGAAAAGTGTCTGTGGCGCCTTGGTTAGAGGGTGTCAACTGGTGTAAATCGTGACGTTATATGAATATTAATATTTCTCGTTCACCCGTTTTGCTCTGGTAGTTGACGGCGGTTTTACTGCATGGAGTGACTGGTCAGCTTGCAGCCGGAGCTGTGGTCCTGGTGTGACATCGAGGCACAGAACTTGTTCCAATCCTAGTCCTTCCGCTGGCGGGAAAGACTGCACAAACCTGGGACCAGCATTTGAACAGCGCTCGTGCTTATTGGCCGAATGCCCAGGTAAGAGCTGTGGCGACTTTCTTATACAATGGAAACTCACTTAACGAACACTCTCGTAAGCGAACAGCTCTACTTACGGCCGCCATCACAAAATTCCGTTACAACTCCCATACAAGCTCTGTACTTTTACGTTCCCGTAAGCAACCGCGAACACTTTCATGGTTTACGAGTTAAATTTAAGCGTTTTCAAGCTCTCTTAAGCGGGCATTTCATAACGCTGTTCGTCGCAATGAATTTAGATCAGTTTCAGTGTTTGAATTTGTTCACATACACATCCGGTTACACTTCAAACACCACTCGAATCTCATCCCTGTGATTGATTGTCGGAACCACAGTACAGCCAGACACTAAGAAAAAGTTTTTTTGCATTCCAAACATTTATTTGTAGCTGGGAAAGCTACCGTATCCGGCCATTTAACCCTAACTCCTCTAGTGGCTGCACCTGAGAACCATTGTTGTAAGCGGCTACCTCCATTTTCGGACACCATCTTTGCATCCCGAGGATGTCCGTTCACGAGAGCTTCCACTGTATTAAAAATAAATTATGAACGTTTTTAGCCGTTTAATGAAGTGACGTTTTTGTTATTCCCGAGTCTCACATTGATGTTGTTCTGTCACATGATTAGCAAGCGGAAACTGGACCAAATGGAGCGACTGGAACGAATGTTCAAGGACGTGTGGGTCTGGCATCCAATTTAGGAAGCGTGTTTGTATTCACCCCAAAGGAGATCTGTTCTGTCTAGGAGAAAAAGTACAATCGCGACTCTGCAACGGCCAACAATGTCCAGGTAATAATGTTGTAACATTGGTGTAATATTGGCCTTGTAGTGGTATTCTATGAACTAAGCCATTTTTTGATTACATGGAGTTATTATTAGCATCATATTTAGCATTTGTCTCAAGTCAATTCGTTTGACAGACCTTTTCTTTTAAATACAGTAAACTTAAATGTAATTAATCGTTTTGGTTCATGACATAGTAGTGGCCCCCCACATAGTAGCAACTTTTGTGGTGAAAAAATCCTCTAAACTAAACTGGAACTGAAAATGGCATCTTTTGTCAACTGTTTGAAAGCGCCTTTGTATTCTTTGGCAGTAACTCAGGTCTTTATTGGACAAGGTATTTTGCTAGAACGGAAATTAGTCACAATTAGTGTTTATTAGCAGAATACAATCAAGTAATCAACTATATAAGGCATTATTCTGACAAAAGGGGATATAGCCGCCATTCTGCGATTGAGTTATTGACAGCAAAGTGGGAAGAAGGGAAATAGGGAGGAAGGAAGGGGAGAAAAAATATACTTTCATTTACTTTATTGCTTTTTTCTAGTCAATGGAAACTACACCGACTGGTCACCATGGACGTCATGTTCGACCACATGTGGTGTCGGCGTTAGAAAACGTAACAGAACATGTACCAACCCTAAGCCAATGTTTAGAGGGCGATCGTGTGAGGGGCAGGGCCTGGGTCTACCAAGTCAAGCTGAACATTGCTACATGCGACAGTGTGCAGGTATGTTGTTTTTATTTGGCCTACGTAGCTGATGTTCTAACCAATTCAGCTAGCGATCTTTGACCACCGGTCATCAGTTTATTGGGTCTCCATTGCCTGCATGGTCCTACAGTTTAGCCTGCTTTACAGCGAAGAAATCCTAAAGTATCTCTTGCTAAGGGATTTCCTTATAAAAACCTTCACCCAACCGAAGAAGCTCCACTACATTAAACGATTATTAGATGAAGCTTTTGTGATCAAGGCCATGGCTAATAAAAGTTACCGAGACCTTGATAATTCCGGATATCGCAAAATTCGAATCAAAAAATTGTTTATCGCCCATTGTTTGAAGAAAATAACGATAAGGATACCGACAATCGCATAAAACACGGATTGACATTGCTCTTTGGAAATCGTGCATCACGCGTAACCTACAGATTCAGTGTTCAGTTATCTGCTAGCAAATAACTATTGTAGCTAATATGTAGGTTGCGCTTATTTCAAAAATTAACTGTAGGCCCTTAGTCAATGAGAATACATGCAGATAGTGAGTTCAATGTATAATTATCGATTTAACGGTGCCGTGGTCACGACGGAAGGATCAAGTTTTTTTTAAAACAAGTAGCAACACAGTTTCTAATATAAAACCAGCCCCTTTATAGTTTAACTAAACCAATTTCTCGAGTGTGTTTGTAAACTGTTTGCAATGCGTTTCATGATTCAACAGTTAATGGAAATTACACTCACTGGAGCGATTGGTCGCCTTGCTCACATTCATGTGGCCCCGGATACATGGTTAGAAGTCGAACATGCACCAATCCCCCTCCGGCAAACGGCGGATTTGAATGCTCAAGACTGGGGCGACCCGTGCAGAGTACACAGTGTTACCTTGTGGATTGTCCAGGTACCCTGAAACTTTTTCACATCTCCCAATCCCCACCCCACCCCTCCGTGTGATTGATGGTAGGGATCGTACGATCCGACAACGGCGACGTCTATAAAAACGTCGCTGAAAAATAGACCTTGTTTCCTTTCACTTTTTTTTTGCGATTATTGCAAGGGGCCCAGTTACTTTAAAGGATGGAATTGGGTTGGAGTCAGAGTTCTGAGAGAATGGTAGAGTTTATTGCCGTTTCCGTTTCCGTTTCCGTTCCCAAGTAAACTTGAAATTTGGTCAATTCACGTCCTAGTTGTGCAGGGACGGCAAAGAAATGTACAAAAAAGTGTGATGCACGTGCAGAGTTGTTGTTTTGCTCATTAAACCTATTGCTTTTTTGACGTTCCCGTTGCCTTCGCCGTCGAAGTTTCGTAAGGTCCCTGGTGTAAGGTTGATGACGGCGGCTTATAATTACTCTGTACAGTATAATCTGGACTTCTATAATACGGACAACTCAAACGTTTAGAGAGTTCCAAAGGTACCAACCACACTTCGCACATTCTCAACCTCTTTAAGAAGACACCTCTGCCATGCGGACAATAGGGTCTGTCGCTTTGATTTTGATATGCACGAGGTTCGAATGTATATCAACCAGGTCCACAAAATTATTATCAGTATTAGTAATAATTTCAAAAAAGCTAATAATTGAGGATATTAACAATGATATTTACTTACCGTTGTGTTATGTTATGTTACGTTATATTATGTTATGTTATGTAATGTAATGTGAAATTACCGCGCATGAACCTTGACCGTTAGCTACTTCAAGTTTATAAAGTTGTCTATAAGTGTGTTTAAGTAAAGTATTATATGTATTGTAGGTAACCAAAATTAAATATGTGTACTTTTTCAGTTGACGGAAACTACACCCAGTGGTCAAACTGGACTTCTTGCTCAGCGACCTGTGGTGAAGGAACCCAAACAAGAACTCGCTATTGCACCAACCCATCTCCGCTCCATGGTGGCAGAGATTGCACTGAAATAGGCTCCAACGTCGAGATCCAACCATGCAAGAACCAAGACTGCTTGGGTAAGAATTGCTCTGATCCAACGCTGGCTTTGACGTTTTGCCATGGTCAGACTAAACAAAATTTGTATAAGACTGAGTAAACAACTTCAAACTGAGGTTATCATTTCTACCGCTACTGCTAAGTTTTGTATTGTACCGTTATGCTGCTTATTCACTAAGCTTTTATAGAAATTTGCTAAAAGAGTTGAATGTTTAGAATCTGATGACTTGTAAGCGTCATTTTTTAACCACGTTCATAACATTTAAAACAAATTTGTTCGAACACGAAGTCGAGAACAATCAGGGTAAAGCATATTTACGTTAATTAGATATTTGATACTTTTTTGGCCGAGTAGACCAGCCGGAAATCGGGAACCCCTTCCCTAGTACCCTTGTGGCAAATGAACGTGGACTGAAGATAATCGGGTTTTGCTTATTTTGTTGTGTGTTGTTTTCTTTTGTTTTTCTTTTGAATGAAATTTCTTGTTATTTAATAACTGGTCTAGTTAATGGAAACTATGGCAAGTGGTCAAGTTGGAGTATTTGCAGTAAGACCTGTGGGCGCGGGTTGAAAAAGAGAATCAGAGAGTGCAACGACCCGCTGCCCTCCAACGGCGGGAAAGATTGCTACGAGCAGGGATTGGGGCCTAGCGAAGAACGAGCTCACTGCTTTGAGCGATCTTGTCCGCGTAAGTTATTTCGTTACTGTTAGCTTCCTTTTTTAGCATCATAGGCCGTCCCAACTTTAAACTTTAATTCTGAGCATAACATTTTAAGCATGTATTTTTTGCGATGATCTTATGCTGTTCTAGAAGTCGTGTTGTTGTTAATGGCTTCCTAACTCTGCAAATCGGTTTGAAGTTTTGGTGGGTGAAGAACTCGTGATTTTACCATATGAATTTCATTCTATCATTTCCTTCTACATTTTTTTCTATTGGGGCGTGGTTGCGCATTGGGCTCTAGTTTGGGATGTCGGAGATCGAAAAAAAACCCTTAAAATTGTAACAAACGCTCTATGCGAAAAGTTCATACCATATCAAGGAGTATAAAATATCGGAAGATTATTCGTGTAGTGTACATGTAGCTAACCTTTTCATTCATGGTCTGTTTTAGTGGACGGGAATTACAATGATTGGTCAGCCTGGACCACGTGTTCAGTGTCATGTGGCGGCGGCGTCAAGTTCAGACACAGAAACTGCACCAACCCAGTGCCAATGCATGGCGGCCGGGACTGCTCCCTGATTGGTCCAGCTACCGAGAGTGACAGCTGTCACGGAGAACCCTGTCCAGGTAGGTGCCATCAGTAGGCTGTGATTGTACGTCGGTTTCCGTTTGAGCAGCCCGCATAGCAGTCGTTTCTGTTTCCGCTCAGCCGAGCGGAGAAGCGCAGGAGACGCGCGAGAAAGGGCTGATTTAGCAACAGAACGGGAACGTGAGTTGATGACGGGAAAGCGCGCGGAAAAGGCTGAACGCGACTTCCGATGCTCAATTTTTGTCAAGGTTTGATTTGCGTGCGCCGTCGTCAACTGACGTTACCGTTCTGTTGCTAAATCAGCCTAAATTTAGTGGTGGAGGAGGATTGGCTAAAACGTGACGGAAACGCCTGCTCTATGACCCTCTACACAGGCTTCGTTTTGAGCTGACAATAGCATTATTTGTGCTTTGTTTTGCAACTAGATGTAGTCTCGTGTGTTCTTTGCAACAGATGGTCAAGGTGACCTCTCCCCGCTGCTTCTTTCATTTTTCTTCAATTTTCGCAACAGAAATATTATGCAAAGGTAGTCCTGCGTGATTAGCAGTGTTTCTTGAAACATGTACTTAATATAAATGTTCGAGCCTTATGAAATCTTTACTAAAAAAAAATTACTAAATTAATATCCAGGCAACGTTTAAATTGTATCACCGCTGTAATGGGATGTAAGTGTTTTAAATCTAAGACAATCTCCCCCAAAAAGCTAACATCGCAACTCAGGAAACCGCTGATGTAGATCTAGCCGGATTTTGATCAGCAAACAAATTCTCTTAACTAATTCTTTAAGGAAATGTATGGAGATCAGTCTGGAGAGTTTGTGTTTGGATATTGGGGCTTAAAAGGTTAACAAGTGCTTACGTTCATTTTGTCTCCTTTTTAAAACAGTGAATGGCATGTACGGCAGCTGGAGTCTGTGGAGCGAGTGTGATCATTCCTGTGGGGGTGGTATTCGGGTCAGATCTCGCTCGTGCACAAACCCGCCTGCCCAGTTTGGTGGCTCGGATTGTGGTAACTTAGGACCTGACAGAGAGACTGAAGTCTGCAATCTGGGTTCCTGTCCAGGTGAGAACAAGTTAAGGAGTTTGAAGGGGAAGTGACACTAACATTTATCGTTACGTAAAACTCCAAGAGAAGCCTTGGTATCCCTTACGAGCAGCCAGAGCTTGCTAAAACCATTGCAAAGTGCCTGTGACTGAGGATAAGTAAGAAAAGAGTGGACTAGACTTGAAAGCTTCGGTTCTTTCCCTTGTTGCACAAAGGTCTTTTTGTGCAACCACAGAGTACTTTGTCGGTCGGTTTGCTCAAAGAGCAAAAAGCAAATTCAGATTTAACGTTTTTTTTTTTCAACAAATTGATGATTGGATGCCTTAAAATGAATAGAGAGAAAAGTATCCGAGAAAATGCGGTTTGGGGCTTATCGGCCTTCGAACAACTGTGCTCTGGATTTTAATGTTTTATACGAGAACTGTGGAGACTAACCTACGTACTGGCCTTTTAAGAGAAGTGAAGTGTAAGTACGGAACCTTTGTGTGAAATTATTTTGGGGTTCGTAACTGTCGATTGAAGTTTGAGTGATGTTTCTATACTCGCTTAAGGACCGTCAATGTCACTGATTAATTGTGTTTCCTCGAGGAGTGTTGTGGTTCTATTTTTTTTTTGAAGTCGCAATGTTTCGCGCAAATTCTGGAGCTATATTTAGCCACTCCGTTGAATATGCTACTTGAAGCCCCTAATGTAACGTAGAAATCGCACGCACCAATTTTTGCGGTTTTATCGCCAAGATTTTTGTTACCCTTCAACCTCATAGTTTCTGGAGCGGTAAATTGATTCTCAGTGTTTCTGACTATTTTTCATAGTTAACGGAAACTTTAGTGAGTGGACTTTGTGGACGCCATGTTCGGTCACGTGCGGCCAGGGTATCATGACCAGGAAACGATTCTGCACCAATCCCACTCCGACCATCGGCGGCAAAGACTGCAGGGATCTTGGACCCGACCAGGAGAAAACCAGTTGTCAGCTTGT
Organism: Porites divaricata; assembly: GCA_038088405.1. Taxonomy (NCBI): domain Eukaryota; kingdom Metazoa; phylum Cnidaria; class Anthozoa; order Scleractinia; family Poritidae; genus Porites; species Porites divaricata. The sequence continues at coordinate 6,742,927 of JBBMOI010000008.1, forward strand.
GGACTGCAGAGGTACAACACTAAAATAACTTCTATGTTGTACATGAGTAAAGACGCTTTTAAGTGGCTTAAGATAGATTCTGATCGTCACAAATCGAGACTTTCTTTATAAAAACCGTTCCCAAAATACCATAATATTTTTCAGTATTCAGCGTTAGCCTCGCCGTACTTTTTCTTCATTAAAAAGAGCGCAGTCCACTTCAAACTTGTAGACAGCTTTCGCTTGAACTCAATTTGTCATGGTTGTCTAATTAGGAAATGGAACCTTCTCTGAGGAGCATTTGAAACAAATGGAAATGTTTCAGTACCTATAAAGCACAAAAATTCACTCAAGCGAACATTGTAGTGGTACCGTACTTTTGATCGCAAACAGGCTAATAATTAAAAGTGTTGAGAAGCCAGCGTGATAACACCTACAGTTCGCTCATAATAAGAACAAACGACACAGAAACTAAACGCTTCCTGAATACATATGTACGAAAGGTTACACCCTCTCTTTAAAGAGTACTATGGGGTGGTTAGGAAAGACCTGTTGGCTTTTTTTGAGTTTAGTGTCTAATTCTTCCCTTCTTTTTCACTCTACTTAGCTAATTGTACTTGTGGAGCTTGGACGAAATGGTCGGATTGTTCTCACTCTTGTGGAGGCGGCGTCCAGCACCGTGAGAGGGACTGTATTCCACCCAAGTCCGTGCCAGGCATGACATGTGACAATGACAGGAAGGAGAGCAGACTGTGTAGATATGAACCTTGCCCCAGTAAGTAATGATCAATTAAGGTTTTCCGGGAAACTGCCCACCTACCCCTCCCCTAAGCCAACATTTTGCCCTAAGTGAGAAGTAAGTGTTAATGTTGGCTAAGGGGAGGGGTAGGACACTGTCTTCACTTTGTATTCTCTATTTTCGAATCCCCCATGATACACTCTGTCTGTCCCTCCGTCCCCAAATTTCGCATTAACCATTGTGTTCAAATGCTCCTGGAAGCACCGCATATTCCCAAGAGTATTTGACAACAGTAACTTACGCAAATATTTTGGGTGCAAACAGAGAGTATTATGGGGAATTCGAAAAAAAGTCTTGTCTCAAGGTTTTTGTGCAAATAATTTGTTTGCCTCACAATGTAGTCAATTGTGAGGTCAATCGCGACATTTCCACAGAGATCGTTTTGTGGTTAGCTGTTTCACGTTAGCGGTCTGCCCATATTTTGGAATTAGGATTCGCGGGTGGTAACTGGCGACGGCCATGTTTGTTTTCATTCATATGACTGAATTAAATCGAGAAATCGTTATTACGTTTTTATGAACTGAAAAAATTCGATAATTAATAAACAAAAGAGTTCTAAAAACTAAAATATCCTCTCAAAGTTGGGATTGGGATGTTTTAGGATGCAAAAAACCTTGCAGTTATTCACTTACCTCTTAGTGCGTGGTCTCTCTGTCCAAACGTGAACCTCAAACCACAAACCTGACGGCAACGCACTGGTCACGTGACTTCTGGGACGTTTGTGGTTTGCAGAAACTACCGAAAAACCTCAATTTTAAGGTCTGTAATATCCCTGTACTGACTTTTACGATCTGTAAGATAGGTGGGCCTGGATGCAGAGGAAAGAGGTTTGGGGCTAGTTTGCTGACTTAGAAGTGGGTTATTTCTGTGAATTGATTAATAAAACTGGGACTGGGTAATTTCACAGTTAATGGCAAGTTCAGTGACTGGTCGCCATGGTCACCCTGCTCAGTCACGTGTGGTGTTGGCATGAAGAATAGAACACGACGGTGTAACGCGCCTGAACCACAGTTTGGCGGGAAATCATGTACAGAGCAGGCGCTGGGTCCAAGTACGGAGAGCACTCAGTGCTATTTGACGCCATGCCCAGGTATACGTTTGCTGAGTTTCAGTTTATAAAATTCTCTTAATCGATAATATGCTGATTTAAATGTTCTAGGCCCACATTATTTACCTCTGTTGTTGGCAAGTGCGCATGTACTTTTTCGTGAAACTTATAACTTAAGTTAAATCGAAGAAAAATGTTGAAAGTAAATAAATGTATTTGAAGGACTCATTTATGCTTCTACGATAATCTATCATGTCCCTGACCCTCATATGTTAAAAACCGTTAAAACAGGCAAATATCCGTAATATTTGAACATGTATTTAGCCTTTTGAATCCCGTTTTAAAACTGGTTTTACTTTTCAGTGAACGGTGGTTATACTGAATGGAATAACTGGGAGCCATGTTCGGTCTCGTGTGGAAAAGGAGTAAAAACGAGGCGAAGATTTTGTACCAATCCGGAACCGGCTTATGGCGGTGTCGCCTGTGCACACTTGGGGTCTGGGCTGGAGTCTGTGCAATGCTTTGAAAGCAACTGTCCAAGTAAGCGTCTCGTTTATTGCCGCTGTTATTTGTGTTGCAGAATAATTTTGTGCAAAATTTTCTTTTAAATTGTCCCCCTGCATCCTGAAGTAACTTAGACTAATGTTTGTCTGTTTGCTTGTCCGCTTATATAGTTGACGGAAAGTACAGCCCGTGGTCTCAGTGGTCAGCGTGCTCCAAAACCTGTGGTTATGGAATTCAGACAAGGAAACGTACGTGTACCAGTCCCGAACCACAGCATGGTGGACGGGACTGCACGGACTTAGGAGACCCGGAACACATCCGGCCTTGCCAAGTCATACAATGTCCTAGTAAGTTAGAATATCCTTAATCTTAATCGCAGGCATCAAAGTAGTTGGCCGTTAGGTCTGTTCGCTGTGGCTTTTCCGAGTTGAAAAGACTGTTGTCTAATTCTCTATCATATATTATTTCCGCCAAAAGAGTACAACAAATAATGTGAAGATGTGATATAAGAGAGTGTCCACAATAAACAAAAATGCTAACTATCGGGAAACTCATAAAATTCACCAAGATCATCATCATGATCATTAAAAGGATATGACATTGTCCTTAAACTTTGCCATGACTGAAGAAATGAAATTTTTGCAAAGCACCTTGATATGTGGAACCTCTGCAGTGAGGAAAGCTTATATGTAATTGGTTACGCGGGGGTTGTTTAGGCACAAATGTACGACGAATCTTCGACCAAATTCAATTGTATTTGATATTCGAGCAAGTGTTATTTTGACAATTGTAGTTGTAACACATTACCATAAAGCGATCCAAGTAGAAATTAGTAATGGTAACAGGACTGAGTGGAGTCCAATTCGGTCTGTGATCATACGAGTGATTAACAAAATCGGACGACCGCGTAGCGGGAGTCCGATTTGTTTAATCACAAGTATGATTACAGACCGAATTGGACGACACGAAGTTCTGTTACCAATTAATCATTACTTTAACAAAATTTGTAATATAATAGGCTATTTTTTAAATCAAAACACAAGAAATTCGAAATTTTGTTTTGCTGGCAGTGAAAAAAAAAAGCCATTTAAGCGCGCGCGTGATGGCGCGTACTGTCCAATTACTGAGGCATGACGCGTACTGTCCTATTAAACTGTCCAATTAAGGCTGTAATCATAACTATAACAAAATTGTCAAATCTGATTGGCTATCAACTGCCCTGATTTCAGCCTTAATTGGACAGTTTAATAGGACAGTACGCGTCATGCCTAAGTAATTGGACAGTACGCGCCATCACGCGCGCGCTTAAATGGCTTTTTTTTTTTCACTGCTAGCAAAACAAAATTTCGAATTTCTTGTGTTTTGATTTAAAAAATAACCTATTCTATTACAAATTTTGTTAAAGTTATGATTAATTGGTAACAGAACTTCGTGTCGTCCAATTCGGTCAGTAATCATACTCGTGATAAAACAAATCGGACTCCCGCTACGCGGTCGTCCGATTTTGTTAATCACTCGTATGATTACAGACCGAATTGGACTCCACTCAGTCCTGTTACCATTACAAATCAGGGCAGTTGATACCCAATCAGATTTGACAATTTTGTTATAGTTGTGATTAATCCAAAAATGATCTCCGTGACAAATTTGATTACTCAAATGGTAGTCTTCTTTGAGTGATTTGGGTTTAACCTTTTTGACTGTCATTTATAGTTCATGGAAACTATTCTTCGTGGTCCAACTGGGGAGCGTGTTCTACCTCTTGTGGACCTGGGAACAGGAAAAGGACTCGAACATGTACAAACCCTGAACCAGAGTACGGTGGGCTCACATGTGCCGAGGAAGAACTGGGACCCAACGTCGAATCCTCGAAATGTAATCTTGGGGATTGTCCAGGTAACTTCGCTAATGGTAGAAAATTTTAAAGCAATTTGCTTTCGTATCTTTCAGTTTATATTTAGTGTGAGAATGTTAGTGAGTTTTACTTTCTTATGTTTGAATACAAGAGATGTATCTTTTAAAATATAGTTTTCAAAAAATTGTTATTTGCTCCGCTTTTAGATAATTTTAAAAGAAATTGCTAATACTGCCATTTTGGAATTCTTGTTCGTCATTTGCCAAAATATTGTAAAATCGTTTTCAGTGAACGGAGGCTGGGGTCCGTGGTCCTTGTGGTCAGCGTGCACAACCAGTTGCGGTCCAGGGACCAGGGAGAGAAAGCGATCGTGCGTCAACCCTGCTCCGAAAAATGGCGGGAAACCTTGCAGCGGCGCTGAACAACAAGTAGGAGACTGCAGTTATCGACCTTGTCCGGGTAAGTACAGTAGTGCTGACTGCATTCAGAATCTGGAGGTAACGTCATATGCTTTATTGAGCGAACATGCAGTAAAGAAGGCTGACTGAGGAGAATAGCTAGTTATCTTGCCAAATCTTGGTCAAAAACGGATTGTTTTGCATTAAAGAGCGTGCAGTCCCAAGCGGGACAACCGAAAGGTACCTCCATATGTCCTTTCCGGGTAAGCTTTTACAGCACAAGATTTCTTGATCTTGTCGGCGTTACGTCGTAAGACAAGTTCTAAGCAAACTGTCAAATAGTGGTGTTGCGTAAAGTCAAGGAAAGTGCTGCATTAATTAACCTGTAAACCTTGGGCTATTGGTAGGAGATGGTGCAAGGCGAGTACAAAATTGCTACAAAATTGTTGACTATGGACTCTCTAAATTTCTCTTGGTTCTTGCAGAGTTTAAAGCAGCTTATGAAGTGCTAAAATTGCCTCATGTCAAACAATAAGATCCTTGTAAAACTGCAATTGAAATGGCTCACTTCAAATTATTGTGGCTACCGCTAATGGCGATTACCCTTTATGTTTATTTCAGTGGATGGTAATTATACAGAGTGGACAGCATGGACTGCGTGCGACAAGACTTGTGGGGCAGGCCTCATGACGCGCTGGCGCGCATGCGCAAACCCCAGTCCTCAATATGGCGGCAGGGATTGTTCAATGTATGGCCAGGATACTGAGACAAAGTCTTGCCAAATAAAGGACTACTGTCCAAGTAAGTCTTTGGGATATTATTCTTTCTTTTATATTTCTTCTTCTAAAGACAACTGTAGGTTTAGTTTGATCGTCCGGGTGAACGTAGTCCTTAATAGGACTGTTGTTGTTGACAGTGACTGACGTTTCGACAACCTGTGCGGTAGTCATCTTCAGAGTCAAAGTGAGTTGTATCACGTCAGTTGATGGTATTATACTCTGGTTGTTGATCTGATTGATCAATTACGTCGAGATGATATTGGTCGTTTGTCAGTTAAGCCGTGATGTTATTGGCTATGAAGACTCGTAATCAGTAATTGGTGTGTTTCGATCCGTCTATTGTCACAGTTAAACAGTCGTCTATTGTTAGTCAAATTGTCAGTTCTCCAGTCGTTCTCTCGTAGTTAGTTTTGCTTGATCTCGTCAATAAGACAACTGTGTTTGTAAGATACTTGCTTCGTTTACCCTATATTTCCAGGAAGCCTATAGTTTATAAGCCCCCGGCTTCTATATTGGCTTCCTTGCCATTACCACAATTGATTTTGTTAATAATTTAGTTAGAATAGTGACTATATTATCTTTATTGTGTTATAAATTTCTGTATACTGTTGTTGTATTTGTGGTTAATGGCAAAAATAAATGAATAGATGAATATCATCATCGCAGTTATAAATGCATGACCTTTCATTTTTTCACTTTCTCTATTATCTGAGTTAATTGAACTGGATTAAGTTAAATGGCAACAGGCTTGCCTTTAATGGACCTCTTTTTATATGTAATAAGGGGTGAAAAAAAAAACAGTTAAATAAGTATACAATAGAAAGGATTAGGCACTGAATGAATACGCATTCTAGCGCTTGTCGCACAACATAATTATGTCGACATATAGTCATAAGTCTTTCAAGAAAATCGTTATTGAGCACAAAAAAATTTTCCTATTCCATGTTTCAGATGATGGGAACTGGGGTGAATGGTCTGCATGGAGCGCTTGTACTAAATCGTGTGGTTTTGGTGTGAGAATGCGTGTGAGGTCCTGTGATAATCCGGCCCCGTCAGAAAATGGTCGAGATTGCAAGGGAGAAAACACTCAAACAGTGAATTGCAAGTCTGGTGATTGCTGTAAGTACTAAACCAGGTGATCTGTGACGTCATTGCGGGGGCCTGGGGAAAGAAATGTAACGCCGTATCCCATAAACCAACGCGCGCACCAATTCAATTCAATTCAATCTGTTCCCGTCAGCTTTGGTTTATGGGATACGGCATTAAAATTTCTTTCCGCAGGCCCCCGCAGTGACGTCACAGATCACCTGGAAAGGAAAAAAACTTTTAAAGGCGGGGGGGGGGGGGGGGGGGGGGGTAGCAGTTGTCATAAGTTTTCACATGAAAGATGAATCAAGTTTACAAGCTGTCGGCAGTAGCCACGCTTCTTGGACAGGCTCAGAAGACAGCCTAACCTGCCTTAATATAATTTACTTGCACCAACTTGTAAAACTTAACTGTAGGGATATTGCTCGCGTGATGTCACTCGGAAAATCATGGCTAGCCTAAAGCTCGTTGTGAGCAATATCACTCGCAGTCTTTTAGCATATAGACTGATGAGTAAGCAAGAGTGGGTTGCGCCTCAATTATCTTGCGCGCGTGGTATCGTGTGTGTATGTTACCCTCCGGATATGTACAAAAAATCTTCTGCTGTTTTTTCTCCATTAGGCTATTATTAAACGCCTACTGGCCCTCTCCTTTTCAAATTTTATGACTGAAAGACTTTCCTTAGAATATTAACGAGTCAAGCCTTGACATATTTGGTATTTTCCTTAGGTGATGTCCCAATGCGACCACTCGGTTGTTTCCAGGACAAAAAGTCCCCCAGGCGACCCTTGCCAGAACTTGTTTTTACCGACAATGATCCTCAGAGTACCTTGTACAGCGGCTTTAACGTACAGTCGGATGACTGGCAACAGTACATGCCTGAGCTAATCTGCAGGTTTGTGATCTTGTAAAAGTCATCGTATGGCCATTATCGTTGCAGTGTATTTTGTCTTTACTAGCCGGGTGCAGGCGTTGTTTTTTTGCGCCTTTTTCTGTGGAGTAAAGGGAAGCGTGAAGCAAGTGAGGAGCGCCAGACACGCGGGATGGGGAAAGGCACCTTCCACTACCGATCTGTGCCTCACATAGCGTCTACTTTTTTTACAATCTAAGGCCTTTATTGAAAGCCACGAGAATAAAAGCAAAAGAGCTCTTTGCACTTTGTGTGGATTTGTAGACTGTAAGACTTTGCTTGTTAATTTATTCGAATTTTAGATGAATCTGTAGAAAACTGGTACAGTCGACTCCCGATAATTCGAACCTTTAAGGGAAATAGAGAAAAGTTCGAGCTATCAGGAGTTCGAGTTATCGAGGGTAAAATTATATAGAAAACGATCTGAAGGGAAATGAAAATTGCTTCGAGTAATTAAGTGGGAGGTTCGAGTTGTAGAGGATTCCAGTTACTGGAGGTGGACTGTACGTTGTGTGACGGTTAAGTTAAATTAATGATCTATTGAGCCAAACCTAATATTTTAAAATCAAATTTGGAAAAACACCAACAACCGGATTTAAAGGGGAAAGGAACTAAACAGGGAAACAGAGAAGCGCGCTTGAAAATGGAAGTAAGGACTCTCACCTATATAAGTAATTAAGGTATCTTTGTCACCTTTTCTTTCGATGCTATCAGGTGCGCACAATCCGCTAGACGCAAAAATTACACTCACTTCGGTATACAAGGTTATGGGGAATGCTGGTCAGGACCCAACGCCGATAAAACGTTTTCCCGTGACGGCGTACAGAACGCTTTCTCACAGGAACCGGCGCCTAAGCCGTGGGTGGGCTGTGTCGGAGACAACTTTGAGCGGTGCCGCGGAGGTGATGAACCGTGTGTGGGACAAGAAGACACTAACTTTGTATACGCGTTTGTTAATGGTAAGTACCCTAAAGTAAGTGGGAGACTGGCCACCTACCCCTCCCCTAAGCCAACATTTTGCCTCAAGTAGGAAGTAAGTGTTAATGCTGGCTTAGGGGAGGGGTAGGCGGGCAGTTTTTCAGAAACGTATGGTGATCCCCTTAAGTCCTCCCAACGGGAGTTGAACGTAAGACGTTCTGGTCACTAGTGGAGATGCTCTACCACTGAGCAACAGGAGTCTCTTATCCTTTAAACCCTAAGATTAAAATTTGAATTCTCATATGTTGCCCCTATTCATTTCCTACAGAAGTAGTGGGGAGAAGTTGATAAAATATCAAGCAAATTCATCTTGTGTGATCATGTCGGTAATTCTCATGACCATTCTGTTTTACAAAGCATTGATATTACAAGGAGAAATTTGATGCTGATCACTCTTAAGGCTTGAAGGGTTAAGCGCTTGGGCTTTTATACTGGGTAAATTGACCAACATCCTGCATATTGCAAGGACTGAAATGTCGGTATGGATATTTGCAATTGCATAAATGAGCTAGGGAATGTCAATATAAAGAAGATGAGGGAAGAGCTTTATTCAAGTGTCAGAGTCGTCGTAGCAGTTTTAAAAGAAGCATACTAGAGACCTAGACAGATTTAGCCGTGAGGATGTCAGGCTTCAAAAGTGAATCACATGCATAGCGAGAAGCCCACGGCGTTGTTACGTGAGAATTACGTGAAATTATTGAAGAAAGAATCGTCGCCCCATACGTCCCTACGTTGGCCTGAACATCGAAAGTCAATTGAAACGAGCTCATGTCCAAACCATTTCCTGCTATACATTTGAGTCATGGCGGTCACGACATAGAAGGTGGCGTTGTGATCGTGTTTCTTAATTTCAGAATGGAAATCTCTGCCTTGTAAAATACTCTACTGAATTGCTGCTTGCACCGTTAAGTTTGATCGGCAGACCGAATCGCTGGTCAAATAAAAACAAAACGAAACATGATTTGTTAGACACGCGTTCTTGCGCGTTATATACTAATCACCATTGCTCTGGTTTGGTTATCTGTGACTGAAAACTCGGATATGCTTTTCACAGTGGGCTAACATAACTCGCGTTTTCTCTGTTCTCTGCTTTAAGTCTCGCCAATCAATGGAAACTACGGCCCGTGGTCCGCCTGGACAAAATGCTCCAAATCCTGCGGTGGTGGATTAAGATCACGAGTAAGGAACTGTACCAACCCGGCTCCAGCCTACGGTGGTAAGGACTGCTCCGAGTTTGGGGACCCTCAGGAAAGTGAACCTTGTGGTTCAACTAAAATCTGCCCAGGTAAGTTACCCCCTCCCCCCACTACTTATAAGCCCCCACCCCACCCATAAGTTATAGGCCCATCTACCTGTAAACAAAACGGTTTAGGACACTGTAGGATCTATTTCGCGAAGCAATAGCGTAACTGGGAGTCCTGTTTAGTAGTTGTCCTGTGAAGTGACCTGTTGGTCAAAACACCACAGAAATAGGAATTGCACGGAATGCATCACTAAATTATCTCAGTACGTGAATTTTAAATAACTTTGGAGACGTACAAGCCATAGATGAGTGCTTATCGCCCTTGTCGGGGGTTCTTTAAAATTAATCAGTGCTTATATAAACTACACAATGCGCATAAAGCAAGTCATCTTTTTCTTCTATAAGCGCCCGTACATTTTGCCTGATAAAGCACGCTCGTGTGTTATAGCAAAATCATCATCGTCATCTTCCAGCCCTTAGTTTCGGTCTTGATGCCCTGAACAATCTTATTCCACACATTCAGATCCGACGTCGCGTTTGCAAGATCCTCCCTGTCAACCACAGGGCGCCTTTTTTCTTGACACAGTTTTAAAAAGATTCTTATGAAGAATATGTGCTTGATTTTGTAGTTGATGGAGGGTGGAGTGCATGGGGCAACTGGAGTACGTGCTCCAAATCTTGTGGCAAAGGCATCATGGGAAGGCGGCGATTCTGCGACAGTCCCGCGCCATCCAATGGTGGCCGCCTCTGTGTGGGACCGGCAAATCAAACATTGTCTTGTAACCAAGGCGAATGCCCAGGTGAGTCAAATTATGAGTAGAATAGAGTAGAAGCGTTGGCACTCAGATTACATTTGCAAGCGTTTTCTGTAAACTGGTCTTCATTAAGATTTGAATTCGCCACTTTAGATACGATACGAGAAGAAGACTGGTTCGAGTTAACTTTCGCAAAGATCTCTGGGACTTTTACCACGGACAGGGGAAAAATTTTCCAATTGAGTCTCACCCATTTTCAATTTCGAGTCAACTGTATTTTCTGTTTCCAGAATCCGCACCCTCTCATATTGCTCACCAAAACAGCGTGAAGTAAGGCTCAAGGTTAACCAAGGCATAGGGGTCTTATCCCTAAAAGTTCTAGTTATCATGTCCATATATAAATGCGAGCATGAATCCTGTTATAGATAGTACTTTCAGTTCACGGTATGCGTAGCATTTCATCTTGCTATTTTCGGGAAAATGAGACAGAAAACATTTTTAAATTCTTAAACGATGATCTCGTTAGCTTGCAATAGACGCTACCGGTACACAATGACGTTTACAGTATCACCTTGACGAGAAAACGTATGGTAACTTTACACAGGGATTTATCATTATGCAAAAGATTATTCTTGATGGAACAAACGGTCAAGGCCCATTTTGCCTCTTCAATCTGAGCACAGAATGGGATTCGCTTTATCTTGCCCTCTCCTGGTGCCGTCTACCTTATGATAAGAAAGTTAATGACGAAGTATTGTTTTTATACCAACAGTTAACGGCAGCTGGTCACCATGGAGTTCGTGGCACGCCTGCTCTGCTACATGCGGAGATGGAATACAAATGAGGTCCCGGGTGTGTAAAAGTCCTGCGCCGACTAATGGCGGCTACTCGTGCGAAGGAGAAACTGTTGATGTGAAACCCTGTACAGTCAGGAGATGCCGTGAGTATAGTGGATGTTTTTTTAATGGCTTTTTCGTGATTGACCAGACTTGGTTGGTTTAAAGGCGCTCCCCATGCATAAGAGCTATTGGTAATCCCATAAATACAGATAACTGCAGAGCTTGCCCTGGCTGCTTTGAAGGGGCGTCATGAATATGAAGGCTTGTAAACTTAAGAAGATAGAAACGATAGGGCGTGTTCAGACTGCTAAAGACACACAAAGCGCGCTTAGGTGTGGACAGCTAAAGGCACGCACATTGCGTTTTGGTAGAAAGACGCAAATAGGGCTTCCAAAGTAGGAACACTACCCAAAGTTCCATGCGTTAACTGCAGAACGTGTCGCAGAAAAACTTGAGTGGAGAAAAAACAGTCCATCTGGACAATGCGGCTTAGAAAGGGAGTTGCGAGGAGAATGGAGAGCGGATGACGCCTTCTATGACAGTATAAAGTTGAAGTTGTCAGTGAAAATTACCGCGCAGGCATATTTTTGCGCAATTTTAAAGCTTAAGATCTGTGATATTTTAGTATTGTTAATATCATTTGTTTTCTTTGCTTTCAGCCATTAACGGCAACTATTCTGAGTGGTCAGACTGGTCCTTGTGTAGCAGATCGTGTAGTGGGGGAATAAAGACAAGAAAGCGCGAATGTATCAACCCAAGTCCTCACTACGGTGGTAGAGACTGCAAGGAGATTGGCTCGTCCACTGAGAAAGTTCATTGTAATCCACAACCCTGTCCAGGTGGGAAGTCAGTCTCCTTTTTCTAATAACAGTGGATAATTTGCCTGTAAATGTGGAAATGATTGCTACTTAGACTAGGTCATTGTAAGTGGTTCAATTTCAAATTCAAAAATTCAAGAAAAAAAAAACGCGAAGGCCTGATTTGAATTTGTAACGAGGAAGAATTAGCACAATAGGTAGAGCGCCAGTCTGCACAGTGGTGAGTCACGGGCTCAATTCCCGGCGGATCACAACAATAGTCAGGGTTTTACAACCATTGAGAAATGAAGTTTCAGTACATCCTTTGCCCTCAAAGCGGCTTGGCCTACGCGTGGCTGGGACGGGCCACGTAGAAATAGTGGTCTTACCACCAGTAGGAAAGGTCAAAACTATGTACATAAATGGCAGGTTTTAGGAAAATTCCTCTTGTTATTTTATGAAAAACACTAACCACATTGAAACTCTCCTCTTTGTATTGCAGTGCACGGAAACTGGGGCTCATGGAACATGTGGAGTTTTTGCTCCGCCAAGTGTGGACCTGGCAAAAGAGAGCGCATGCGCAAGTGTGATAATCCGTCGCCCAAATTTGGAGGCAACAGCTGCGCGGGCTCAGACAGACAAATTATGCCTTGCAGTTTGTCTGACTGTCCTGGTAAGTTCAGGCCCAAGATTCGATCTTACCTTATTCTGCTGCAAAAGGGGGACTTCCTTATATCCCATCTTAGACGTGAAAAGAGCTTTCCCCGCAGACGTTCTTAGGGCTTCGTCACACTTTGGAACGACGTCTGCGTGGGAGGCCGCCAACGTGGAAAATTCCTTTTGGAAAATTTGCGCACAAGTTAATGCCATGAAATGGAACGTGCATATGTCTACGGGTCCTGGATTTGAAGGCAATCCAAATTTAAGGCTGACGAGCGTTTTTTCTACAACCTTTGTTAGCCAACCTTATAAAATTTTGGTATAAACTATTGTCTTTGAAACGTTTTTTGGTTCGAAAAATCCCAGCCTTGTTTTATCCAGAGTGAGCGGACGTAGACAGCATTGTGGAATTTCCTCATGAAAAATTACACTTGTTATTTTTAAGGGAACTATAGAGAAGACGCCGTACTTAATTATTCGCCATCAAATATCATGCATCGTTAACCTTTAAGCCTAGCCTGCGTAGCAAGCGTTTCAGATTAGTTCCGGAGCAAAGAAAGACCAAGGAACGGGATTTTCGGTTTGGCCCCGCTAGAAATGAAACAAATTTAGCCAAATTTTCCGCGCGGTCTTTGACTCTCGTTCCTCGTTCCTAAACCGCACGGAAACGCTTGCTACGCAGGCTACTTTAAGCGCAGATATGCGGACTGATCTTTCGTTAATTTGATGCAAGATCAAAGCAATTTCCCATTGACGATCATTTTATTATTCCCAGTACCGTTTTTTCTTAATGATGTATGGATATTGTTAGAAGAAAATGATATTACTCACTCTCGAGACTTAAAGTGTTAAATTGTAATAAACTGTTTGTTTCAGTTGACGGTAAATGGGGTCTGTGGTCTGCGTGGACGGCATGTTCAGCCACGTGTGGCGCTGCTAAACGCTCGCGAACACGCGAATGCGATCATCCTCCAGCTGCGCATGGCGGTAGAACTTGCGAAGGGCCTGAGAAACAGGAAGAGTACTGCAAGCTGGAGCCTTGCATGAGTATGTAAATTACAGTTCACGTTTTAATCTATCACTGTCTTCAGATTTCCTATGATCTGAGTTTCAACCCATAGCGATTTACTAAACTTCCAACTTGTGCATCGTCTTTCAGTACATGGCGGCTACACTAACTGGGGAGGCTGGACCGAGTGTGACGTCACTTGTGGTGGTGGACACAGGCAGAGGTCACGTGCCTGTACCAATCCTGTACCCGAGTATGGCGGGCTCAACTGCACGCATCTTGGGAACACAGTGCAGTCTGATGTGTGTAATACAAGGCCCTGTGCTCGTGAGTATTATCAAGGATTCTGTGAGGTGTAGATTCGTTGAGAACCTTTGAGAGTTAGACCCAGTCTAGCTCTTCTTGAAAGATCTTCCTTTACTATTTCCCTTGGTGGTGATCGGGCAAATATTTGAGAACTCACGGTCACCAAAGATCATTTTGAGTAATAAAATTACACTGTTATTTCGGGGTATATTTGTATGGTGAAACTGAAATGGCCTTTTAAATGTCGTTTGCATCTTTACCCTTTGTAATTCCATTTTCTCATATCGTTAACATTGATTAAATTTCATTTTACACTTTTAATTTTATTTACATTCAGTCTCTTGGATTATTTTTTTCTTTGTTGCGTTTTAATCATTTATTTCTTGGTGCCTTTGTTTAGAACCTGGTGGTTGGTCGGGCTGGTCAGTGTGGTCTCCCTGTAGCCGCTCTTGCGGAAGCGGAAGTAGCTCGAGGAGACGAACATGCACCGCACCCCCACCCTCCTATGGTGGGGCAGACTGTGTGGGAGAGAGTGAGGAAAGAAAGGCCTGCAAAGTACAAGACTGCTGTAAGTAAAAACCAACCAAGAATTTCTCACAAGTTGCCTGTTTCCATTGAACTGATATGTGTCAGCTTTGTTTGCCCCGTGTTCAGACGATATGGAAAGTCAAGTAGTAGACGTGCAAAGAAAGCAAATGTGGTTTTTAAGCAAGAGATTCTTTGCCACCCCATCCTCTAACATTGCAAAGAACAAACTTTCTCGCTTGTAGGGTAGCTCTACCCATTTGCTCAAAGGATAGTCAGCAAAGAGCTCTGAGTTGGGGTTGAAAAAGTTATTTTAATGGTTGACGTATAATGCCGCTGATGACAGTGCGTTTGACTCTCTCTAGGTGAGATCCCCTACAAAGCTCTCGGCTGTTTCAGAGATAACCACAACTTGTATCGACCCTTACCTGATCAGCTGTTTAGCGATTCTCAAGAGGTTATCAACTTCAAGAGTTGGCCTAACTACCTGTCAGACGTCATTTGCAGGTAAACAAAGTAAACTTCTGGTTAGCCTGACCACAAGGACAAACACCGGGGTAATAAGGCACTGTTCATCACGACATTGGCCCAATGTTGAACTATACTGCGAGCAGTCCCTTATTTTTCTTTTGAATGACAGTAGATCGAGACCGCGCACGGCCTCGTTGACTTGCATAATTTCACTTTTTCGCTCGTCGCACGCGACTCTGAAGAACTAAGGTACGACCAGTTGCGGTCTAATGTTACACAGGAGTGGGGCTCTGGATCTGATCTGACCATCTACATACGGAGGGTTTGAAAGACAAAATCAAACGATTGAGGAAGACGTACAGATAACGTCGAAATATCTCGCTCCACTAAAAAGTTTTGCCCTGAGTCTGAAGTTTTCATTATTTCTTGCATTCTCAGTACCTTTATATTTGCGTGACCTGTAAAATTGTGGGGGGGGGGGGGGGGGGGATTAGTTGCTTATATTTATTAGCGCTAAGAAGAACTTCGGTTGTACAGGCTGTACCTGAGATAAGAGCTGACATTTCGCAATTTCCCCGCGAAATGACGCCTGAGAAACGAGCGCGAAATTCCCTGTTGATGACGTATAGCTACCCTGGTCTGGGTAGTGCTTCTGATTGGCTGAAAATTTCCTTCAACCAATCAGAGGCATTACCCAGATCTGGAAAGTGAAATGGCGTCGGTATGGAATTTCTACACTCGTTTCTCAGACGTTCTCAGTTTCGAGGAGAAATCTTGGTGACGCCGCGAAAAAGCAGCTGTTTTCTCAGGCTTGCGGTACCTAATCATTGGTATGTTTGTGAATTCAGATGCGCGCGAGAGACACAAAGGAAAGGCTGGAATACGTTTGGAGTACAAAACTACGGAGAATGTCTGTCCGGTGATCGAGCCGTGGATACATTCTCTGAAGAAGGAGAACAGCTGTTGTTTATGGCGCCATCTCAGCCCAAGCCTCTGCTTGGATGCGTGGATAATGAGATGAGAGACTGTACGGGAAATAATCTAGAGTGCGCTGGACAAGAGAATTCCAACTATGTGTTCTCTCTTGATGATGGTTAGTTAACTATGTATAATCAAGTATCATTTGGTTGCTTAACTCTCGAAAATTACAAACAAAAGTCAAACCTAATTGTGTAGTGTACTGAAAAACAGATAGTAGCATTGGAATTAACGGTTAAAGAGTAAGTTAATGTAAATTGTATTATATTATAATTTGACTACTAAGAAGTGAGAAACTCTTCAAATTCTTTTGAACTGCAAAGCTTTTGTACTAAAAGTGATATAAACCAATCAAACAAAATGTTTTTGAACCCGGCGATGATTGAACTCATGACTCCTGCATTTGATTTACCAGCTCACGCACGCGCACTTGTTACACACTGCTAAAGAAACGTCATTCAAATTATACAGACATAGTATGGGTAGTAAAGTCACTGCAAATTACTGTAGAAGCGTCGGAACTCCCCGAAGTTTTTATATCTGTTTTGACGCGCTTGTCCCCGCTCAATCAAGATCAACTCCTAGTTTTTCCTACCGGTCGCCATGCGCTGTTACGCGATGTCTCCTTAAATTTAGAGTAGTGTCGGAGCTGCTTGGAAGGTCTCTCCTGATTGGTCACAGGAAACAATGACATGTCATTCTTCTGATTGTTTTAGTATTGTTTGGGGTCATGGAAACGCACCATTGGTGACTTCTCTTCCGAGCAGCTGCTAAATGACCCTAAATTTATACCAACTTTATTTTCTCGCAGTGAAAGCTGTTCAAGGTAACTACACAGAATGGAGTGCGTGGAGCGATTGTTCCACCACGTGCGGCCGTGGGGAGAAGTTCCGAACTCGTAACTGTACCAATCCCCCTCCGGCGTTTGGTGGTATGGACTGTTCGTTTATTGGAATGGACAGAGATGTGCAGAAATGCGAGAAAACACCATGTGCTGGTACGTATCGTGGGATGCCTGTGCAGTACTTAACCGTGTTTTGTAACTTTTCCAATGAGAAAAGAGCTTTGGAGGTGCTATTTGTTCTTAAAAGGGTAGCTAGTCAAGTCAAGGAGCCGCACGCAGTCGAGTAGTCTTGAAGGCGCCTGAAATATATGTGGAATGAGCGTGGAAAGGAATTGATTGTGCAGTCGTCTCATGTATCGCAACAACTTACGGTAGTCATCTATAGCTTCTTTGTAAACAATCACCCTTTATGAAGGCATTCAAGTTGACTGAACACATCGTGTGCAGTTTATGTAGAAGTAATACTAGAGTGGTTAACAGACGTTGCTCGCATATTCTGCGAGGGTTAGGGGTACAATCTACCAAAACACGGAATATGGTGGATGTATATAATCTATTAACCGTTTGAAAGATAGTAGAGCTTTTGTTTGTTGGACTCAATCGTCTCAAATCCTTAATAATTGCCACTGGTAAGACGAATTTAGTAATGTGCATCCATGGCAGCTATTAACTCCCTTTTAACCCGCTCTACTTTTCTGCTTATAGTTGACGGAAACTGGGCTCAATGGGGCAACTGGAGCACGTGCTCAGCCACGTGTGGTCACGGTAAAGTGTACAGGAGACGCACGTGCGACAGCCCCGCGCCTACCAATGGCGGGAAACCATGCGCGGGGTTAGGACACGAATCAGCAGAATGCCGAATGACGTCATGCCCCGGTATGTTGGAAAACTCTTCGAGAATAGAATACCTCTTTTTTGCTCCAGGAATGGATGAGTGTATTCAGCAGTAATATGATCAAACAAGTGAAAACAAAAACTTGAATACTGGCATCGGGTTGTAGTGCCTGCTCACAACTTTTGATGTCTCAAGAATATGCGTAGATTGAGTGAAATAAGTCCCTCGAGGCCCTGCGAAAGAATCGTTTCGGACCATTGTCGGATATTTCCGAAGTTTACCAAGTAAGATGGAAGATAGCCCAGATGCTCCATAATTCTTACCCAAAGAGAGGCAACTGCCTTTGTTGATTAAAGATTGTTTTTCTTATTGCGGCTTGACAATAAAGGAAATCTCATCTGACCTCTTTGCTCGAGACATATCGAAAAATATTCCTCAAATTTTAGGGAGAAGTTTGTTGAAAATCGTGTTAGTAATGATTTAACGAATTACTTATGTCTGCGTTTGAATTTGTTTTTAGTGGACGGCCGCTGGTCCGGCTGGAGTGCATGGAGCCCATGCTCGGTCACTTGTGGTAATGGCCGTCAAGAGCGCACGCGTAGGTGTGACACCCCAGTTCCAGAATATGGTGGGAAGTTCTGCGAGGGACCTGCTAAAGAGTACCACAACTGTGAGGAGGACGATTGCCCAGGTAACCTCAGTCACTGTGTTCGTTTATGAGTTAGATGAGGTTGATTTAAGATCGATAAACAAGTTGATTTAAGAACAGATGTTTTCAAGTCTTTTGCGAGATACTTCGGCTGTAGATTTTCAGGGGTCGAAAAAAATTCCGTCCGGTAGCCCGGGACAAGTAGATCTTCTTGCTGGTTAAGTAACTTTCAGAGCTTACTAAGCCAATGTGCAGGGGTCCAGACCAACCACCCTCTAACCAAACCATGATTTAGGCGAGCAGGTGGCCCCAGGCAAGCAAAATTTGGGAGCAGTTTGCCAAGGGGACAAGCTGGAATTCAAGTCTTTTTAGCCTTGGATTTTACTGGGCTGATAAAACAGCCGGCATTGCGCGACGCCACCACTGGTTTCCGTGCGAAATGAAGTCTGAGAAACGAGCGCAGAAATTCCATACTGATGACGCGTCACAACCCAGATCTGGGTAGTGCTTCTGATTGGTTGAAGAAAATTTTTAGCCAATGAGAAGCACTACCCAGATCTTGGTAGTGACACATCATCAGTATGGAATTTCTGCGCTCGTTTCTCAGACGTCATTTCGCACGGAAACACGTGGTGGCGTCGCGAAATGTCGGCTGTTTTCTCAGGCTAGGATTTAACGTCTTCTTTTTTTAAAGCTTGGAAGTGACTAGCCTCCGACTTCTTAGGACAATATTTAACAATCAGTCGCCGAAGGCGACGTGAATATCGACTATTCGCCGATATTCACGTCGCCTTCGGCGACTAATTGTTTTAGTATAATTACATTGATGATTATTCGAGAAAATAAAATTATTGATCCATTTCCGACCCTGAAACATCAAAAAATCTGGCTGCCATTTTGAAAACTGCTAGCCTTCAATGCTATAATCACCGCGCGGTGATTATAGCGGGATAGAGCGAAGCTCCTAGCCAATCACAGCGCTCTATTTTCGATAATCATCAGTGTAGTTATACTAATGCCAGTTAAAAGGTTTTTGTTCCCTGGCTTTTTATTTGTTAATGGACGAACAAGGACCAATTTAAATTTGAAGAGTCGCAAAGTATTTCATTGTTACCCATTCCTTCCTGCAGGTTATTGGAGTGACTGGTCAGCCTGGAGCGTTTGTTCTAAGAGCTGTGGAAGTGGTGGAAGGCGAAGCAGAACACGAACTTGTCAAGGAGGAGCTACCTGTATAGGCTCAGCGCGCGAGATTGAAGTCTGTAAACTGCAGGATTGTCCGGGTGAGTGATATTACCAAGACCTCAAAAAGCGTGGAACGTAATGCCTTTGCGTTTTTTGGGTTTCCTGTGGACGTCTTATCCGTATAGCGCTCTTTGTCATTTGTTAAACCCTCAATCAGACTCTGATGGCTGATTCGCGAACAGCATGTAGCCCTGGGTGGTCACAGGCCATAAAACCGAATTATTTCCGAATCTTTCCGAATAACATATGTCGAATGTGGAGTAGGTTTTGATTGATTGTTTTGACTGTGGAGCCCAAGTGTACGCTTCAGAAGTATCATGTCGAGTCTCTTGTCTTTGTTTTATAGCTTGTCGCAAGGCCATTGACCTTGCCTTCATTTTGGACGCTTCGGGAACAGTAGATGACTCCCAGTGGAAACTGACCAAAGATTTCGTCCATGGAGTCAGTAATGGCTTCCGCCTGGCCTCCAATGGAACCCGAACGTCTATCATCTCTTACTCTACGTTGCCTCAGATTGAAAGAAGATTCGACGACAGAAACGAAAACGATAATATGGCTGACTTCCTTGAGTCAATGTCTCAGCCACGTGGTGAAACGCGCACAGACCGTGCCCTGAAATTGGCGCGAGACGAGTTAATAACCTCTGAAGGCGGAGCACGTGATTATACACCCAAGGCGATTGTCTTAGTAACTGATGGAGGGGATAACCCTGACACCACGGCCAAGTTTGCTGAGCAACGTGCGCGCGAGCTTAAAGACATGGATGGTGCAACAATTGTTGCGATAGGAGTGGGAGACAAGGTAGACCAGTACGAGCTAAGGCAGCTGGCCACAGATCCCGATCACGCATTCCTGGTGACGTCTTATGATGACATCATCGGTTACGTCAAATCAGCGGCTGATGCAGTTTGTACAGGTGAGTGAAGTTATTTTTAGTTTCTGTCTCTCTGGCTCTGTGAAAGGCTATGAAAAGTGATAATTAGAATTGGGCTTTTAGAGCGCTTCTTCAAGCCACGTTAATCATCTCCGTCTGTTTATAATGTACAGTTACATTAAAATCTACTGAGCGTTTGTATTCAAAATAGTTATTTAAACATGTTACATAGACTTAAGCAATTTTACTATTTTTCTTTTGCAGCAAAACCACCTCCTCCACCTCGTAAGTGTGTTTAATATTTTCATAGAATTCTTAGTATTTTTGCAGTTTTGCACCTATTAGCTGTGGGTTCTCATCACCCATTTGATTATTTTGATTTTATTGTGATTTTCAAGATGGATTATGGTTTAGGTTCTGGGACAGTCTTAATTACCATACTTTTCCTCCACAGCTCGTTGGGGCGCATGGACAGAATGGAGTCCGTGCATGAAGACTTGTGGTACGGGTGTCAGCTTCAGATCACGTGAATGCCTGACTGGGGCTAACTGCAGGGGATCTGGTACCGAGACAAGAAAATGCAAGATTCAGGATTGCCCATGTAAGTATTAAATTCGATTATTACTCATTTGTTCGGCTAGAGACAGAGTTTTGGAATTCCCGGTTTACACTAAAGAAAAATATAACGCGTTCGTTCCAAGAAAAAAAAAAAAAAACAAGTTTAAGTTGCTTTTGATTTAAAACTATCAGGGGGGGAAAGAGTAGAGACTCGCGTCTCTCGTCAGGGGACAATTTTCCTGGTCCTATCTAGAATATTCTACGCGTTTTTTAATACCTGACTCGTTGATTTTTGGCGACAGTATTCTTGGCGACACCGATAATTGACCTTCTTGAACTTGTGTTTGTAGCTTGCCAGATTGCAACAGACCTAGCTTTCGTCCTGCCAGTTTCCTCCAAAATCAATGACACCGAATGGCGTGAGGTTCAAAACTTTGCCAAGGGCGTGGCCAACGCCTTTAACATCTCGTACCACGGGACCCACGTGGGTGTCTTGTCATACTCGTCCCAGGCCACCATGGAGATGAAGTTCAACCGATATTTCTACCCAACGGATGTATTGAACGCGATTGATAACATCTACCCGGAGGCGAAGAGCCACCAGGGAACACGCATGGACGACGCCTTGGAAATAGCCAATTACGAGCTGTTTACCCCCGCTGGAGGGTCTCGTGATCAGATCATTAAGACCATGATCGTGGTGGTGTCAGACCGTTTGGGCGGTGCAAAGTCGCCAGCAATTTTGAGAAGACTCAGGTACAGCGGCGTCACGCCTGTCGCCATTGGCGTTGGCCCGGATGTCAAGAATGATGATTTGTTGAAGATCGCTGACCGG
Source organism: Porites divaricata (assembly GCA_038088405.1). Lineage (NCBI taxonomy): Eukaryota > Metazoa > Cnidaria > Anthozoa > Scleractinia > Poritidae > Porites > Porites divaricata. The sequence goes on from JBBMOI010000008.1 coordinate 6,764,683, forward strand.
AATCACACGTTCTTCGTGAATTCGTTCAATGATCTCATAACAGTAGCTGAGAAAGTTGTTAAGAGCGCCTGCAATGGTGAGTGACATGATGAACTAAGCGCACCTCCCCGGGGCGTCCCTGCACTGAAATATACCAATTTTACTTAACAACATGAATATTAAAAGTGATCTAATTTCCTTCGCAATATTTAGGAAAAAACTCAAAAATTCTTTCTTTTACCCATGAAATGATGAACGTATTTAACTAAAGATAAGCAATGCTGTTTAGGTTACTACATGCATAGTTATGCACTGCTTTCATTTCGGCGGTTAGCTTCGTTATTACGCGGACACCCAGTACTAAGCGGACGAGTAACTCAATGTGTTTTAAGCGTTTCTTTCCATATCATAAGTAAAACGAACCTGAATTAAGCGGATATCTCTATGGACACCAGCGAAGCTCCCTTTGGCATTCATCTGATAGGGGTTTCACTGTATCTCTCCAAGGAGGAGGTTTCAACGTCATGTTTTGTTTTATTTGTACACAGTACCAAGTTATCTTCGCAAGATGTGGGACGAAGAGGCTCATAAGGAACGTCTCAGAGAACAGGCTCCTGCTCATCGAAAGAAAGTGTCTGCAACCCACCAAGGAGTGACCGCGATACCACTTACACCGGGTCAGCAGGCTACGGTAGGCTACGTGCAGGAACCTGCCGTAACTCCCGCTAGTCAGGCTGTAACATCGCAACCGGTTAACAGGAATGTTACTTCAGAACAGCAATCGGTTGATCAGGAAACTGTGACTCAACCGAATTACTCCAATGTGTCGCTGCCTCAACAACCAGAGCAGCCAAACGCTCAAGTAGCACCGCAAACCGAACCGGTTCCGCCAGCACGACCAGTTCAACCGGTCCAACCAAGCCAACCAGAGCAGCCAGGATATCAAGCGCAGCAAGTTTATTCCAATGCTACAGAAGTTCCCCAACCAGTACAACCTGTCACTGTCGTGCCTGAACCAGTGTACTCTAATGCGTCGTTTTCAGAACAACCCGTACAGCAACCAGCGCAACCAGCTCAACCAGCGCAGCAGGTTTATTCCAATGCAACGGTACCCAAACAACCGACGCAACTGGTTTACTCCAACGCGTCATTGCCTCAACAACCCGTACAACCAGTACAGCCAGCCCAACCAGCTCAGGCGTTTTATTCCAATCAGACTGAAGGCCAAGAACCTGTTTATTCAAACGCCACGCCCAGTGTTCAACCGGTGGAACAAGGCTGGTCGAATGTCACGTCAGCTCAACAATCTGGTTACCCTGTTCCAGAAGCACAGCAACCGGTTTACTCGAACGCCTCTGTGTCACCACAAACACCTGCGATGGAGTATGACAATGTCAGTGCTCCTGGAATGGTATATCCTGGTGAATCATCCCCTCTAGCATCACAAGGTTTGATTTCAAACGTTAGTGCGCCTTACGCACCACCACAGAGCAACCAGACTGTTATTCCCCCAGCTGCTCAAGCAGCCATTCCTGGGCCTGCTCAAGTAGGACCAGCCGCTGAAGCAAATGCTTCAATTCCGCAGGCTCAAGCACCCACTCTTCAACCTCAACCCACTGTTGCAGTTACTCCCGCGCCTGTACAGAACGAAACCGCTGGTCAAACAATGCCTTCAGCTGCCGTTGCTACTGGTGCAACTCCCCCTGTATTAGCGACCGCTGCCCAACAACCGGCGCCTGCTGAAGCGAACAATACTTTACAGTCCCCTGAAGTTGGCATCCAAGGTATGAAGCCATTATTTAAGACCTTAAGATCGAGGTCCTGTCTCTTTGTCTTCACGTCAAGAGGGTTTCAGTGTATGCTTGTTTCTGTTGATAAGCAATTTGCTTTCATTCAATCATCTACTGAGACGTTAATTTGTTTTTTTGTGTAGCTCCGGTCGCGGTTCCTCCGATCACCTTCACTGCTCAACCTTTCGGTGAGTGTTTTTGTCCTGTTTCATTGCTTAGCTCACATTCAACCTTGTTGGCCGAAATTCAGGGGCACCCGACGACAATTTTCGGAAAATATCTGTTCGGAAGACGATTTGAGATCTAGAATTTTCGGAACAGTTCTTGTAAAAGTTTTGCTTGCCTCTCTCTCCTAGGATTTTCTAACATCTAAAAACTGGTATAATTACCCATTTTTAACGTATTTTTACCCTAAAAAAGGCCACCTAGAACTTTCGGGAGCCTTTTTCTGGCTGAAATTTTCGAAAAGGTAAGTTTTGATCCCTACAATTTTCGGATCACTAGACTTTCAGCTAGGAAATCCGAACAAATGAAAAGTTTTTAGGGAATAAAAATATGCCTATATCTACCATTTAAATACTAAAATACCTTCAACAATGCTATGTTAAGTGGTTTTGAACTATATCCTCGTTGGGTGCCCCTGGAAATTCCCTTGCTTTAACACGAAACAAAAAATCTAACAAGTCGAAGTAGACACAGTCTAACTTGTCTACTAGCTATGTGGATGAATAAAGCCAAGATGGCAAAGCCCACTTTGTAATCATCACCTAACTTCGTCTAATATAAATTAAACCTTTAAACGCATTGTCTTATTTCAACAGCATGTTCACAAGGCTTGGATATTGTATTCGCCCTTGATTCGTCCAGTGACGTGGCTGAGGACCAATGGAAAGAACAGAAAGGCTTCATGAAAAAGATAGCGGAGGGTTTCCAAATTCAGGAGGATGGAACCCACGCTGGAGTGTTGGCTTATTCCACCATACCCTCCATAAGTATGAAACTTGGAGAACGAAACGCTATGCAGGAACTTGATAAGGCTTTAGATGACTTGCCGCGTGACCCCGGTAACAGAAACTTGGTAGGTAATTTGCTTAGCACTTAGTAAGTTTTTCCAACCGATTGCTTGGAAGATTTCGAGGTTTCAACGTTCCTCCGTTTATACAGCAATGTCACGTCATTTTAGTATAGCAAGGTTTTAAAAGTTTCTCCCCGCTATTTCGGGGGAGCAGCATGAACTCATTTTCCTGATCGGCGGTTGGTACGATCGATCCTATCTTTTAAATGGTAGGAATCTGCATAGACACCTGGGGTACTTACCATTTACTTGAGAAAACCGGAAACTCTGGTTGGAAAATCAAATGGTTCGCGCTATTCCGCTCGGGGAGCTATAAAAAATATGGGCTGTGATATGAGGCAAACCTATTTTTCTGCGCTTTTTAGTCTGTTCAGCTTAATTAGACATACTCTCTCCCGCCGTGTCAAATTTTATAGTGTTATGTTAATACGCAAGATTTCCACCCAGGTGGTCTGATATCTCCAGTTGAATGTGCACAACTAATGACGTTCCTCGCCCTGATTTTATGTCCATTTTCAGGTTATTTTGTTAGAGATGGCTAGATTTGAAGTGTTCACCAAGTCCGGTGGAATGAGAATGCACAAACCTAAGGCCCTTGTGATCACAGTGCTTGGACCTCAAAATGACCACAACACTAATGCTGCCAAGAGCCTCAAATCGTTCGCTAAACAGCTTGAAATTAGTGGCGTACAGGTCAGTAAAAAATAACGAGCAGCTTAAGAGAGGAATAAGTGTGAAGACGGCTCTAACTGTTCAGTTTGCTCATCAAACCTCATAAGCTACTGAGCTACACTTTCGAATGGTATCGTTTACTTATTAATGGTGGCTTTTGAAGTTGGAGTGCAGATCTGTTATGGAAGTCTTGACGTTTGGCCATTCTACGGTGGCTCGTTGGGACAAAACACGTCCCAGTATCCAAAACACTTCCCAGAACCCAAAAACACTTCCCAGAATCCAAACACGTCTCAGAATTCAAAAACACTTCCCAGAATTAAAAAAACACTTCCAAGAATCCAACACATGTCCCAGAATCCAAAAACACTTTTGAATTCTGGGAAGTGTTTTTGGATTCCGGGAATTGTTTTGGATTCTGGGACGTGTTTGTCCCTATGGGCCACGGAACCATTCAGTTAAAACCTTTTGGTCCCACTGAGCGCTTCTTTTCTGTGGCGCTGCTCTGTCTAGTTTGCTGTAAAAACTGTTGTTAACGATTGATTCTGACATAAAATCCTAAAGTGCCGCCATTCAATTGAAAGCTGTTGAGTGGTGTTCACCTGTGACAAAATCTAGAGTAGTACGTTAATGTTTTTTACAATGGGTCTACCCACGAAGTCTATCATCTATAGCGTAGGTAGGTGATAAAGCTCGCTGCTCTAAAAATGTATGGGACTTTTCCTGACTTTTTGTGTAATTTCGTTTTAGGTCGTAGCTGTAGGAGGCCCGAACATTGATGAACAGGATCTACAAAGTATGACCACAGATCCTAAATACGCCGTACGAGTTAACGATCTGAGGTCCCCGGCAGAGGCTGAAAAGGTCTCCAAAATCATCTGTAATGGTAAGCAATCGCACTCGAGAGCTTGGGTTCGTGAGCGTTGTTGTAACAGTTTTTGAACAAACCCAGTACAATAGCATTTTATCGCCTTTGAAATGTGTCAGATGTGAAATTAAAACGTCAACTCATTTTCGCTATATTCGCTAAGGGATGTTATTCCATGTATAGAAGCGTAGCTTTGTTCTGTTTGCGTATCAAGTAGTTTTTGATTTTAGCACTATTTCGTAGAATGGAGGATTTAGTTTCAGTGTGCGGTCTGCAGTTTTAATTGTTATAACACGGATTTCCCATTCCTTCCCTAGTGGCTGCGGAGTACCCCTCTTCAGAAGTGAATCACTTGGGAGCAGCAAAGCCAGTACAAGTACCACCCTCTGACCAAGTGCAACCCGCACAACCAGCGGCCCCGACTGCTCCCCAGGTTCCAGCTCAAACGCCTCCCCGGGCCCCAGCACAGACTGCTCCCCAGGCCCCGGAACAGACTCCTGCCCAGGTCCCAGCTCATAATGCATCGGCTGTACCTCAAGCTAATCCCGCTACTAATCCCGCTCAAGAAAGAAGAGAAAGGACAGGTAAATGCTTTGTATATTTTTTTCGTTTTTGTTTTCGTTGAGCTTAAATGCCTCCTATATCCTTTGGGAACTATAAATGCTTGCCATTGTGAAAGGTCCTTTTCATCCGTAATTGAAAACATTTTTGGTATAAAGATAGCAGTTTTAAATGCAAAATAGGAGAATAATCGTTTTAGCCCAAATGATGGTGCGTTAACATAACATTTATCCTACTGAGTGTAACATATGTATAACACAAAAATCATTAGAAAAAAGACAGTGATTGTTACTGCCACTTGTTGTTGCTGTGGTTGTCATTTACCAAGTTACTGCTGACCAAAAACGTTTTTCCTTTTAGAATATCTCTTCACGTGTCAACCGGTGCTGTACTACGACTTCGATAAGATATGCGCTGGAGAAATATTCGACGAGTCAGGCTCGGGAAATAACGGGATGTCCCGCGGGAGTGTCGTCGTCGAGGCGGGATACAACGAAGACAATGGGGTGGATTTGTCTGATGGATTCATACAATTGGACGGGAAAAACTTCAAGGTGGATAATAATTTGACATGTGTAGTTTTAGTGTATTCTATACTTAAACTATCACTGGACACAGTGTTTCATTGCAATATCAAACACTTCGAAACTCCAGTCAAATCACTCGAGTAAGTGTCGTATTTCAGCCGTCTTCAAAGTGTTTCACATGTTACAAAACAAACTTAACCCGCGACCTTATCCACCATGCAACTTGACAAATGACTTGCAAATGACAAAATTACAGCTTCGTATGAAGTAAATGTCGCTAACCCATTATATCAAACGTTTCAAACAACGAAAGTGAACTTTGAAAATATGTTAGGCTAGTAAGGTTTCAGAAACCCACAATTTCAATCCTTTTTAAATCTTCCTCAAGTTGGTCCATCCGTGCCCACTATTGTATTTTTTTTATTTATACCTTCTTTGAATGTTTTAAGAAATTGTTTTGTTTCACTCAATTTGGTGGCATTTCCCAGACTTTGAATTTTGCCCATTTTCGTGACGCAGCTCGCTAAAGCTAATTTGTAAACTGATGTTGTTCCTTAAAGGTTCATGTTGTTCTGACGCTCTGAGCTTTATCGTTTGCAGGGTAAACCAACCTTAGGCGTTACCATAGCAACATGGGTCAAAGCCAAGAACTTAACAGGCCCGAATGTAAACGAGATCTTCGTGACGGCGGCGCCCGGTGTGGCGGGTCCTACTAAGCAAGGAGAGTACCACTTTGAAATCCTCGACAAAGGCAGGGTGCGGTTCTTTCAGCGAAATAACGGCAAGACGGTGTACGGGCGCACAACGAAGGAGGGAATTCCACTGAATGCGTGGGTACATCTGGCAGGCATTTACAATCCAAACAGCAAACAGGCCTTGATTTACATAAATGGCCACCCGGTTCTAGATTATGAGCAGACAGAACCACACGAGACTGATTCTCTCAGCACAGATTGGAGTAAAGGTGCCTATATTGGCTCTTTCACCGATGACCTTGGAACTTCGCGCCAGTTCAAGGGGGCCTTGGACGAGTTTTACATGTTCCCATGCGCCCTCACGGGTCAACAGATTGTGAAGCTTAGAGACACACATAAAATGCGTAAGTTTATGGTTGACTGTTGTGTTAAGGCCCAGAGGCTGGTAGACTCGATTTCCATCTTTTTTTCGCGTCCGGTCCTGTTTCTCCACAAAATCTTTTCGGGAAGGAACGCGGGCTCCTTTCCCAAACATGGACTGGTAATCGGGGCGATCCCGCACGTATTTGAAAGACTGTTTGTGATTGACTGGGAAAACAATAGGGATTGTCACATAACAATGCCCCTATCCCCGAAAACAATGGAAGTGCAGATTAAAGGGGACCAGTGAAATAAGAGGTGCAGAACGGTGCAGGTGTACTGGGTAATCAAGCCTAAGAGGCTAGTAGTCTACTAAAATGCAAGGTGTCAATGAGATTAACTGCCTGATATTTTGCGAATACGAATACGCGCTTATTTCAGCGGTATTAGGTTTATATAGGTCAAATTTTCAACATTTTCAGATAAGAATGACAGTTTTTTTTCGTATATGAGTAGTCATTAACATTACAGTTTAACTCCAAGTGGGGAGTGGTCGTGTTAACGTCGTCGTAAAATAAAGAAATGACTCCGGAATGAGTTTCGTGCTAGAGTGAAGCTCGTCTGTCTAAGGCGTTGTCGCTCGCGTGGCTTTTTACGCCAGGTCAGATACGCATGCGCCATTCGCCCCACACAACACGATTCGCGATTCTCAAACAGCAACGAAGTTCGTTTTCAGTTTACTTGATACCAGAATGAAATTTCGTACCAGAACGAGAATTTCATTAGGATTGAGAACCGCAATGAACTCATTCCGGAATAACTAGTACGGGAAGGTAATTTTGTTTCGGTATCATGTAAACAAATACAGAGAAATAGGGTTCCAGAACGAAATTCATTGAGCTGTTATGTGAATAGCCCCTTAGCTCAGACCCGAAAATAGTGGTAGTAACAATAGAGTCGTACATCGAGGGGTTCGACTGTACCAGCCCCTGACTGTACAAAAATTTTTTCCCTCTATCCCATTACAGCTAGGTATGTAGGACCATACCCTGGCGTACAGCGTGAGGTATGGCGTGGAGTCCAAGGAACCACAGTAACCGACTTAGTCCTTTCCCATGACTACCCTAACAAACCCACTGAAACGACCGTTGTTCCGGACTTTGACGCGCCTAAAAACGAGGGCGACGACTATGGTTCCCGGATGCGAGGGTACTTTGTGGCGCCATATACGGGAACTTACTCATTCTCTGTGTCTGGCAACGACCAAGCGGAGTTGTACTTCAGTGGCTCGTCGCGCGAGAAGGACAAGGATTTATTTGCGGTTGTGCATGGAACTGGGCACAATGAATTTGCGGAGTAAGTATTGCGTTCTTGAATATTCCAGCACTCACTAGTTTTCAAAGAAAACAACAGTTTTGAAAAAATCGGAACCATTACAAAGATTTTGATTTCGGCCCGGTTTCACGAAGGGCAGGTGTTGCTTTTGTTTTTTCCTGATAGATGGTTTTTGACTTTCATCGTTTATTATTCTTATAAGAATGCGTTTAGTAAATTTTATTGAATTTCATGGCGAGGGGACATCAATAAACTGCAAGGGCCCAGTTGTTCGAACACCGGTTAGCGCCAACCCAGGGTTAAATTTTAACCCGTGTTTCTTTTTTCTTTTTATTAAAAGCGCTCTCTCGGATACTTTTCTCTATTCTTTTTAGAGTATCCAATCATCAAATTGTAGGCAGAGAGAATTTAACTGAATTTGCTTTTTAAGCTCTCATATCTGAGTTCAAATTTCGCACTAACCCTTGGTTACCCTAACCCAGCTTCGAACAACTCGGCCCAGGTCTATATTTGTCCGTTCCCGGGAATTGAACCCGCTCTGGAGTTAAGGGCTGTACTGGTTGAACTAGCCCTGCCGCTATTTCGGCAAACATACTGAGAAGTTAACAACAAATATAGCTTCTTTGTGGGAAAAAATGAAGTATTTCAAGGAAAATAGCCTTCAACTGCACTTAGACCTTCTCTGATCTTCATTGTGTTTGTCCTAGCATGCCGTACCAACATTCAGGGTACATTCCTTTGGAGGCTGGGAAGTATTACTGGATTGAGGCCCTGCATAAGGAAGGCCAGAGGAGGGACTCCCTCTCAGTGGGCTACACCCTGGAATGTCCCAATACATCACCAGTGCTTTCGGAGACACCCATACTGAAACCAAGTCTTCAGTATAAGATACCAAGTAAGTTAAACTTAGCATAGTTGCAAAACGTCGGTATGCTAACATCAGACCTGACTAAATTATTATCCAGTAGAAATGTGATCGATTTGAAAGGTTCATATCATGTGACTTTTATACTTTTGTGTCTAAAAACCCAACTTTTTTAAGTTGTAATTCATTTCCATCGTGGTGACCGCAAGTAGAAGACACACTTCGTAGTTAAGGTGGAATGCCTCTTTCCTCCGCAGAAGCTCCAGCTCAGTATTACAAAAACAACACGAAAATAATCGAAAAAATGTCACGTGCCCCGCGCGCTTTCTTTTCGGCTCTCCCCAGCCCCCTCGTGACACAAAGAGGCCTCTTTCACGGTGATATGGGCATCCCCGCCTTTTGGGTATGCCGATTTCGAAAAGCCTGTTATGGGCATCCCCGGTAACCCTAACCCAAATCGCTAAGGTATTATGAAAAGGGGATGCCTTTATTACTAGGGTTTTTGGGAATGGAGAGGCCCATATCATTGTAACACCTCTTCGGAAAAGCGAGGTGGGGCTCACTCTGTGCAAAGAACTTTCAAAAATTCTTTCACAGCTCCTTTCAATACACTCAGTGTTTCATATTCCCTAGGTTTTAACGGCTAAACATAACCCCATTGAAACCTTCTTTATAGTTAGGTAACTGAGCGTTTTGTCTTATCTAGGGAGCTGTGCCGAGGTCAAGAAAATGTGGCCGGGCTTCAAAGACGACGAGTACGTCATTCAAATGAGCAGTTCTTGTGATCCAGTACGACTGTACTGTCACGGAATGAACACTGCCACCCCCCGTGAGTACATCACTCTCCCAGCAGGACCTGACAAAAACTTCGCCAGTTTTCACAGGGGTAGGCTGCTCAACTTTGAGACCTGCTCGGGCTCAATCAACCCTGAACCAAAGCTGACCGCGAATTACTGGGGAACAACAAGGTATAGAAATAAAACTGTGACTTTTTTGTCCCATACAATTGTCATGACCGTTTCATCTTTCTCGGCACTTTGGTTATTCGCAGTCTTGGTTTGTTGGTTTGTTTGTTTGTTTACATACATGCACGCATACATACTTTAATTCAAAGCATTTAAAAACAAAGATAAATATTATACAAATAATGCTTTGAAAAGGGAGTTTAAGATGATAATGTAGTTCGAGTCAATTGTCAACCCAGACCATAGTTAATAGAGGAGACTGGTTATGAAAGGCGGAAAGCATCAAAGATAGACACAACGGTGCTGCAGTTACACAAACCTTTTTGTTGTTGTTGCTCACAAATTGTGATGGAATAAAATAATGCGACGCTTTTGTTGGTCAGTAAGATCAAAATGTTAGGAGTGCTATTGAATCTTTTTCACCGACAAGTCCACGAAATAGCCAAGGAGTCTGACGGGTTTCATAACCATTCCACTATTAACTATGCCCAGACGGATTAAACAAGATCTTGTTTCATAAAATTCACTGGTTCCTGTTCCTAATGTTATTGCTATGTTAAGAACAAGTGGACTAATTGCAAATCCTGCATTTTCATTGGCTTCACTACTACAAGACTATTAAAAGTAGTACTCTAGCAGTGAAAAACACAATCGATGAAGGCGCGTTTCTTTCCCCCAAAACATTTGTTTCAAGTACTATTTAATAACTTTATTATTACCTTTTTGTCAGACTAATTGGGTAATAGTGCCCTCAAGAACGAGAGGTCAATAGCTGACCATACCACAAAGTGAAGGGAAACAGGCTACATCTGATGAATACTCGCAACAAAAACATAACTTTCAAAAAATTTCATTACCTCTTCCCCTACCCTCCCCACTCCCTCCCCGGTTTTTTTTCCCATTTGGCGCGAAATCAACAGGCGAGAGAATAAGACGAACGCGGATCCATAATCAATGATTATTACTAGTATAATGGAACCCATATTTATTTCGGTAATTTAGATGTAGTGTAACTCTTTTGCTGATCTTGACGCTCAATTTCTTTTCAGGTTTAACAAAATCCGCGTCGATCCCACATCGGGTCTTGTACACAGAAATGATTACCAGTTCGCCAAGACCGAGGGTAACCCGGTCAGATTTGGCCGCGCGGGAGACTGCTTCTCAGCGGCCTCTAAATGTCACAAGGGTAAATTCCAAATTGATTTGTCAGGCACGGGAATGCGCATGCGTAGGGATGTAGTGTGGGAGGCCTGGGGTACGCCTAAGCTTCCAAAGCGGCTGCTCAATGTTCAAAAGACCGATGATGGGCTGTCTGTGGTTGGAGAGTGCGGTGGATCATGTGGAGGTTGCCAGCCTGCGCAAGAGAGGATGTTCGTGGAACCAGCTAAATGCATCGACCTAAAAAGCACTGGTATGGCTTTTTTTAGTTTGTTTTTGTTTTTACTGCAGTTAATTGTTCTTATAGCATCCCATCAAGCAGCTACAATTAGATGTTCTTGGTGACAAACTACTACATAGCTTTCAAAGTGGGATTCGTAATTTTAGAGTTTATATTGCGCTTCTGCGCGTATTATACATGAACGAACTGAAATTACCCTAACCCTTGACACACAATCAAAATGGCCAATTGACCTGACTTGGTACAGATTGTGTGGTTTAGAACACAGGCTCGCGGAAACCCAAAAGGTAAACCTGGAACGGAACAGATGGTGATGATAATGTGGAGTAAGCATAACAAGACGAATTAACCTCAAAGGGTGTTGGTCCTTCCCTCTTACAAATTACACACCATACATAAGTCCGTTACCGGAATCCGGGTGGGCTAAATCGTCAGTTAAGCCGCTACTTGTTCCTTCCTGACATTGCCTAAATGCAAAACCTTTCTTACGAAAACGAGTTTTATTTGCATGAGAATATAACATCGTTTTCGTATCATTAGCTTCGAGCTTAGCCTCGCTTTGAAACAGAGGCTCGGGGCGTCTCGGAAATGGCCTGTAGAAATAAGTCGCTGGAACCTGGTTCGACCGCGGTTCAACCTTCGCGCAGCTGAATCTCTTACTTTATGACTCACAAAAAGAAAAAAACACAGCCAAAAAAAAAACGGCAGCTCCGCTCAAGACTGGGTCGGTGTTGTGTCGAACTGCCTTATGGGAACGTTTTGGGAGACGAATTTGGAACCAATTTCCCTGCACCAATGTCACAGCCAATAAAGTAAGCGATAGCGTCCCCAAAACAGTCCAATACACGTTTGACTCTATTTTCTTTATTTCTTCCAGACGCCGTAGCTCGCCACTCTATACCGAAGCATCATGCCTCAAAATCCGATGTAAAAGGCGCGAAGAAATCCGTCGTTAAGGTTCCTGAAAAAGTGCACATTCGCTCCAAGATTCCTTATCCTCACAAGAAGACTTTCTACAAAGCAGGCCCAGGCCTCGACGATAGCGAGATGGAGGTCATTGGACATGTGACAAAAAAGAGAAAGCGAAGCGAATCAAAAAAGAGGAAGAAGAGAAAGCGACATCTTAACGTGGAGACCGTTGGTCGATAGAGTTTAGATCTTTGTTTAAAATTCTAGTTCAATGTGAGTGACACGACTATTTGTAGCTGCGACACCTTTAGTCAGCTACGTTCACAGTTTAGTTTTACAATGTACCAAACGGCAAAGTGCGTCGTTGGAGCCGAGTAAATGATGTCCACAGGGGTTGATGCAAGCAGTAGTGGATCTCAGATACCTTCACTGTTTGCAGAAAATTTTATTTTAAGAGAAAAAGCGGGGCTTTCCTTTGTCGGATAATTTAAGGCCCCGAATACAGATTTTAATCTTAATTTTAGTCAATTAAAAGCGATTGTTAATAGTGTTACAGATATTCAACGACGAATGTCAGTCTCAGGGAATTGGGGATTTAAGTAAACTAACCTGCAAAAAATGTGAGCACCAATATCCCAATTTAAATTCTCCAAACTCATTTCGATACATTTACGTAAAGAATTGGTTGAGAGTATTTGAGAAAAGATCATAGAATTCTCCCTTAAGTGATCATTTCAATAACTCTCATTAACCTTTCTTTTGATTATGTATTAATACTGTTGAGAGAAAACTGATGCTGGTCAATTTGGGATTCAAAGGGTAAAAAGCAGGTTCATTTTGGTGACCTCCGCGCTCTCTGCTCGTATAGTGTCAGACACCGACTGCAGGGATTAATTTAATAGAGCTACTACAAATGTAGCTATTGTGTTTAGACCCTAAAACAATAGCTACACCTGTAAATTGCAGGTGTAAAAGTTTTATTAAATTAACCCCAGGAGAAGGATTTCACAAGCGAGTTTTCTTATCCCATGTGTGGCGTCCTATCTCAAGTAGCAAATAAAATGACGATTTCACAAGCGAGTTTTCTGATTCCAAGGGTGGCGTCCTATTTCAAGTAGCAAATAAAATGACGAATGAATCACTAGACTGGGAAATAAAGAGTAGCGTCTGAGAGAATTCTAGGAATTTTAAGTCGCTTTTGTGTGTCTCTTTTTGCTTCCACTGATACATGGATAGTCGTTTTGGTAACAAAGGCCAGCAGTATGATAAAAAAATGTTTGAAACTTTGCGAACCGCTTTTATTCTTGTAGTCCTTCTTCTTGAAAATGGCGCATAATTCAGCTTCGCTTTGCAAGCTTTCGTACTTGCTCTTGATAATTTCTATTGTTGTTCAACTTTTTTGAAAACTGTAAGATGCAATGCAATTTAGCAGTTACATGGCAGATAACCAATTGTAATAAGGAGGTTATATTGTATTGTAGATTCCGAGTATACAAATGTAATCAAGTGAACGAAGACAAATGGATCATAGAGTATTTTTGATGTGAAAATAAATTTTAAAACACTCAGTTTGTTGTGTACAAATGCTTATTATAATGACAAAAATTAAGTGCGCACGCTAATCACGAATGACATTATGCTCATCAAGCATGCGCAATGCAATACTAAGGAGATAATTAAACAGATTACCCAGACAAACAGTTGGGGCAGGGGGAGGGGGGTGGTAAGCAAGGGATGCGAAGCAAGCTCAAAATAAAAAGTTTTCACAAGCGGGAAGGGTTGACACGTATAGATACGGGTTCCGGGGGAACATAAACAGAGATTCTATGTCCTCCATATAATCGGTTGAACATAGAAAGAACAAATATTTCGCTCTTTCCGCCAACTCATGAGACACTAATTCTCGTGTTACACAAATTAGATCATCCCGCGGACTCTACATCTTTTCGTCCCGTTTTACGACAACTGTGTACACACAATAATGCATCATATTTGAAGTCACAATGTTTTGTTCGAGATATCTTTATTTTCGGAAACTGATATCAACCAAATACATGAACCTACAGTACACACCACCCATACATACTATTTTCTTATTTCCGTGAACCGTCACCCAATCAGGGCCACTCGTGAACACACGTGCAAACCGTAATTAGTCTCAGATTCATTTTATAGATAAATTATACACTCGTCTGGCGACTGTTACATTGCAAGATTATAGCCGAAGTTAGGCATTTACGAGAAATATTTATATCTGGAAGAAAATCGTAGTCTCCCATGTAGTCGCTTTTGACTTGTCACGCAACGCCCCTCCCAATAGAAGGAATGTTGCGTGACGAGACAACAACGGCTGCGAGGGAGACTGACAATCGATACATCTTCGACACCTGTAAATTTGGAGCACTTTTGTTTTTAGTTCGCATGCATAAAAGGAGATATTTTTTTGCGTTTTTAGGGGAACGAAGGCAAGGGCAAAGCGCGCGAGGAGCACGAGACACGCGCGTTATTTTTTGTGCACTCTTGCCCAGACGCACTTGTCTGGTGTTCCTCGCTCGCTTCGCGCTTACCTTCGCTCGCCTGAAATAACGCAAAAAAAATTAATAATGATTAAACGCCTGTTATGCAGGCTAGTGTTTAGTCGACGGATGATCTTCAAATATTACCGGTAGTATCAGCAAGAAAAGAAGAGGCTTGTTTGACAGCCTTCCGATTTTAAATTTCTTAAAATTATCAAAATCAAGAAAATGTTGCGTACATTGTTTGGTACTGACCAGAGTGACATTTGCCACCAGTTCATTAATTCAAGAGGTATTTACGTTTCTAACTAGCCTCTCAACCAATAGCATGCGCGCTCGTGGTATAATTGTTAATTAGCAAACTTCTGATTTGGCACCATAATAATATAAGAGAGCGCGAAAATAATAGAACGATAAATACTGATAAGTATTAACAGTTCGAAGACAGCAATTACCTCTAAGATAAAAATCGTACAGGCGAAAAATGCCACGATATTTTGGCACATAACCAACCTCACTTATAAGGAATAACTTATTTGGTTAGTCTATTGCTTTCTTTACAAGAAAGACTTATTTCTATTTTACTTTATTATTTTGCCACACAGAATAAATTACAAGTAGAATAGAAAAGATAATAAATAGTTAATTGATATTAAATTTAAAATGAGCATAGAACTTGGAATGAGTGACTGTGGCGGGAAAATCTCCGAGAAGCAGAGCTTATGAGGAATAGAGATTTCCTCCCCCGCCCCACGGGCAATCGAAATACTAGGCGGCATTTAAAAATAAAGAAAAAAGACGTGTATTTTAAGTATATAAAGCTATTTCAAAAAACGTTGTCGGAGGAAAAGCATAAAGTCTTCAAGCCAAGACCGCAAGGTAATGTGGGTTGTTTCAAATTCCTCTTTTGATCGCAAACAATCGCTCCACTAAACTGGTCGCTGATTTTTATTCGTCGTTTGTACTGAACCATACTTATCATTTTAGTTTTTAAAAAATCACAAGGTAAAATAACGTTTTAATCGAAGTGCACTCTTGCTTATTCCCGTCTTTGAAAGCAATTTTGTTCAGCTAATTAGCAAGGGAAAATGATATTAATTTTACATTTTATCAATTTGCATAACGTGGTAACGATGTGGGCAAAAAAAAATATTATAAACAAACTTTTTTCCGAATAATGGTTCCTACTCAATAATTAATTAAAGCTCGCCAAAGTCTACTGCAGGTAATATTTTGCACTACACCAGCATGTGAGAATGTATGGACAATCACATCGCCTTTATTCCACCGTGTTCAATTTTTAAAATGATGGCGATTTCTCTGGAAATGAATTCTAAAGGACAAGTTTTAAGTTAAAAAAAGGAAAGAAAATTGTGGTTTGCTGTTTACTACCCCTATAAAACATGAGACATTTCAAGCCGTAGTCGGGTAACAACGACCACGGACAAAAAAGCGTGATGCACGTGCAAATTAAGTTGCTGTTTTGCTAATTTAAACCTATTGTTGTTCACGGTCTCTTTTGTCGCCATTGTCTGATTTGCTTAAGCTCCCTACTGTTTGAAGGCCCTCCAAACTTAAACAACTCCTCTGTTTTAACAGTTGTCCAACGTTTAGAAATACTCTCACTTACAGAAAGACGTTCTACACTGTTCTCAGGGACATACTTGGCCGCAAAACTCCTATAGGACCTGTAGCAGGTCGTTATAAAAATCCCATACTACCTTTCGGTCTTGGCTTAAAGGCTTTTTGTTTTTCTTCCGAAAACGTTTTTTGAAATAGCTGCATACAGCTATTTCGAGAAAGGTTGTCGGAAAAAAGTGCACGCGACAATCCCGAAAGGCACTGTGGGTGGTTTTGGATTCACTGTTCTTCAGAGAAATTTGAAAGAATTTGCACGAAAGGCCATGAAAATGTGCTTGCGAGTGCAAACGGAAAGCAATAAAAGTAGGTTCGACAGCTACAGTCGCCAGGAACAGTGTATCGATCATATCACATATTACCTTTCGGGATTGTCGCGTGCACATTTTTTCTGACAACCTTTCTCGAAATAGCTGTATATATAAGTGTGTTTAGAGAAAAATAGAGATATAAGGTGTTAAGGTATTTAGGTTTTATCCTGTCTGACCCTTAAAAATCTTCGAACTATGTCACTGGCAGGATGAAATTTATGAAAGCTAGATCTGACAAACCAGATGTTCATTTTAGTGTGGCAAACAAAAACAAAAGACCCAGCACTTAGCATTCAACATTCAACATCCCTGTGAACTGGCATGTAACACTTCACATGGATCGACATAATTTACTATCTTATACAGTGTCACGTGCGGTTGGCTTTTACCAGCCAAACCAAACTAAGAATAATGCTTTCATACCATGCGTATTCCAGTAACACGCATGAAATTTTAGTCAAAAATCGAGGTCGCGGTGAATGGTAGACTTTATGAGAGCACAAAAAAAAACCACTTAGTGGGTTGTTATAGGCTCTCTTTTGATGGGCATTTTGAACAGCAAAACAAACCTCCAGTTATCTCACACATTTCAAATGCACCCAAGAAGCGCAACGTTCTACTCATACGAGCACTCAGTTGTCCACACAAACCACACAACCCCCACGGCCTCAAAAAATTTGCTGTTCCCCTGACAGTTGAATAGTGCGGTGTGTTCCTTGTACATGGACAAACACGATCACGAGTCGAAGGCGGAGCTACACCCGACATTTCCAAGAGAGTGAAATTCACTTGCGCCTTAAAAACCAAATGGTCACCAGGACCGCACGTTCACATCAATTGAACAACGTAATCTTTTTATCGATGGGTTTTCTGCACATGGGGCAAACCTCCAGCGAAGATGCACATTCAACACATGTGCCATGTCCACACAGGAAAGCCACATTGCGCGGTTTTTCCAAACATATGGCGCACATGTTAGCATCCTCAATTTCCCTGACATGCGCCTGAAGGGATAGGAGTGAATGGAGCGTTTCCAGGTATTTTTCATCTTTTTCCGTCAACTCTGAAGGTTGAGTGGATGTTGCTTCTACGAAAACGAAACAGGGAAGGTGTTTTTTTGAGTATTCATTTTAGAAACCAAGCTGGTTTAATACCCAAGCTCTTGACCTAAAATCGGCACAATTTCGGACCTTCTTTGTTAAACTTTCGACTGGGAAATCTTCGGAAGTCTTCGGGAATCTCGGAAATATACGGGTGGGGTTTGCAACTTTCGGAGAACGTTCAGAAAGCTCTTCAAGTGTGCTTAAAGGCTCGTAAAAATGGCACTTTTGTGATAAAATAGTACGCAAACGCGAACTTTCGTCGACACATACGTATTTCAGAGAAAGGGGATAAAAAGCCTGTCAGTAGTACTTCCTACAACAGGTCGAAGTAAATTAAGAATCGTCAAGGAAAAGTGTAATTTAACACTCTCCTTGATCTCTCGGCAGTACAGAAGTTTCCGTAGCGGAACGTTAGACAATACATCAACCGAGAGCCGTAGAATCCTCTGCTTTAAACAGGCCTTTTTGTTTTATTTCATGATGCTATTTGTTTTGTTTTGTATCTTTCTATAAGGTGAACTTCCCCTTAATTATTATAAAAGCATATTTTTAAATGAACAACAACTCACCACTGGATATTTTTCTTGTTATAGTTCCTTTGCACTTTAAACATTTTTTCATCCGCGCAGCGCAATCTAGGAGTAAAAGGTTCAGTACAAACACCGATTTAATACGTAGAATAGAAAGTATAATCGGTTTAAAAAGCAGAACTCTCCCTAACAACTAGAACTTAATACAGGCACAGAGGAAAAGATGCTGCGGACCCACCTACCCCCCCCCCCCCCCCAACTCAACATTTTGCCCTAAGTGAGAGTTTTGTGTTAACATTGGGTCAGGGGAGGGGTAGGTAGAAAATTTCCCAGAATCCTATATTGATGGACTGTTACTATGGACATTATATTAGTTGTGGTTTAAAAATAAGCCCTGGTTCCTTTATTTTCGACTCACTGTCATACGTTTAATACCACCACACAAAACAAAAGAAAATAACGATTAATTTAAAGACAAAAATAGAACCACAACATAATCTTAAAAACATCGCGTCCTGAATTGAAGGCATTCTTGGAGTCGAGCCCTGCATTTTTCCTTGTTTTGTTTAACCTTAGCAGTGATCAACAACTATCTTCTGCTTAAAGAAACATCGCCGCTTAATCAAAAATGGCCGACAGAATGTCGTTCACATGTCACTTAATCGTCAGAAATTACGTAAGTTGTCGAGCGGCTGATCAAACAGACGGGGAGACTGCTTAATTATTTATGTATCACGAGAACCATTTGACAATTCAAAAACTAGAAAATTGGGACGAGCTACAACCAGTTGCAAAAATGTTGAGACACTCTCACGAAAAAACAACCTTTCTTCTTTCAAATCGCTGCTAGTTACAGGTCTGTGAGATAGAATACTGACCTTCATCCTCCCTCCCATTGAAAGTTGTCCCTCCAAGTTTTGAGCATGGTCTTGTATTGCTAGCAACTTTGATAAGGGTGTAGGGGGGGGGGGGGGGGGGGGGTCACAAGCACAAGATCATGGACAGGCCATCATGGCCCGTCCATGATCTGATTTAAGGCAACTGGTTGTAGCTTTCGCAAAGACTTCTAGGACTGTTACTAGAGATATGAAAAAAAATTGGCCAATAGCTGACCAGGGCGTCCCCAGTAACGATCCCAGGAACAATTGCGGGACACATTTCGGCTCCAGCCCCCTCAAAAGTGTCGAACACTGACCTTGACAAGCGATAACGTGACCGCAGGGCTCAAACTTGACGGAGGCTGGTTCGTCAGAACATACTACACACTGCGACTCCTCATCATCACCTCCATGGGAAACTTTGCTGAAGGAGTCAACAACAGCCTAAAAACACAAAATAAAAGAAAACTTAACAGTGTACCACGACTCTTTACCTGTCGATTTACAATGCCATTTAAGTAAGAGAGAGAGAGTCTGGAAAAAAGTCAACAACAAGAAGTCCGTTTGGTTTAATAAAAAGACATAGGTGTTCACTCCGCAATGAAATTATAATGATTTGACTTATTTGTAGTTGGTTTTAAAGTGTATTCATTCTTTTGTCTTGGAAACGATATAACTCAATTCTCCATTTTCGAATCCTCAGAAACAATTATTCAATTCGCTTGCACCCAAACTTTTGAATTAACTATTTAGTTGTTTTCCAAAGCTCTACGGAGGACTGAAATTTGGTGGGTAAAGAGAGAGTCTTATGGGGAATTCGAAAATAGTAAATTAGAGTAAGCTATCTTTCAGTGGCCTAGCCTATCGCCTGAGTAACAAAGGGAACGTTGGTCTTCTCTTCATTACGTCTCTCTCCATGCAGTTGTATAAACGACTAGTTTCCGAATCTGGAGATATAGAGCGTTTTTACATGACGTCACGGCGGCCATATTGGTGTTCCAAAACAATGAAACGGCGGCCATGTTGGTGTACCAAGAAAATCCTCTGCGAGTTGAACTCTTTTCTCATCTAAATACTGTCTTTTGTTCCAATAAATTAGCATAGATGCTGGCCACGTGAGTGAAATATATCAAGCATGAGACGCAGTGTTTTATCACCAGATCAAACACCGAGAGGAGAGCTGAAAATACGACGCGCAGCGGAGTATTTTTGACAAACTTCAAGATGTTTCATCTGGTGATGAAACACTGTGTCGAATGCTTGATATTACTTCTCAAACAATATGATTTTAGCAGGAAAAATTAAGGATGCAAAAATGAGCAGTTTTTCGTCTGATTTCCAAACACTCATTAAACATTAATTTCCTTTCTATTTTCTTTATGAATTATTAATGAAGTTTGAGAGATTAAATGAAAGTCTTTTACCTTACAAAGAAAACACTTCTTCAGCATAGTAGCGCAATCGACGCAGGCTATCACGTGACCACATGGATCAAATCTGGCATCCGCTGGAACACCGCATACTCGACATTTCACGTCAGTTACTATGGCAACTTTCACGGACGAGGTAGCAGAAGGGGAGGCGTCATTCTGTGCTTGGGAGTTTTTCCGTGAAGGGCTAAAAATATATATATAATTATCACGCTTAACGCATTCTCCTTTTGTATTAAGGTATTTAACGACGTGATATCTCACTAGTATCTTGACCTCATGTTTTGTTTTGTGATCATAACAAGGTGCTCACTTTTTCGTAAGCCGTTTTAACACGAGCACGGCACTTAAGGAGGCTGTTGATACAGAATTTCACCAAATTTCACGCTTTGAATTTCTCTGCAGAGTTTGCAAGTCTACTGATAAGCTAAGGTCTCCTACATTTTATATTTCTCGTGGAAAAAATGGTTAGACGTAAATGAATTCGCGAGAGAGGGGGGGAAATACTGCAAATTTATTGAACATTTTTATGTTTGTAGGCATTTTTTTACCAGCAAGGCCTAAGTTAGTCAGTACGTCACAAAGTCGTTTTCTACATGACACTATGACTGCGTTAGACTTACTAAAAAGGTTATAAAACAATCAAACCCTGTTTAACGGACAGCCGCTTGATACGGACACCTCATTATTACGAACAGTTTGCTTTGTCCCTGGGGAAAGAAAGCCCTTACTTTTCCTCTAAAGTGAACCCGCTTAACACTAACACCCCTTAAATACGCTCACTTTCTTTGGCTCCCTTAGCGTCCGAATTAACGGGGTATGACCGTATTCGTGCTCAGTAAGGCCTCTTTACACCAGGGCCTGGTTGTTCGAACGCCGGTTAGCGCTAACCCGGGGTTAAATTTTAACCCGGGTTTCTTTTTCTTTCTATCAAAAGCAAAACTATGGGATAGTTTTCTCTATTCTCTTTAGAGTATCCTATCATTAAATTGTAGGCCAAGAGAATTAAACTGAATTTGCTTTTTATCCGAGTTCAAATTTCGCACTAACCGTGGGTTACCTTAACCCAGCTTCAAACAACCCGGCCCTGAGTGGCATATTGTGTGTTTTCACATGACGTCATGGCGGCCATATTTGTGTCCCACAACAATGAAACGGCGGTCATGTTTGTGTCCCAAACCAATCCTGTAGGAGTTGAACTCAGTTCTTATGTAAACGCTTTCTTTTGTTCCAATAAATTTGAATAGATGCTGGCCACGTGAGTGAAAACACTATATTGTTTGATTATGCGTCTTACTAAGGATTCGTAACTTTCAGTGCAGATCTAGAAAATGAGGTTAGTAACATACAGTGGAAGCTCTCTTAACGGACGCTCTCATAAGCTGGCTGCTCTATTTACGACCGCCTTCACAAAACCCCCTTTCTCTCAACTACCACACAAACTCTGTATTTTTACATTCCCGTAAGCGGTCAGCTCCAGTTACGGATACCTTTTTCGCGTCCCGAGAGTGTCCGCCCACGAGAGCTTCCACTGTATTTCTAATTTCTTTGAGGATACTTTGGCGTACGGGGAGGAATACTTTCAAATTCAGCGGGCTGTACAATAGAATACGGCCTGCAAAATTGTCCAATCACAGCGCGCGTACAAACTGACAAATAATAAGGACAAAATATAAAAAATGCGTTTGGTTGAAGTTTGCAATAATATGCAAATGTATATGCGTCCACCGTTTGCCAAAATAGACTTACTCTTCTGTCATTGCATCTTTAGGCAGCATAAGTTCTCTGAGTCTTGGATCTCTACACAGCTGCACTGGTGTCTTCTCATGTTTGTTCTGAAGTGTTATGTCAGCGCCACGATCCATCAGTAACTTCGTTATTATGAACGTAGGTTCAGTGGTTGACAACTGAAAAAATTTATATATTTCATTACCTGGCGGGAAATGTCTCTAAAATGATCTTCTATGTACCAATGGGCAAATATCTCTTGATTAATTTTTATAAAGAACTCTCAATAAATACATCTTCAAAGCCTGTATGACAAACGTAAAAACGAGAGGGGGAGGGGAAGCGGATTGGACGAAAAACGCTAGGGGGAAAAGCCCTGGATAAGGTTGACAAGACGGGAAAAAATGCCAACACTCCGAGTTGCCGGCTTAAGACTGTTTTAAATATGTCAATACTGGATACAATCCAACACAACAGGGTGCACTGAATAATAGGGACAAACTATGGCAGTTGGTAAAACTCAGAACCAGGTCTTAAACTTGGAAAAAAAATGCTGAAAAAGAACAAAATAGACGTAGATTTTAAGGTGGCTGAATACAGTGTCGCGGGCGGTCAGCGGTAACTTCCGTGACGGTGCGTGTTTTAAATTAGACAAACAAACACGGCGGCGAAAAAGCAATGGTACACAGAAGACAATTTCTGAAAATCTACTCATTAGAATTTTGTGATATTTGGCAGAATTTTTCCTTTTATCGTATTTTAAGTAATGAGAACCTTAAAATGGAAGTTGAACAGGCGAATTTTGTGCCTCCTTTCTGTAATTACAGTACAATTAAATTATTGATTATCTAAAAACCCGTCTGTTAAAATTTGGTCAAATAAGTTTCAAATGGAAATGACTAATTATAGTATGCTGTGTGCACGTTTATAGGAAAATTTAATGAGCGAATTTTACGTAAACTGAGGAAAAGTGAAATTTTAAGGTTGTATTCAATCGTTTATGTTGCCATGGATATATGGGAGGGCAGGAATACTGCACAATCCTTAATCGACTGGGATTTTAATGATATAGACAGTCTAACCTCTCCTTAAGGACACCTCTATAAGACGGACACCTCTCTATTACGGACAGTTCGTTTGGTCCTAGAAATGCCAAAAATCATACATTCCCTACCTCTATAATACGGACACCTCTGTAAAGCGGTCACTTGGTTCTGTCTCTTTGGCGTCTGTTTTAAAGAGGTTTGACTGTAAATACCATAAGAACCACGATTTGACTCAAAGTTAGCGTCATATTATAACACACAGCAGTTTTGCATACAGCTATTTCGAGAAAGGTTGTCGGAAAAAGTGCACGCGACAATCCCAAAGGGCATTGTGGGTGGTTTTGAGTTCTCCGTTCTTCAAAGAAATTTGAAAGAATTGGCACGAAAGGCCATGGAAATGTGTTTTCGAGTGCTAAAGGAAAGCAACAAAAGTAGGTTCGACAGCTACAGTCGTCAGGAACAGTGTATTGATCATATCCCATATTGCCTTTCGGAATTGTCGCGTGCACATTTCTTCCGACAACCTTACTCGAAATAGCTGTATGCAAAACTGCTGTGTGTTATAATACAATCCCCCGATCGAAGCCTACCTCCTTCTTTGGTGTATTACTTCCTCCAAACTTCAAGGAATGGTACATGACTACTACATGAAGGGGTGAGTCGCCAACATCGTCCTGGTCATTGACTTCGGCTCCGTTGTCTAAAAGAAGCTTGGCTATGGTCACGTGTCTCTTATCTACAGCCAGGAGGAGAGGGGTCTGCTGACGACCGTTTCGAAGGTTGACGTCAGAACCTGGGCGAGCCTGTAATGAAGTAGCACAGACGTGTAACAACAACAAAAACAAAAGGCTGGTTGTTTAAACGCTGGATAGCGCCGATCACCTCATAACTCACTATTCAGCGGATAAGTATTAACGAGACCAATTGCGTTTTTCGTTGAATAGAGATTTATCCAGTGGATAGCGTTATCCATTTTCTAACAACTGGCGCCATCAATTTATTTTGTTCGTTTTTTCGTTGCTTTTTACTCCACTGTTGAGGTTGGGAAATCACAACGCATGTCATAAGAGGAAAATTAGTTGAAGAAATCAGAGATGACGAGATTTGTGAAATAATGCAATTTAATTACAACTCTATTGTTCATGCGTTGCCGCACTAAAACATTCACGGGCTGCTTAGAATAGTCATGAACCTTTACTCTGTTTTATTCGGCGACGTAGTGATTCCCGATGATCGACAAATTTGGAAAGCGCAAGCTTACTTTTAAGTTCCGTTTCATATCAGTTAAAACAAAAAAACAATAACATTTTGACAGATATAATCAATTCGCATAACTGCAGTGCGCAGGCGCACCAGCTGACACAGTCTCTTTTGGGAAAATACTGGCAAAACGTTTCTAAGCTCAAAAATGAACACGACAAACCTAAAAAAATAAATAAATAAAACGGCTGCCGTGTTGGTAACCTAAACCAGTCCTGTGGGTGATGAACTCTTTTCTTGTCTAAAAGCTTTCCAGGTGAGCGAAAATGCTAAATTTCAACCAAATCACGCCATTACAGCGAACACAACAAGGACAATATGTTAATTTACGTACCTCAACAAGACACTGGACAACACTATGGTGGCCGTTGAGCGAGGCCAAGTGCAGAGCAGAGAAGCCGTCCTCTTTCACAACGTTCAATAAATCTGGGCATTTTTGTGCTATCACGGAAGCCGCCCTGTGATAGGGTTAGGGAAACAAGAAACAGTAGAAAGAAAAGAAAGAAATTTAAAGTTGTCCAGAATTAAACAGTCATGCGGACAGTGCTCATTTATGTTCAGTACTGCAAGCTTGTGGAAAAGACGTCCTGAGAAGTTGAAAGACTGTTCTACCTTGACGTCTTTCGAAAACAAACTTAAGCGAATTGAAATTTGTACATTGTAATGGACAATCTTTAGCAATTCCTTAGTTAGTTTATCTTTTTCTCGCCTACAGTTTTTTGATTGATTTTTTGTTTTTATTTTTTTTTTCCTAAGGGCCTTGTGTAGATTATCGAGAGATATTAAGTGCCACCTTCATTACTATTATTGTTATTATTATTATTATTATTTTTATTATTACTTAATTGACAGAATGAACACGGACACGGAACAAGCAGTCGATCCCCCATCCAATCATCCCTTTCTTCAAACCCCAACACCACCCCCCTCCCCCACCTCGTCTTTCTTTCTCTCTCTCAAAAATCGCAACTGACCTCGCATTTCCTTTTAAGGCTGCATGATGAAGGCAGTTGAATCCTCGTTTATTTTTAATGAACAAATCTATACCGCGGAAGTTCACGAGAACTTCAACAATCTCAATGAAGTCTTTAGCTATGGCATCGTGAAGAACAGTGTCCCCGTATGAATCCTGCAAAACAAAAAAAGTCATTCAATTTTCTTCCAGTTCCATCTCGGTCCGGGAAGAAGCGAGGTCCTGGGTACGACAATGTCTCGAATTATAACAAACCTGTGCGTTGACATCACAGGAGAAGTTTAGTAACGTTTTTACGACATCCGTGTATCCCTTGTTGACTGCCACGTGAAGCGGAGAGCATTTGTTCTTGTTGAGTTTGTTGCCATCCGCGCCTCCCTTCAGTAGATCAACAGCTGCTGCGGGCTGATTTCTGAGGAATAATAAAATATTCTTATAAGAAACCAAAGATAACGAAACATATAAAACTGGAGCAGTTTATGTGTATTTCTTAATATATTAATTATAAACCTTCGATGATTTTTTGGTGAAATGTTAAAAAGCTTAAAAAAATCTTCAATGAATGCTGTCCGAAATCAGCCAACGTTCCTTGGAAAAAGAACGATTAAATAGAACGGCCTTAAGTCTGAACTTACCCAAATGCAGCATAATGTAGAGCTGTATCTCCTTCAGCGTCCTGAAGAAAAAAAAGGGAATCTCTATTAGGGACGGACCATTAGAAAACTTATGGGGGGAGCGAGCGAACTACAAAAAAAATATTCGCGCAAGGGAAAATTAAATGAAAAAAAAATTCATGCACGCCGATTAACCCTAAAAAATATTAATGCTATGGCCTAAAAAAATTCATTCAAGAAATTTGATAACGAAAAAAAAGTCTTGTGGCTCGAAAATCTCACCCCCATAACGTTCCTAATGGTCCATCCCTTAGCGGAAGTTATTAGATCTTATAATATTATTATATTATTCTATTAAATTCAGCATCATTACAAAATCCCTTATGCCATGGTTAAATTTTTTGCTTAGAATGTAGCTAGAGATTGTTCTTGAACAAACAAGAAAAGTGGGATCGGATGAAGGCCTGAAATCCAGAATAACTCTCCTTAAAATTTGTGCGAAACCTTGTGGTCGCACAGGTTTCGTACACAGACCCAGTTTTTGTAGAAAAATGATTTTGTAAAAAACTTGGTTTTAGCCAGACCTTCTGGCTTGAGAACTTTGAGTTGCGATGGACGCCTACTCGAAAGCTCCTGGCTCAAACAATAAACAGCGCCTTTACTCCTCCGTTGAAAATACCGCAGAAATTACGCCTAGCAGTACATCACAACTGGATTAACTGAATCGCTGCTTGATAAAATTTTTTAGCTACTTCAAGAGATTATAATACTTACTTGAAGATTAACGTTGGCACCGAGATTAAGAAGAAGCTCAACAATTTGGGTGAGTCCTTGGTGACTGGCAATCTGCAAGGCAGTCTTATCTGACCGTACAATGTCCACCTAAAAAATATAACCAAAGAATAATCAATGGAGAGCGTCTTGGCAAGATTTTCAGTAGTATTACTTTTTCCTACATATCATAGGACACGCGGGATAACTGATCTTTTCATTCCTAACAGGCGTAAAACTAATGTCCCGCTGCATAAATTTCCCCAAATTTCACGTCCTATAATATCAAAAAGCGAATAGTGCTACGGAAATCATGCCGAAAGAAGTTTCATTGCATGTTTAGAAGTTGAATGTTTGTTAAATCTGTTAAATAGAGGTAATCATTGATTACGGATCCGCGTTCGTCACTAACGGAAAAATTACGGAAACGAAATCGAGTTGAAAGGAGTCCAGTTTCCCGGTCGAGGTGCCCCTGATAAAATTAGTGGGGGCGGTTAATTTGCAGTCGCCCGTGATAGCTCGAAAATTTCTGCCTTAGTGCTACAGGAACACCAGATTAGGATGCGTTCTGACAAACGCGAACTGAAAAGCGGCAGTTTACAGTAGCCATTTTAAGTTTGACCTTGTGTAAACAGAAAACACGAGGGAGGATACCTGCGCAATAGAACACGCTGTACCCACCTTATCTGGATGAGCCTTTAACAGTTCTCTCAGTTTCTCGACATGTCCCTGTCCTGCCTCACTGACAATCATAGAACCTATATCAGTTGAGGCATTGATGCGCAGGTGATCCATGAGTGTTCTCAGGGATTCATCTAAAAACAGAAAAACTTACTACTCGTATTAACATTTTAACTATTCCTAATTGCTACATTTTTTTTCTTAAGAGAGAAGCCCGGCACAAAAGCAAGCACAAGAGTTATTAAAAAATCGTGAAAAAAGGCCTTGGCGCACAATGACTATAAAAATTATTCGTGTTCTGGCACAAGGCTTGAATCGGCGTTTTGTTGTTGTCGTTGTTGTTGTTTGTTTGTTCGTTTTTTCCTCACTTGAATTAAAAACCTACCGAATACCGGTAGTTTATCTCTTAAAGCAAAACACACCGTCCCAAAAGATAAGACTGGTGGCGCTTTTTATTCAGTTCTTTGCCTGTCAAGACCTATTTTGGCGAAGCGAAACGCAAAAATTGCTTCTCGATTTAAAAGTAGGCAAATCTCCCTGGATGGAACGGAGTCGTCGTGTGTCCACGTCTTCCATAAAAAGTTCGTGCAATGACGTCAATAGGGCCTTTAAGATCTAAGGACGCGGACGGCAACGAGAACGTCAAATAAACAATAGGTTTTATAAGCAAAACAACAACTTTGCACGTGCACCACGCTTTTTTGTACATTTGTTTGCCCGTCTTTGCACGACTATGACGTGAAAATACCCAATTTCGCGTTTTATGGAGGACGTAAGCAAGCAACGATGAAATTTAATTTCTCTTTCTGTACTTGGATATGGTCCCTAGGAATTCAAATCCAGGAGGGTTCGGCTACATTTGACAAAGTAAGTGAGTAGGAATATTGCGATAAAGACTGTAACAACGCAGATTCACTGTTTAAGCGACGTTCTTATTGCCGTCGCGTCGTTGGATCCTAAATTTCCTAATGAAATTTACCAAACACTGTGAATGGTGTACGTGCAAAGCAGTTGTTTTGCTCATAAAACCAGTTGTTTTTGACGTTCTTGTCCACGTCTTCGTCGTGGTTGTTGAAGGTTATATGTCTACACTATACTGGAGAGCTCTTGCGCCGGCACGAGAAACTATATCTTACCTAGATAGTTTTTTCTGTTAACACATGAGAACAGTGATTTCTGCGC
Source organism: Porites divaricata (assembly GCA_038088405.1). Classification (NCBI taxonomy): domain Eukaryota; kingdom Metazoa; phylum Cnidaria; class Anthozoa; order Scleractinia; family Poritidae; genus Porites; species Porites divaricata. The sequence continues at coordinate 6,793,344 of JBBMOI010000008.1, forward strand.
GCTTTCTGTAAACGTAGCGATCAGGGCGGATAAATGTTTATCCGCCCTGGTAGCGATACTGCGCCGCTCCGATCTTGACAATGGAATCTTCACATATCGGATAGGTTTCTGTGACACCCTTTAGCCCAGTGTAAACAGGTGTTCCTACTATACCAGATAACTTTTTATGTCAACATGAAAAACTATCCGGTATAGCACAGGCATATCCTAAGCTCCCTAATTTGACGCCGAAGAAGGCAAAGGAATGTGCTCAAAAACTTGATGCACGTGCAAAGCGTGCAGAGTTGTTGCTTTGCTGATTGAGACTAAATAAAACGTTTCGGTTTTTGACGGTATTCACTTGTGCTGTGTCGCTGTTGCCGAAGCCCCGTTTTCACAAGGATGTTCTTCTTGACTTTCTTGTTGCCCGCGTACACCTTAAGATTTTATTCCCTTCTTCCCGCGCAAAATAAAAACTTTTCACATTTCCCATTAACACGACTATTGAAAGCTCGCTGACGTAGATGTATCATATTACTCCATACAAATATTTATAAGACTATGTCCCGAGTAAATGTTTTTGATTTACTAGCTGACAGGCATATATATTTTCTGAACGCTACTGACTGTCCGAAGTTGAAATTTTCATTTTCTTCTCTAAGTTTTACCTATTTCTCTTTGCGAGTTTGGGACATTTCTTCGTTCCTCTGCAGATGAACGCCTTTGGTGTTGCCGCTGAGACTTAGAAGACGATGTTGATGAAGGCGATGGTTGTAAGATTCCCTGTAACTCTCCATGCGCTGCAGTTTGTTTGGCCTGGGGCGATGCTAGTGGGCCTGATGGTATTGCTGTAGATGACTCCTTTACAAGCACCGCCGGGTTAAATGTCCAGTGTTGCCCTGCAATAGCTACTCTGATATCTCCATCAGAATAAATTTTCAAGACTTGCCCAACTTTGCCTAGAGCCTGAGAAGAAAGAGATGAAAATTCTTGTGGTGAATCAATAGGGCGTGACAAAAAATTTTATATATTTTGTTTTCCCGGGGCCATCTCTTGCTCACCTTAGACAGTTAATGATTTGGTCCGAGGATGACTATCTTGGGCCCTAAGTTGCTTGCATAACTATCGGACGGGACCTTTTACGAACCCTGATAAATATTTACAAAACGTTTATTCGCCAACACTGCATTCTCGCAGCGTTGTTGCGTTTAATAAAATGGCTGTCAAAATAAAAACGTACAAAACAACTGCAATAGTTAGTCACTCTATGTTGATGGGTGATTTTATAAAAGGCAAAACTTCGACCACATGTGAAATACGTTTACATACCAAAAGCATATCCTCAGCCCACTCTCCATGCCCAAACTGAAGTTTCTTTACCAATTCGGGATTTTTCATCACCCTTACTTTGTCACTGACGTGTAGCTCGTCAACCTAAGAGAAAATACGAAGCCTTCATCATCTAAAGTACCCTGAGGAAGCAACGAAAGTCTGCAAGCAAGTTCTCATTCTGGAGATTGCAAGAGTAGAAGGTCACGGAGGAACGAGCGCAGAAGGATTGGGGCGGAGGTAGCGCACGCTCGCTTCACGTGATGTACGAACGACAGGGAAATGCCAAATTGGGGCTCTTCCTCGCTGCAAGAACTGTAATACCCTCGAGTAACGTAAAAAATAAGAGTCTTGGAACATAATAATCGATATAATCAATAACAGGTACAATATAAAGAAAAATTTCACAGGTTCTAACAGCAACGTAAAGGACTGAGGTCTCGCCAAAAATTCCACAAGCCTCCGTGGAACGGATAGAAAGAAACGCCGCTGAAATGTCGGCGAATTTGCGCTTGCTTTCCGCGTTTCCGTGCGGTCATGTGGGTATGTGCCGAGGCATAACGGAGGACATAACTCCATAACTCTAGGCTTGAGCGACCTAACTTTCGGCGAGACGACTTTAGAATGACCCGTTGTCTGAATTTCCGCTAACAAGCATCAACAACCTTGATGGCGGTGTTTGGTGGTGGTTATGGAGACAGTGTTATAGAAATAATTTCCTTTTTAGGTCAAAATTCACACATATATGCTTAAAGTATAGTACTTTAAATACTTTTACCTTTGTAAGGGCTGCAGGGTGGAAAGTCCATCTATTGGCAAACCCAGGGTATTGTACTCTCACATCACCACGTTCAGTGATTCTATGCACTGTTCCTGTCAGGCCAATCACCTGAAAAATATTAAGTTTCTAAATCCACTTCTCACACACTGACTGCCATTTCTCTGCCACACGACAATGCAAGTCAACAGCTTTTTAGTAATCACAACCACCACAAAAAAATTACAACGAACAAAGGAAACAGGAGAAAAACCTTCCTGAACTTAATACACTCAGCTAGTATCAAACTAACACATACTTTTTTAAAACTAGCAAACGGTGGGAAGGTGGGAAAAGATTTTACACTGTATGACAAGAAACAAAAACTGAATCACGCGAGAAGCGTGAAAACTGATACCCTAAAATGTCACTCGTGTACAGATTTCATTCAGTTTGAGAAAACTTCATTTGTTGCGTCTTTCACAAGCTCCGCTGCAAGAAGAACATCTCACGTCCAACAGTGGCTGAGGTAAAACATTTCCAAAAATTCCAAATTTCTAAGAAGTAATTTTGCTAGATAGACCAGAAAAAAAAATAAAGAAATCTGCAATAAGGAAACAAACCACAGAATTGACTTTCACAGATTGCCATGTGTATCGACCATACAGGCTACATTTGTTCACATACCTCTTCCATCTTATCATTCCATCCTCCATGTCCTTCTTGCATATCTCTTAGTGTGTCCACGACTAAGAGAACTCGCACCCTCTCTCCAACCTCAAAGGATGGATCATCACTAGTGGATCTTGATACAGAGTTACTTGAGTGAGGTATAATCAGAGATTCAGGGTTTTGACCAAGTTTTGGCAGATGTGTCTTATAATAAAATCCTCCACTTCCAACAGTGATGCATTTTAAATCCACCTGAAAAATGACAGGTAAAAATAATATTTGATTTAATTGATGTTCTTTAAAAGTTGTAGAAATCTTTGAGGAATGGACTGATAACAAAGAAGATGATGAGCAGCTGTAGCTTTTAACAATCTTGTTTTATCGTCAGAAGATGCTCAGTTTTAAGATGCTCCCTAACATTACAACAGATTTAGAGCTACAGAGCACACTTTCATTGAAAAAATGCTACACCTTATAACCAAAAGAAAACAAAATAACATTATCAGGGCTGTCACTTTACCGTATACAGTATATGTACTAAGTAAGCCAGGATTTCACCAGCTCAGAGGCTCTTTTGGTTTTATTTTCCTTTTGAGTCCTGCAAAAGTAGTAAATGCTTCTAATAGCTGGGGGAAGTCTCCAGTCAATGAACCTTAATAGCCCTATACATGGAAACTATCAGCACATTTAGCTAGGATATTATATTATTTTGCTTCAATGTTATCTATGAAATTCAAGGAGAAATAATACAACTTCCTCATTCCTAGACCAAGTACTGAAAGTTTCCAATATGATGGTTCCTTTCTATATTGCTCACCCCCCAAAACATACGCCTGCCTGGAGAGCTTGCTTGAATGCAGGCTATGCAAGGTAAGGCCAGCCAAACAATGTTTAACACAAAAATTGCCTGATTGTATTTCCCTACCTTGCCTTTGTGGCCAACACGGTACACATTTGTACTGGTAGGTTTCCATTTTACACATGCGACACTTCGAAAACTTTCCAGCTCCCAACCTCTCACATCTAACACCTGACCTACACTCTGAAGACCTCCATCTTGGTTCCCCCAGTCCCAATCTGGCCCACGCATGACTTGTGCACCAGCAAATATCCCTTTAGCCTCAACCTTGCTCTTGCCAAGTCTGTTACCAACAAAAACTCTGCAGTAAGAAACATACCATTGTAAAAGTTAGCTTTTAGCATAAGGCCTGAGTGAAACAATAAGTCATATTTGTCCAATTTTTATATTTGTCACCAAATTGAGTAAAACGTAAACATAACAGTTCAAAACGTGAAAAGAAGGTATAAACAACACATCAAATACATAAGGAGACACAGATAGACAAACTTGAAAAAGATTGAAATGGTTTGCAATTGTGGTTATGGAGAACCTGTTAGCCTAACAGTTTTTCAAAGGTCAATTTTGTTGTTTGTAACGTTTGATATAATGCTTGGGAATCATATTTGTTTCATACTAAGCTGTGATTGTTTTTCACAAGACATTAGTAATTTCTAAAGTTCCATAACGATTTACGCATAATCGGCATTATTAACAAACTGAACTAGAAAGCTGTGACACATATGTTGTAGTTAATTTTTTATCTCAGGTAATTTTTCTTTTTCTTCTGTTTCAACTTTATTAGCATCATTACCATACCCAAAAACAAAAGAAAAAGAAAAATTGCCTAAGATAAAAAATTACCGGTAACTACAACATGTACATTGTATATCTACTAAATAGCCCATTTTACAGTTACGGTTGAAAACCGGGCTGGAGTTGGAGTTGACTTTGTCTTGATACAATCCCTTCTTCTTTATTACGTAAATCATGTTGTTGTTCTGCTGACTAGTACTTAAGCAAAATTTCCATTAGAAAAGGAAGGAGGTTTGTATCAAAACAAGGCAAACCTCAGCCTCACATTAACTCAAAGGCTAGGACACCAAGCCCACAACCGTAAAAAAAATCCTGTTAATCTTGGTCTGTTAAAAAATCTTTCTTGTATTATTATACCAGGGCAAAACAATGGGTGGGGGGGGTGGGGGGGGGGGGGGGGTAGGTGAGATGGGTACTTATAGCCACTCCTTTTATCCCAGCTGGGGATATGAACCATCTTATATATGTCTAACAGCTACCTTGTCTATTAAACCCTAGTTATCTATTAAGTTAGTTTTCTCGGAATTTGCACAAATGCAGTCCCAGCTTTCTTAGAAGCATATCATCAATGGACACAGTTCTTCCAAGAACTCAAAACAATACATGTCATTTTCTGTGAACTGGTGCCCAACATATACAGGTCATTAATGTCATATAAAAATTGTTTGAGACAGCTGACCTAAAGCAATAGCATTTTTTAATTTTCATGTACTTTTTGCCACAATGCTATTTTCCATCTTACCCTGGTTTTCCACGAGCTTCTACTCTATTAAAACCATGATCAAGCGGATGCTTATCATTCATGTAACAGGAACTACACAGGCTAAGACTGACACAGTCACAACATTCCCAGCGAATTCCTTCAATGGCTTGCTTTTTGCACTCATTACAAGTCACATTAGAATGCACAACACCTGGAAAAATAGACAATTAACAGCTTTTCTTAACAGATATAATTGAGAAACTAATTGATTACACAGAAATTATCATGGTCCATTGATCAATTCTATGGTGATGAAAGGATTTGTAGCATTTCAGGAGTGTTGTAACGTCCTTGAGAGTTTATCAGCTGGATCTACAACATAGGAGTCTTATGAGATGAAATTCAACTCAAAAAGGGTGTTGTGTTACTGTGTAATTTTCCAGTTTAGAGTTGTAAGAATAGACAAAAATCTTGTCAGTCATGCTTGATTGTTTTTCTTCACATAAGTAATATTATAATATCAATTTATCTTGTCTTATGTCTTTTTCCCCTCAGACTAAACTAAAAAAACACTCATTATAAATACTACCTATTGTTGTTTAACAATAATCTTTTTATATTAAGCAACACTGGTTTGGCTACAATTTAATTCAGGAAGACTAGGTGAATATCTATCCTCAGTGTATTATCTGGTTTGTGGTTTAGTTTTCTGCTAGTTTGAGTGATAGCCAACAATTTAATAATAACCTCCTTTCCTTTAGACCCCACAAAATTCAATTCTTCACTTTTTAAAGATTCGTTAACTTTGTAGGTAAACATGTCTTCGGTTCCTTCTGTTCACTTAAGCTTAAACAACATCTCGAGTTTCAAATCATGGGAAAACTTAAACTTGCCCTGTAGATGGACACGGTCTAAGAACTGAAATTTTAAACCATGATGTTTCAGTTTCCTAAAAATTAATGATTGAGCCAAGGACAAGTTTGCTATAATAGGCCATGTTATGTAATGAAATACAAGGGTGCAACTGTTCAATGATTTTTGCGACGGATACCAAAAATGTGAGTTTTAAAATATATCTACAGAAAGTTGGATATCATGAACGCAACAATACGCCGGTCTAATATTGCTCATTTTCGTGTCAGTGAGATGCGTTTAGGCAAACTTCATTTCATTCCCTGATTGAAGTCTCAGGAAGAGATGTTACTGTCTCATAATAACGACTGGCAGAAATAATTAAGAATTGAAAGTTATTTTTGGAAGAAAGCATAAGTATGTGACACAATAAACGTAAATACTGAACCTTTAATTACGTAAACATCTACTTGGGAACTTTTTTAAGAACCGTTTTCCTTTTGATAGAACGATTGGAAATATCTACTACCTCCATGGGCAATGAATAATTCTTAGCTGTCACATCGCACGAGGTTAAGAAATTTTATCGATGAAATGCGCGCCCATACAGATGCTAATTCGAGGTAGATGGGTCAGGAAGCTTTAAATTATAACGCCTTACCCGCCGGGCCATTATCAAACAGACACAGATCGAAAGCTCCTTGATAACCACATCTGTAGTTAGTTCTCGTTCCACCATCCCATTGAACCACGACAGTTTTATCGGGAGAAGAAACGCTTCCACTTCTACCCACCACAACAACAGTCCCAACATGTCCTTCTCCGCCATCTTGATTCCCCCATTTCCAATCTGGACCACGAACAACACGACAACCGGCTTCCATTTGTCCTTCTCAACTAGACTCAACTCCTCGAGAAAGCATTCTTGACAAAAAGATCCTTGATTTTCTCGACGACACTTTGTTTCGCAGAACCTGACTTTCTTCGAAATCGACACGAAAAAAAATACCAATTTGCGGGCAGCGGATGTCACTCGTTTCCAGTACCATCGTTAATCCACTTGAAGCGCGCCTACGACCGGAAGTCGTGCTTCGCGCGCGATTCCTCTAGTAATCTTTTATTTGTTCCCTCAAACGCTGGGCAGGGCCGACCAGAAACATTTGTCAAACACTTGGAATTAAGCCGAGAGGAAACGGAGAATCTGTTAAGGATATATACGTCACTAAGTGGTTCCACAGGGCAGATAATATGGCAAATTTGATTTGTTTGAATCAATGGAAGACGATGAAGTTGTGCGAAAACCAGTTTCAGACGTTGCACTTCTGATTTTTTTTAAATAAATCTGAGAAACAGTCACGCTAACGTAGAAAGACCTCCGACCGAATCTATCAAGCAACGATTCTTTTATTTACACTTACATCGTTCAGGGGCACCCAACGAGGATGTAGTTCAAAAACACTTAACAAAGCATTGTTGAACGTATTTTAGTATTTAAATGGTAGATATAGACATATTTTTGTCCCCTAAAAACTTTTCATCTGTTCCGATTTCCTAGCTGAAAATCTAGTGATCCGAAAATTATAGGGATCAAAATTTACCTTTTCGAAAATTTCAGCCAGAAAACGACTTCCGAAAATTCTAGGTGGCCTTTTTTAGGGTAAAAATCCGTTAAAAATAGGTAATTATAACATTTTTTAGACGTTCGAAAATCCTAGGAGGGGCAGGCAAGCAAGAAATTTTACAAAAAATGTTCCGAAAACAGGGGCACCCAACGAGGATATAGTTCAAAACCACTTAACATAGCATTGTTGAACGTATTTTAGTATTTAAATGGTAAATATAGGCATATTTTTATCCCCTAAAAACTTTTCATCTGTTCGGATTTCCTAGCTGAAAGTCTAGTGATCCGAAAATTATAGGGATTAAAACTTACCTTTTCGAAAATTTCAGACAGAAAAAGGCTCCCGAAAATTCTAGGTGGCCTTTTTTAGGGTAAAAATCCGTTAAAAATGGGTAACTATACCATTTTTTAGATGTTCGAAAATCCTAGGAGAGGCAGGCAAGCAAGAAATTTTACAACAAATGTTCGAGAAAATTCTAGATCTCAAATCGTCTTCCGAACAGATATTTTCCGAAAATTGCCGTTGGGTGCCCCTGAGGAAGTTTTTGTTCATTACTGCTGTGTCGAGTTGTGCATCACAGCACATCCATAAAAAAAGGAATGCAGTCTTGAGTAGAAATAATAAAAAAATTAAACCTTAAAACGGTATTTTTTGTATGTAAAAACACTTTCATTTTCAAATTGTAGCCTAAGCCGATATGATTTGAGCCTGTGACACTCTCTTATGTGGCCCGTAGTATTTCAGAAAACTGTTTATTGAAACTAAACGGGATATTAAACCTAAGCTGAGTTCCTCAAATGTCAAGGAAAATGTTTACAATGAAAATGAAATTTGGTTGAATTTCACTGATGTGCGTAGTGACATGCACCTGTAAAAGGCAGCAGCTCGATCGGCAAAAATAGAAGTTTTTTAAGACAAGTGTTATGCTTGTTATTTATAAAACATGCACTGATGATTGAATGCATGCAAACACAACCCCATATTAATAAAACTCAGCCGTCGGATCTTAGCACTGTTGAGATACCCACTCGTCACTGTAGCATACAAATAAACTCTTTAATTGCAAGGCTGGCACTGGAGCAAAGGAACGTCTTTCTCAAGGAGGGTATATACATGCATGTAGTAAATTTAAACGTGATTTCTTTTTTCTTTGGACGCATAGCAGTTTCTTTGAAGTTTCGTTGGTAAACCTTCGGCATCTACATACCATCGCATAGTGCATTTTAAACTAAGAGGATTGCCGAAGTACTTATCAAAGAGGAAGTGCTACTCAAAGTTTGGAGAGCGACTGTTGAGGGCCAACATTGTTCTTCCCTTTTTCCATTTGCTACAGCAAAAAATGCATTGGTTTGCAATTAATTAATCGCAAGTTGGTACCAGACAATGGTCAGCTGCATTTCGGAACAGTATTCTTGCTTCCCTGTCCCCAAGCTCGTAGTAAGCATAAAATGACTGGGGGAGGCTAAGCGAGTGGCCCACATTAACTCCCCCCTCCGGTTCGGTCCCTCGGTTAAAGCATACTTCTTGGTACATGTCAGATCACTTAGGAAACCAATAAAGTTCAAGAGGTCAAGTTCAGGGATTGTCATTGGCGCATTTCGATCCATTTTGCTTCTGACTATTTTAATGCTTAATAAGCAGATATTTTAAAGCTTTTGGTTGTTTTTGGCAGAGCAAAATGACGATTTCGTTCATTTACACAATTCCAAATTGCACAGAAGAACAACTACAGTACATAGTAATCTTGCTATGATCTACAGTACTTTGAAACTTAAGCTTCCATTAACAGCTGTCCATTTTAGTAGAAAAATTCCACTTTTGTAGCAGAATTTAATTTAAGCCTGACAATTTCTGGGGGGGTTCGAGCTCCCCCTGCCCCTCCCCCTGCAACGGGCCGGGGCCCGTTTCTCGAAAGTCCCGATAATTAACGGGCCCGTAGAGCTGTTGTTGTTTTCATGCAAGATAGAGGTTTAAATAGTTTTGCATCTAATGTGATAAAACTATCAGTTAATGAAACAAAACAGAGTAGTTTGCTAGCCAGGACACGCGCTCTTATCCTTTATATTTCGATTTGAATATTTGATTTCGGGCCCGAAAAGTTACTGGGACTTTCGAGAAACGGGCCCCTGGTCCCTCAACCCCCTCCCGTCTACCGCTTCGGCCGGATTTAATCCAGCTTACGTTGAAGCATTCCCACTCCTAACCATGGGCCGTGATACTATTCAATGTGCTACAGACTGAGAGATCCGATTACCATTTATTGTACTAAAATTCTGAAAAATCCGTCATCTAGACTCTTAGGTTTCCTGGGTGTACCCTAAAGAAGAATCCAAAACTTCGTCATCAATCAGCTCTAAAAGGATCAAAACAAAAATGATTTATTGTAGGGAATAGTTGTTTGTTCGAACTATAACTAAAGAAGAAGAAACGTCTGGTCCTAATTTTTGCAACCATCGAGAAGTTCTATTGTTTGGCCCTGATTAGCTTGTCGCCAATTTTGCAAGTCTAGGGCATTACCATTTTCAATGTCTTTTCACTTTTGCCTTATCTCTCCCATTCTTCTCAAAACACCGACAACAAGTTATCCTGAATAGAGTCTGACTGTGATGCAAAACGCACCTCAGAACGCGACAGTAATGAATCATTTTCCTTTCTCTCTGGTGAGCTTAGAAAATGTGTACACTTTTCACCTTGTACATTTCAGTCAGCGAAAGGCATAACTGAAAAACTGGAAAACTATTTTAGACATTTAAAGGGTGAATTTAAACGGTTCCAAAACAGTTTCGGATTGCTTGTCCTTGGCACTCTGCCTCCATTAGTTTTAATTAATGGAGACGGAGTGAAATTAGAAATTTAAAAATGTTTATTTACTCAATCACTGACATTTTTCCAAAGTATTTTGGCTTATCATAATGATTATTTTTTAGTTCAAAAACCTCTAAGAGGTGCCAAAATTGTAGACTCGTTAATGCTATTATTTGGCGCCAGTCTTTTTTAGCTCCTTATAGACTTTAAATCGATTAAGAAGATATTTAAAGTGGCGTTTTAGGATTACAAAGCAAGTTATGTATTATGGGAGACGCAGACAGCACGTTTCAGTTCTAATTAGGTTGAAATATCCAGATCGCTCGTACTTGAAGATTCTTTTAACCTTTAACTTTAACATTTTACGATACTGGCTCGGGTAGAAGTACCAGTACAGTGGAACCTCGATATAACCAAGGGCCAAGGGATTGGCAAAAGTTGTTCGCTGTAACGAGGTTTCGTTGTATCGAGGTGCTTATTATCTTATTATTATGGGCTAGGAATATCACGTTTGTTAAATCGAGCTTCCACCTCTCTCCTCCGTAGCCTGCTGTGTACAGACCCCACCCCCCTCTCCCCCTCCCCTCCGTTTTTTCCTGAGGCAGACACCCTTGCGGAGGAGAGAGAGAGGTTCCACTGTATCTAGGCTTGATTACCAGCCGCTGTGCGGGAAATAAGCCCGCGCTCCGGAAATCGAATCGAGTGCAACATGAAGAAATAGTGAGACAACAATACTTCGCTGAAATGCAAGAAAATAGAGAGGAGGGGAAATATATTTCCATAAATCCTGATTTACAACACTTCTAGTATAGATTCTATAGTCTTGGTGTGCGATAGGTCCTGTTTGCAGTTTGCTGAATGTCTTATCCTATAACTCGGGGGAGAGGCTTTTTTTGACTGTAAAAAAGACAGTCGAGAAAACGTCCCGCTAAATGTGATTTATTCATACCTTAAGCAGTTAAAAGGGATGCAAAGTGCTAAACTAAGTATGTGAAAGAGGTACTATTAATCAATAGAAGGTATACGTTCGCGGTGATTTCCAGTATCATAATTAGCTGTAGCCCCGAGGTTATAAGTCCGAGCTGCGATACTTCAGGCGGGTATCTATCGCAGGAACTGCCTGAAAGAATGTCACGAGCCTATTTCTAAGACAACTGAGCCATACAAAATGTATTAAAAATTTCTTAGCTACTTATGCAAAGTGTACATGTAGATATTGAGACATTCTCCGTAAAGACAAACATTACTAAAACAATAGTTAGCTGCCGGTCAAGGGTTTATTTATTGGTCATGAGTTACATTTGGAAAAGTAATTAAAGTTTCAATAAATCTGTTGGCTAAATCCTTTAGTGTCAGTACCATATTCTAATGAACCTTCTTGCAGATCCTTAGCCGTGCTGGCTGGCTAAAAACTGTTACACATGATTGCTGGCTGGGATTTTTATTTTCTGAAAGGCTTGCTAGCGACTTAGAAAGGTTTCTAATTTCACAGGAAGTAATGCCGTTTTTTTTTTTTTATCCCGAGCACGAATTTTCGTTTTTTGACTTTTCTCGTGTATAAAATTTTGCTGTAAGCCTCGGAAAACGTTAAATGGAAGTCAAGAAACGTTCTTGGGTTCGTTTCTTGGACTGGAAGTAAGCAGTAACAAATAGCAAAAGCATGCCTTTTTGAATTTCTCTCCCGCTTCCCGCCATCGTAGAGATCCCGGCCTCCCGCCCTTTCTTCTCCCGTCTCCCGTACCCCTCCCGCCCCCTGTTCTCCCGGGCTCCTGCCCCCTGTCCCCCTCCACTAGCTAACAGTGAAGAGGGGGTATTTAATTTTTTTCCCCGGGAAAGTTAAATATTAGGGACTTTAGGATTCAACAACGCGATGGCAGAGAGAACGTCGCTAAAAAGTGAATTTGCGTTCTTTCAGTCTTTATCGCAGTTATTCCTACCCACCTACTTTATCAAATATAGGCGAACCCTCCTGGAGTTGAATTCCTAGGGACCATATCCAAGTTCAGAAAGAGAAATAGCATTTCGTCGTTGCTTGTTTACGTACTCCATAAAACGCGAAATTGGGCATTTTCACGTCGTAGTCGTGCAAAAACGGGTAAAGAAATGGACAAACGAGCGTGATGCACATGCAAAGTTGTTGTTTTGGTTATAAAACCTATTGTTTTTTTCACGTTTTTGTCGCCGTCCGCGTTGTTGGATCTTAAAGTCTTTATTAACATAGGTTGACGTAAAAGCACTCTGCTAGCGTTAACGACATTGTATAATCAATTTTGTGAAAAATGGTCGTTATCGTGTACCCTGACTTTAGACTGTTTAGTTCGACGAGCTCTCATCGCCCCTTACCGTTCTTGAAGCGGCCATTTGGTTTCAAATTTAATTCGTTTAACCCAATCATAGTTTGGGAAAGAGAATCAGCAGTGTCAGGTCAAATCTACTTATAGGGCAGCGGACGGTTTGAAACGGCCGCCTGTTACATTGAGCGCACGCCGGGATCGCGAAGATCTTACCAAGAAGATACGGAACTGTGACCAGTCCAACAGAACCTTTCACATAGTACAATCTGTTTCGTAGGATTCTGCACATTCTTAGGATGTTTTATAACTGAATTTCCACGTTGGCAACAATAAGGTTTGAACAAGGATTGAAAAGAGAAGGTCCCCAATAGATTTTTCAGAATACGGGATTTCCCTTATTTGAAACTCGGGATCCGGGATTACATCTATTAAGGATAGAGACCCTCAAAGCCATACTCTATCGCGTGGCACATGATCTATCTAGACCTTACATGATAGTATACTCCCACGGGCCACACACGAAGCTGTTAAAGCTAAAGCTGTCTGAGGAACTTGAACAACTCTTTCCTCAAATTGCAAATCTTGAAAGTATCCGTGGAAAAAACTTCAAACGCTTAAGCCTGCGTGGTAAGAACGTCTAATTAAATTTACTTTTTAAACCTTACATTACAATAATCAAGCTAAAATTTTAACGAATTTCTCTTTGACTATAATTTTAAGAAAACCCATTGTCATCTGCTTTTTCGCCACATGGTATACTGTTCCACATCTAACTGCCGTGGTTTTGACCATGAACTTGCCCTTGTCATTGTCCTTCCCCTTGCCCTTGCCCTGCCCTTGCCCTTGACCTTGTCCTTGTCCTTGCCCTTGACCTTGCCCAGGTCCGGATGGTGATGGAGATGATGGTCGACTTGGCGGCGGTCGCTTAAAGAATGGTTTATGCTTGTGATTGTGGTAACGGGCCAAAAGGGCTATCTTCTTTATCTTTTCTTTATTCTTGGTGCTGAAAGTGTACGAGTTTGGTTTGGACGGTGCGCCCTCAAGCGATCCAACTGCGGCCCTGTCGAGGTCATTGAGCACCTTGTAAAGATCTTTGGCGAATGTAGCAAGACCCTGTAGATGTTTGGCCGCCTGAGGAAGCATTGACTCGCCGATGGCCCTCGTGAGCTCGTACAGCAGAATCTGTGGGTTTACTTTCTCTAAATCCAGGACGCCAACTTGCAGATAATAGTAGAAAGCGTTCTTAACCTCGTCCTTGATCCCTTTGGAGCTAAATTCGTTTTTGTAACACATGTAGTCTATTCGCAAAAGGCTGTTGTTGGCGAACACCACATGGAAGTCGCGCTTCTCGGTTATCCCGGCTGACACATTTCCAAGCATAGCATCCAGGCCAACTTTAATGACACTCTTGAGGCCGTCAAGGAAATCGCCGCTTAAGATCTCGTCGATGGCTTTTGACACCTCGTCGCTTGTTTTGCTGGAAACCTTTATCAAGTATTTCATTGATTTGTCCACTATTGCTACTATTGTTGGTTTTCACATGACGTCACTAAAATTCAAGCTAAAAAACTATCGATCCTACCGAGATTTTACTTTCACGATGCATTAGAGCAGCTGAAAACTAATTTTCATACAAATTTTTGCTTCAAAAGGGTTCTTGGTTTTGTGATAGAGGACGCTTGAATTTCTAAGTTTTTGCGTGACGCGACACTTACATGACAGCCAAGAGAGCTGTCATGTAGGTTAAAAAAATGACTCACTTCAGGAAATTTTGCTACTTAAACAGTTCATGTGTTAGAAAAGGTATTACTTTAATGTTTATGAGTTTCTCGAGGAATAAATTCACGCTTTTGTAGCAAAACTCGGTAACAGATGTTTCTGTTGGTTTCCGTCCGCCATGTTGGAGCTCATCCAGGTGAGCACCAGCATGGCGTCTCCATACAAATCTCTATAAATTTGGGTAAAACATTTCTTCGGATATCTCGTCTACGAAACATTTCTCTGACCTGAATCTTGGCGAGGGTCTTTGTATGTGTACCTCCTTTAATTTCCCAGATTCTGGACTTTATCTATCGGACGGTTTTGATTTTTAAAATTGATCTATTTTGAATGGCGTGACACTGAAAACCAGCAATTGGCAAAGTCTTGTCTTCTATGGCTTCGTTTTCCATCTAATCAACAGAAACAGAAAGGAGCAAGAATCCAAGGATATAAGGAAAAACTAAGCAAAGAGAACTTATAGAAAGGCGATGTCAGAGAGAGCGAGAGAGAGAGAGAAGGCCCGGGGGTACTTCACAAAGGTTTATACGTGGAAGCTCCGCCATGAGGTCCAACCCTTTATCATTTTATGTACCATTTCAGGAACCCATGGGCTCTTGACCATTTTATTTTTACAGAAAAGATACTCCTTTCGTATACCTTCTTCTGACAAATGGTACCCCTTTCACACGGACCTAGTTTAGATTTTTGCATCCCTTTTAACGTACTGCTGTGAATGCACCGTCCTTAACTGTGAATAAATTAGAATGTTTTCTCGAATTTATCACATGTTTGTATCTCATGGTTAGCCCTATTGGGCCTTTTTGCAGACCGAAATGACAATTTCTCCTACCATTTCATAAACTTCAACGAACGAAATCCCCACCCCTCTCGGGCTGAGCCTCCCGGCCGTATAGACCAATTCACCTGAGGAAAATATTGAAGAACGACACGGTCATGTCAGCTAGCAACAGTACCAGCCCCCTCCACATGCAGGTTTTACTGTCGAAACTGTGCTGTTTTAGAGAACGAGTGGGAGAATGAGGAGAGAACGGGGAGTGACGTCAGACTCCCCAAGGTCAGTTTAACCGTTACAAAAGGAGTTTCTTGCCTGGGCCCAGTTGTTCGAAGGCCGATTAGTGCTTAACCCTGGGTTAAATTTAACCCGGGTTTCTATTTCTCATGTTCAAAAGCATTTTCTCGTATAATTTTCTTTGTTATTTTTAAGAGCATCCAATCATCAACTTGTAGACAAAAAGAATAAAACTAAAATTACTTTCTAAGCTTTCATTGCTGAATTCAAATTTCGCACTAACCCTGGGTTATCTTAACCCAGCTTTGAACAACTCGGCCCTGGAGGCTAGAACAGTATCAAAGCAAGACATTAAGGATTGTAGCAATCATTTGAATGGTAAAATTTAGAGGATTAAATCTACAGACTCAAAAGGCCTTGTGCAGCACAATTTTTGCAGACTGCAAAAGGGTGATACCGCCGCACACTAGTTTAGGAATTCAAATCACACGCTAGAAAGCTCAAACTGGACACCTAGGCTTGTAATTAACAATTACAGCGTAGACCGGAAAATACTTCTTGGTAACTTTGTTTGAACCGTTACACTTTATAAACAGGGCCAGGTCCCTCCAAAGATGGCTAATTTTAACCCACGATTAAGGCAAGTTTTTAAGGAAGGTTTTCTTGTCTAAGAACATGCAACTCGAGCTTTCAAAATGCTGTTGAGCCTCGCCTCTGAAATACAGTAATGATAACACAAATTATCATTCGATGCAAACGTTTCTTCCTTTTCATTGGCCGAGAGCCCACCACGTGACCTGCAAATAACTGCCTACAAATAATGGTGTGCTCATGCGCAATGTCGTTCAACTTTTTTGGGCTGCAAATACTATTCTGCTCATGCGTAGATGAAACCACGTTTGCTCCTTGCTCGTTTATGTGATCTCTGTCATTACTCCTGGAAGGCAGCGCGCGCTAACCGCTTTCCGAAGATATTATTTATTAAAAAACAAACTCAGGGATCAAATGATAAAACAATTATTGAACTCGGTTATCGCAAAATATCGTTATTTGTCAGTGTCTCGCAGATCAATTATTTGCCGAAGCCGAAGGCTGAGGCAAATAATTGATCTGCTCGCCACTGACAAATCACGATATTTTGCTCAACCTCGTCCAATAATTGCTAAATGTTACTCTTAGCGATACATGGGAAGGTAAAATAAAAAAAACGGAACCAATTTAACCCTGGATTAATTAATGCTAATCGGCCTTCCAAGAACCGGGCCCAGTACTATAAGAAAATACTGTCCAATAGCTTTCATTCAAGGGGTCGCACGCACCCCAAGACTTTTTCTAGCGGCATAATCAAAAGGTAGAACTATAGTTTGCACTTAATTTGGGCCGGAAGAAGGAGAAATCAAACACCAGGAAGCTCAGAAAACATTTCGAGTTCCATGTGAGAAGCGAACTCACGACCCTCCCAGTTGTCTAGTTTTGATGCTCCGATTGATATCCATTCAGTTTAGCGCCTAACCAGGAGGATGCATGCAGCAGCAATCCTGTTCTCCATCATCTTATGCATCATTTGGAGTGTTTCCGTCACTTCCAACTCATTCTTCTCTTGCTGCTCCTTGATGCTTTGTGTGATAGAGTTCTCCATCTTTCGTATAAAAATGAAACCGCGGAGACGATAACTGGCGATGTGACTCTCAGTGCTGATAGCCGGCCGGATTGATCCGTTTTATCTCCGCGCCAGGCCGATAAACGAGTTTAAATGACTTTGGGGCATCCTTTCATTTCAATAACCCCTAGGCAGAATTCCGAATTTGGGGACTCAGTGAGTACTATTGGTTGAAACTGAACAAATGTGACGAAATTTTTGAGATGAAAAAATGTTGCCAAGCACCCGTTTAAACGTGTCTTGTGGAACTATTTTCCCCAGTTGTTATTTATACTATATTTAATTTATTTTCTCCAGTTGGGTGTGTCTGCTTTTTTGAACTTGAATTAACTAGCTCGCAACAGTGTACATGCGGCATATTTAAGTCTTTCTTTGAAAATAAACTATAATTTAAAAAAAATCACAATGACATCAATTTTCACTTCCCGCCGATACGCCGTGGCGATAGAAATGGGTGCGCCAATTTGGATTTTAGTTTAGCTTTAAAGATAATCAACAGCTCTTCTGAAACCAATTGTATTACTTTGTCTGAAGTTACTTCAATAGACGCTCAATAAGCAGAAATGAATTTTGTAAATTGAAGGTCTTCGTCATATCTTTGAATTAGTATAAACTCAGCAATTTTTTTTCATTTACGTCAGATAGTTAAGGGAACTGTCTTAATCTTATGTTTAATTACTCTCTATAAAAAACGCAGAGTTCGCAAATGATAAAACTTCGGTTATTTTTCTAACAACAAAATTTCAAAATCATCATGGAGAAACATCCCCTTTTCGAACAAGCTAACTGTCGTAAGCTTAACCTTTTCAGTATCAGCAAACGTTTTAATGATGAAAAGGCTAACGTTTAAAGGAGGCATGATGTGGCAATAAGCGGAAAATTTTTAAAAGTTAGTTTCGGATTTGCTTTATTCTTCGATCAAAGCTGTCTGCCAATTTCATGAAAGCCTTGGCCAATGAATATAGAGTTAATTGATCCTTCCAAATCTCACCATGGAAGCTTAACTCCCTTTTCGAATATTCCACTCTATATCTTGTCTGAATAATTCAGTGTTACCTTTCAGAAACGAATAAGTGATCAACACGTTTTGATCACTTAATTGCATTCGTCTTTGTTGGCTGCAGACTCTTTGCGATGACTTTGAATGGCTGTTTTTTCAATAGACACTCGTTAACGTTGTTATACCACTTTATGAGAATTTCTCAGGTATGACTTAATGGTAGTCTTTGTTAAAAATGGATGTTCATTTCAGTGGAAATACGTTATGCAACTTTAAAAGAGTTTGACAGCTATGTTCGACTCGAATAGTCCCTAATTTGAGTAACGCCGGGTTGTGCCACAATCAAAATTTTAATGTACCGTGTTTGTGCGAATTTTTTCAGGGAAGACGCGAGTAAACGTGAACACGTCTTGGCACTAAAGCCGGTAACAGTCTAATTGAAATGATCAAAATATAATTTTTAATACGTATCGTGTCTTTCATGGCAAAATGTCTTCCATGAGATACAAGTTAGACTAGGAGTATTCCTCATTGCCTTCAGGGACTAAAAAATATACAGCAGCGCGCGTCACACACGCGAGGAAAGTGACACGCGGGGGGAAGAAAGCCATTCCTGCTTCTCCGTGTCAGGTTCGTGGCAATTTTCGCGCGTATTCGCGTATTTCACTTACTCTGACTCGCTCCACTATCACTGAATAAGCGCGAGGGACTACCCATGGTCGAGGTCATAATTCGCCCTTTTAGTATCTTAGATAAAGGAAAAATTCTTATAATCCTCATCAGTATGATACAACATCCTTTCGGAATGTTCACTTATTTTAGAGATAGAAACACCACACCTGTCATTGTTCTTAGCATTTAAAACTAATCAACGCTTATTTGCAAAGCCGATTATAACTTCTGCCTGCAGTTATTCTAATCTTATAGGTTTATATAGGAAGGTACCGACGGCCGGCGAAATATGCATTAAAGTCGACGGTATTTCTCAGCGCCTGTGTTTGTAGAAAATAGCAGCGCACAGAAATGGCCGCGCTTTTCGTACAATTTCTGGTAAATTTGTTTATCACCAAACACCTGAGGTGCTCTTAAGAGAACTCATTCAACAAGTGTATATTCCAGTTTCAGTTGCGTGGAGTTTAGAAGTGTTGGTTAGTGGCCTGGCTAAATAAAATGGTCTTATGATATTTTGCTATCTTTGAAGTAAGTGCTAAGCGCATGCCCCTATTTCGATGGTGAAGGAGGATTTTTTCTTTGAAAAAAAAAAAGAAAAATTATGTATTTTGGCTTCAATATATAGCACCATAGAAACTCAAGTCTCTCATGAAGTATACGGCAAAGATACAAAAGCCATAAATTTGACCTATTTAGCTTTGAAAGACAATCAATACTTCTCTCAAAACCAATTGTACCCTTTTCTTGATATTGCGGATACTAATGGGCAGGTCATTACTAGATTCGATATAATCATTTTTTGCCTGTTATTTCTTGAAAAATGACATCTCAGATATAAAAGGCTTGGGTCAATATTCAACCAAAGAAGGGCTAGCAAATGATCAGTGGAACATTTTTTTCCAGAAAATTACTTCCTCTTTTAAACACCAAACATCGTAACTAAAAAGGCATTTATCACGAAACGTCCTCAGACACACACTTAATTGACTTTTCCTTTGATATTCGTATCATGACAGCACAAGCCCATTTTCGAGCATGCCACAGCTTTTGCCCCGGCAAGAAAACCAAACCGGATCAGGCTGATCCCTTCACACATACGAACTGTGATTTCGGCGCGATTCCTCAGCGGAGCGTAGCTACGCCGCGCCGATCTAAAGGTACCGAAAAATGGGCAACAAAAAACGTGCAACTTGTTTTGCAACGTTACTGCAAAACGAGTAGAATAGCGATATTGCGCGTTTTACCACTCACATAAAACCTGTCATGCAAAATGCGCAACATCGCTATTCAACTCGTTTTTGCGAAAAAAAAAAAGCAAGTTGCACGTTTTTTGTTGCCCGATTTTCCGGACCTTAAGTGGAGAGTCACTTATCTCATATCAAATAGGCGTTCATACTATACCAGATAGATTTTAGTTTTAGAACGAAAAGCTAACCGGTATGGTGTGTGCATACATGTAGTATAAGATGAATTGGACGACTGAATTAATTTGTTTGTAGTATCAAAACAAAAAAATAAACTGGCGGCATTTTGCATGCATCTCTGGTTAATAGATATCAATGATTTCTGTGAAGCTAATACAAGTGTTTTTTAGAATACTAATTGTATAATTAGTTCTGCAGTCCTCAAATTTCGATTCTGTGAACATATGAGCAGAAAAAAATACTTGAAAAACTGTAATACTACTATAAAATCACTTGACACAGCACAAACTGTAGTCAATTCTTGTACTCAGATTTCGTTTTGCAACGAAAACTAAGAGACATGTTTATTCTAAAAACAGAAGAGGAAATAATTTGTATTAAGGGGGATCACGACTTTCCTCCTTGAAATATCGATAATGAAGGCAGATGTTCTAGTACTAGTGTTTGGTCAATTTTCTACTCGGACTTACCTTTTCATGATTGCTGCCCCTGGAAAAAAATTGCCCGTGTCCTCGTTAAGAAATATGTAAAACATTGGAGTTACACTTCATTGAAAATTAGCCTCTTTACATTGAGTATTATTGATTGTCGGAAATGCCGCGTGCAAAGAACTATTTACCAGGAAACGGTCGCATTTTACTTGGAAATAATTTCAAAAAGTCTTAAATTACTCTGCATGTCTAAGAAGGGTATTCTTTTAAGAGAACTGACTCTCAAGGGAGGAACGAGGGGGCGAAAACAAGTAAGCAATTAAAAAATGGGAAATATTGTTGATACGATTAAGGCACAGCAAGAGAAAAACGAGGCTAAAACAGTCGAAAAGCTTCAAACAATCCATAATATGATGGTCGATAAGATTGCCTCGTCAGCGGCGAAGATGCAGAACGACGCGATTGAAGACAAGACCCTTCCCGTTGTAGCGGTCATTGATAAATCCGAAAAATACAAAGTCCATGTTCGAACCGCCCCTTCCAAAGATGTCTCAGATGGCATCAACGATCTGCTAAGTGGAGATTTTCTTGGAGGGCTGAAAAGCTTAATCGGCGTGGCTCTTAACGGGTTTTTGGGCAACGCATCGGCCGGCGAAACCGAAAAGAACGACTTTCATGTCATTTACGCCAACAACAGCCTCTTGCGTCTCGACTATATGATGTACAAGTACGAATTCTCCTCGAAGGGGTTAAAAGATAATTATGAGAACGCATTCTGCTACTACTTACAAGTTGGTGTCCTGGACCTAGAGAAAGTGCACTCGCAGATTTTGCTGTATGAGCTGACCAGAGCAATCGGCGAAGACCATCTCCCAGAAGCCGCACGTCACTTGGCCAGCCTGGCTAAATTTGCCAAGGAGCTGTACAGCACGGTTCATGAGTTGAAGACCGCGGCAATTACAGACGGTGGGGCGGCTCCCAATCCCAATCTCAATCCAAACCCCAACCCCTCCTCTGGCGGGGATAAGGTGGGGGAGGGGTATTCCGCAGGCAACAGCAAGTGCAAGCAAGATATGCCTCCAGCTTTGGATGCCATCGATAGAGAGGTGCGTGTTTTCGCGGAAGAAGAAAAAGAGAGTGAGGGACAGGGAATGACCAGGACGGAGGAGATTGGAGTCATTGTGGTGGAGAAAGAGATACAGGCTTCATAGTAAACATACAAAGTTATCATGGACAATGTGAAGTTGGAAAAAAGGGCTGTAACTTTTGTTGCTTGGGATTTGAAATCACAATAGATTTGAAGTCAAAATATGGATTTAATTCCGACCTACGTCGTTCCCTAAGGCTTTCATGAGCATACTAGGTGTATCATTTGAACTAATTGTCCTTAATATGCAAGATTAAAAAAAATTGAACGTCAACGAAATATTAATTTGCATATAGGTGGCGCTTTTTCCAAAGGACGCTTTTAAAGTTCATTTGAAAAAATTGAAGATGTGTTGTGCCATAAAATATTTCTCCATATTTGCAGCTTTCTCAAAAGATATATCAGTTGTTTGACAAGTTGATATCCGTGTTACAGACAAATGGGAAATCCAAAAAGAATAAAATAAAAGGAAAAAAAAATATTGTACACAACTGCTAGTATGACTCAACCTCGATGTCCTTCTGCCCATTTTAAGTTAAATTTTAAGGGAGCAATTTTCCGATAAAATATTTTAAAAACAAATAAAAAAGGAATAAAAATGCTACTACGATAAGAAAATCACTTCTTTTGACCTTCAAGTTTCTAATGAATGTATGTTTGCCAGGATCCGCCACTGAAATGTACATGTCTGTGGTCGCTTTATCATCCATGGGGTTCTCGATCGCCAACGCCAGCGACGGCCTCCATTAGGATTTAAGAAATTGATTGGCAAAAAATGGAAAGCGGACAAAATGGGACAACAGTACAAGTTTCTTCACCAGAGTACAGCCTCAATTTACCTTATTTCTGGATAGACTAAAATACAGCAAAAACAAAGAACCAGCTATTTAGATAGAATCCTGCACAAACACAAGGAAGTGTAACAATTTCCAACGAGAAAAAAAAATTGCTGGTTTGCACGTGACGTCAAGGCGGCCATATTGGTGTTTCAAAACAATGAAACGGCGGCCATGTTGGTGTACCAAGAAAATCCCCTGGGAGTTAACTGTTTTCTCATGTAAATGCTCTCTTTTGTTCCAATAAATTAGCATAGATGCTGGCCACGTGAGTGAAAACGATCTATAGCTTACAATCAAGAGCTGAGAGTTGAAATGAACCATTCCATTCCCTTGGGAGTTAACTATAATTCAAGAATAATTCAAAATTTCGTTGAGTGAAATACTTGAAAACAAAAACAAGGCACAATAAAAGGTTATACTTGAGAGGTTCTGATTGAAAAGTTAAACACTACGATTTGTCTCACAGAATCAAAACCTAGGACAGCTTATTAGAAATTTGAGGGCTTATATTTGGAGGAACTTATTTTCGGAATTTTACGGTATCCTGATACGTGTGGACAGGGCTTAATTTCGCGAGTACTTTACATCGATAGGAAAATATGAAAAAGGGCATTAAATTAGCGATTCAAGCGTTCTCAACTTACGGATTTGAAAGTCGGTAAGAATTAGTATGAAAGCATCATAATACTGTCCTACAGCTCTTTCACGGCTATTCGTACAGTATATTGATATATTGTAAGGTAGTAAAATAAGGGCTACAATTCTCTAATATTTTGTCAGAAATTTTGTGTTTACAAGTGAGAGTGACATATGCAAAAATGCTAGCCATCGTTGTGCACGAAAATATGAATTTTGGAGACAATACTCCTGAATAATGAGAGGCTCTCACTTGTAAACACAAAACTTCTGACAAATTAGTGAATTCAAGCCCTTGTTTTACTGCCTTACAATATATTAATAATCTTGAAACTAAGAGGTCATATAAATGGACGGTTAGTCTCACGATTCTAAAATTTTCTAAAAAAATTTATCGAGTGGTTTAAACATTATTTGCTAATTTGTTAAAGTAGACAGAAATGTTTACATTACCGCTAACAAGAGCGCCCCGATACATACTAATCAAATCCTTCTTTCTAGCAATCGGCTGGAGGTATCTCCATGATCTTTCACACACGTTTTTAAAAAGATTGAAACTACTATGAGCTGAAATTGCATGTCAAAAACGCTTCGTTTAGTACAGATAACAGTCCAACATCAAGATTGTCCATTTTTTACCGTATTTCCAACCATAAATACTTCTTCCCAAAATATCTCGATAACGCTCTTACAGATTTCGCTTAAACTTCACCAACATCGAGGCGGCTATTGTAGAAAAAAGCTCCAGTAAACGATTTTGGAAGAACAGTTCCCAGTGCCGAGAAATGCTGCTGCAACTAAAATAGGTAATGCGTCATTTCGTTGCTATGACAACTCCGATATCATTGCAACCCTGATCATAACAAAGTTTCATCTTGATCTAATACAACTGTGGTGTCAATTTTTCCAAATCTTTGTTTATGGCGACGTAGTTTACGCTCAAACTTGGGAGGTATTGACCTTGAAAAACTATATCGAGCCACCTTAAAATTTAGGAAATATAGGCTGGGACACGTGAAGCCCTATGATCAGTTTGCAGCCTGGCAAAATGATGCAACGGCGCAACTGGCCTTCACTTTTTAGCAACCAAGCCTTCGAGTAAAGTTAATTTCTTACTAAAAGCACTTGAAAGTGAAAATGTCTCATTACTTTTATGGAAATATTAATTTCCTCATTGTTATTCACTTCTTTATGCTTAAAAATATTGCAATTATGCCGGCATTATGATTGATGCTCCGACTATACCATTATTCCCAAAATTATGCCGGCATAATGTATCTAACCCTATAGTGCAGGGTTCGAACTGTCACTCAAATTCACCTCCTGAATACACAGGCGATGTGTCACAAGAGAAACGTTTTTCTGACATTTTCAACAAGAAAACTCGACTGTTTGATAAAAATGCAACACCAAAGATTAAGGAAAAAATCACAAAGATCAATTTAGTCAAAATAACGTCTTTATAAGTTTAATAGGAATAGATCTAACTTAAACTAGGATTCACATTATAAGTAACTTTACAACATTTACTACTGTACAGAGAATCAACAAATCAAATATGGAAAAGGCGGGATTATCCCAGAGCCATGCCCAAGCAGCTGTGCTGAATACTACCACGCTAAATGTTGTACAACCTAAACACTAACAAAGTGGACAGTTTACGAACAACATTACAGATTCTTCCCGAATGGAAAGTGGCAACAAGACTTTTCTCACTGAAACGTCAGTATGGAAGTTGTTGTTAGCGGCTCCTTCTCATATGAGACCGAGAATCAAGAGAAAACCTAAGAACTATACAAGGATTTTAGTCACAAAATGTAATTTCTTGAGCCAAAACCTTCACAGCAACACGATTATTCTTGAGGCCACCTTTCCCACTGAGATAATCCCAACTGAAAGTTCACTTTATTAAAGACAGAGAAATAATTTTGAATACTTATTTAATTAAGCAGAATATTTCCCACTTAAAATAGATACTAACTATTGACTTAACACCTTCGCAGCGATTCCAATTTTACGAATAACAATACCTTACCTAAGATATCTTAAGTCTCTGTCTCTACGTTTTAAAACACCAGGCCCCGGTTGTTCAAAGGGTTGATAGCGCTATCCACCGGATAAATCACTATCCAGTGGATAACGCAATTAGTTTTCGTAATACTTATCCACTGGATAGCGATTTATCCGGTGGATAGAGCTATCCAACTTTTGAACAACCGGGGCCAGATCGAGATTTGGTGAATAGTGACCACCCGCCTTACGGACACCTCGGTAATACGGTCACCTCGTTATTACGGTCATTTTTTTTGGCCACCTGGCAAAACGGCCATACGGTCACCCGTTAATACGGCCAAATTTTTTGGCCCATTGGTGATCGTATTAACGTGGTTCCACCGTACTTTAATATTCCTCCAGGCTTAAATAAGCACCATGCCGCTGGTGTGAAGAGTCAAGTCAATGACAGTAGAAAGTCAGCTTGCGCGCTGATATCGTGCTTTCACCATAGCATAATAACTGCTTTTGTACTCTGCAACAAAAGAAATCCGGTATGGTACTCTGCTCACTCTGCTACATGCAATTATGCAGAGGATCAGAGGAGTTCTTATGTTGCAAGATACCGCTTAGAGGTGACTTAAAAAATATATGTACATTACAAGACACTATGGACTGTAAAACCCCGGAGGCCTTGTCGATAAGAGCGTGAGGCTTTAAAAAGATATAATCACTCTCTTCCTCAAAGGATTTTTGATGTGCGTTCAAAACGCTCGTATCTCAAGGACCGAGCTGTGGTATTTGGGATACCACCTACCTAACTATTTACAAAGTATACACTTAACCATATGAGCTTGGTTACATAGGGTGCTCAATTATCCAATAACTTTTAATCATGTAATAATGGTAATAGGACTAACTACAATTCGGTCGGCAATCATGGGAGCGATGGTCACGAGCATGATCCCAAAACACATACAGTCCATCAGCGGAGGATCAGACCACTGAGATAGTAGTCTCCCTCGCAGCCGTTTTTTGGATGTCACGCAACGCTCCCCCCAAAACGTCACCTCTGAGGTTAAATTTACCGATCGGAAGTCAGCTTTACAAAAGAACAATGAAGTGCGAAAGAAAATTCTGCCTTTCGTTACCACGTACCACCCTGTTTTGCCGAACCATAAAAACATTTTAATGAGCAAATGGCACTTAATTCAAGATCAACCACTACAGAGAGAAATATACAACGATCCTCCCATCATTTCATATGAAAGAGCAAAATCGCTGGGAGATATCCTCGTTAGAGCAAAACACCGTGATCACGAGCTTATGAGTCGTGTTTGGCCTGTCAACACCTTCCACAAAAACATCTTCCTTCTCGACGAAAACGTTTCTAATTGCAAGCTTCTGGTAATGATTAAGCTCGAAAATTTTGAACTTTGACGACCCTTTGCGAAAAGCTTCTTCAAGCGCCGCCATTTGTCTTGTGTTGCTTGTGATACTTTTTCAAATGAGGATCGCGATAAAAAACGATATGTGATTGGACGAGTCTCAAACGGTAAGTCTGGGGCGAAAGGTTCCTAAAAATGGAACCCGAGCTGTGATTGGCCAATTCGGAGAAAGGAATGTAGTTCGGATGTCAGCAGTCGTTCTTTGGGGGAGCGTTGCGTAACATCCAAAAAACGGCTGCGAGGGAGACTACTGAGATAGAGCCTACCCTTAAATTGTAGACGTCACACTTGACAAGAACCTGCCAATAGAACTCAATCCATGGACTGAAAGTTCGATTAAGTTCGATTGACTTCGATAACCGAACGTTCGATTGATTAATCCGGGCTGTCTTACACGCCGCATGCCGACATTATGCTAAAAAAGAATACATGCTAAAATTACGCAGAATAAAGCGTTTTGTTTTTTCAAATGTAATGATCACCTTGTATAAGGTCTATGTGCTGCCGCATCTTGAATACTGCTCGCCACTGCTGCTGGGAATATCGCGAACATTAACCCGGCGTAGTCAATCGAACAAAATCGAACGAACTCTTTTTATCGAACTCACAGTCATGGATTGAGTTCGATTACGTACGATTGAGGTCGATAGCCGAACGTTCGATTGACTACGCCGGGCATTGAACAATAAACTTGAAGGTGCCATCATTACGCATTAAAAACTATTTTAAGCTTTTTAATGTAATTTTTTAAAATTAATTACGATGTCTGTCTATCAACATCGCCTCATTGAAAGATGACTTGAACAAGCGCTGAAGGATGCACGGTTCTAACTACTTTTATAATTTTTTCTGCCTTCAGTCACCAACTACAAGATACCAGGAAGTAAAGTAACGTTCTACAAGCTTCTTATAGTAATCTTTTTTAGCACTACTTGTTTTCTTATATTATTGCGCATACGTGGAATAATTTAACCATTACCTACAAATCTACACGCACTGTCCAGCAATTAAGAGTATTAATAAAAAATTGATGCCAGTGTAAAAACTGTATTTACAGCTTTGTTTTATCTAACTCAAGGGAAATTGTTATGTGTTTTTTCTATTTAATAGGCCATTTCCGAGTTCCAAAAAACCTCACTTTCAAAACGAGGCTAAGTGCGAAGCCATTGATATGAAAATGATTTTCAATTATTATGCAAATATTTCTCATTTTCACAACAAAGGTTTCGCACTTAGCCTCGTTTTGAAAGTGAGATTCTTTGGAATTCCGAGTTCCAAAAAACCTCACTTTCAAAACGAGGCTAAGTGCGAAGCCATTGATATGAAAATGATTTTCAATTATTATGCAAATATTTCTCATTTTCACAACAAAGGTTTCGCACTTAGCCTCGTTTTGAAAGTGAGATTCTTTGGAACTCGGAAATGGCCTATTGTAATCTTTTCCTCCAGTTGATTAATTTAATTTTTATCGTATTTTATATAGAAATTCATCTCTAAATTTATTGCTCTAGCGCTTTGTATATGAGCCTCTAGCTCGGGAGACTGGGCACCACTCCCCGCGTCATCAACGATAAATAAAATTACTTGATGACAAACTTGGACGCTGGACATGAAGTTTTTTTTACCAATTATGTAAATCATAATTACAACAAAATTCTTCAATCCAAAAGGTCGTTGTCTTGATTTTACTTTGCACGACAGCCAACAAGAATATACATAAAAATAAATTTCAGGGTGAATTTTAATACTGGTTAAGATATCAGAATAGTGCTTATTCAGTCAGTTACACAAGCGACTCGGAAAAAAACAAAACCGACTTCTTGTCAAGATCATTATCCTCTCCCTTGCCCAGATGCTCTAGCACAGAGCTACAGAAGGCTACTGAGAGCTAAGGATATTGAACTAAGTTCATGTAAGAAACATTCTCCACACTGCTACGACCGGAATGTCAATAGTTGGCAACCATCTAATAACCATAGCTCCAACAAACCTCGTTCCCAGGTTCTCTCTTCTACTCCGTAGGGACGGGTAGAGAGAACCCTTGGAACGAGGTTGAGCTCCAACAAGTCTCTTGTCTCCTTTAGCTCTGTGGGAGAGCAAAAAAAGAAATAGATTTTCATAACTCAGTATGACGAAAGACCACGATATGACAGCGTGATAGGTCGTCCTTAACAAAGTTAAAAAATGAGTCAGTCTTGGGGGGTGTTTACATGAGAAAACTCGCACCGGCGCGAGTTTCATACCGACATGACTTTTTGATTTCGTACCGCGTTTACATGATGACTGGGTTATTTCACATCTCGTTATTTGAAGGTACACTTCATGTTGATAAAATGCACGTATGATTCAAAATCGCGAACATTACGCATGCGCTACCTGTTCCAGTCTACCGGCAGATCGATTTCACACCGAAACGGGTGGTCGTTTCGTGTTTACATGATACCGTTGCGAGATTTCGTACCGGAGTGAAATTCTCGCCCCGGTACAAGAACCGGGGTGAACTCACGCCGGGGTGCCGGACTCGCGCCAGCATGAAATTTGTGGTGGTATCATGTAAACAAATATAGAGCCATGAGAGGGAACCGGAGTGAACTTGCTCTGGGGCGAAAGTCGCCCCGGTGTCATGTAAACACCCCCTTGGACGCCTTCATTCGGAGACGCTGGAGATGGAGATGCTAGCTGAAACCGTGGAAATCGGCGACTGACAAATGAGTGGTAGGAGAGAAGCCAGCAGAGTTAGGAACAGTAAATTCTGTTGAACGAAGAAAGCCAAAATAGCCTAAAGTGCAAGTTGCCCAGAACATGCAATGATCATGCGTGCTAAGGTCCAAGGCTTTGGGAATGAGGAACAAGTTACTGGCAGTCGATGAGCAGACGGAAAGTCCTGAAAACGCCTGATCCCCCTCATTACACGCTGGAGGCGAAGGCAATTGAACAGGGGCCAGGAAACCCTGCTCAATGTGAAGAGAGAGAATGGTTGACAAATAGACCTTAATAGACGAATGCTGGAAGCATGGAGTTGGTCGAGAGGCTTGAAAACCAACGCCAGAAGCCAAGAAGGTCGCCGTGCGATCGCTTAAGTTCGAAGGCTGAGCGTGAACCGCCCCCCCCCCCCCCCCCCCTTTATAGATGGCACAGTTTTTGTTTGCGAAAACGCAGCCAAATTCTCAGCTTCCAGAGGGAACAAACGGCCGAAGTACCAGAAGATAAAGCGGAATCGCCATCAGCTGCCGGGGCCAGCTTCACAGCATTAACTAAGCCGTTGTTTGCTTGACGAGCGGTCATAGTGAAAAGAGCAGAAAACTTTAAGCAAGGCAGCGGCAGGCAAGCTTAATATGACTTTGCAAGTAACTACTAGCAAGCAAACTGCATTTATGAATCACGAGGTGCCCCTTGTGGATGTCTAGGGCCACCCCAAGCCAGGCAACAAGAAACCGCTGGCCATCATTGTTTCTATTTTAACTTTGCCTAAATTTCATTTAGCCTCATAAAATGTTTTTGACCCTGGCGAGGAATGAACTTACAACCTCTGGATTAGATCTACCAGAGGTGTGACTGACAGAGCTACAAGGCCAACCAGGAGCAGGTTGTGCGAATTTCGGTAGTTACTCGTATAAAGTGAAGCCATTTCAGTCCAATTACATTGTCTGACCACATTTTTGGAGATCATTTAGAGAAGGACAAACACGACTATGAAGCGACCGGATTGGAGAATTTTGTTACAGTTAAAATTATATACAAAACAGAAAAATATAAGTACCGAACATGTTGTTTTAATGCCATTTAATGGCAGCTTACAATTCCTACTAAAGCGAATCACATACACTTTTTTGCGCTCGTGGTCGACAAACGTCGACCACGAGCTCACAAAAAAGTGTACACATTTTGAAAACGACTCTACTACTTGTGGCAGTAATAGATTTTGGTAATATATATGCAAATTATTACTACACTAATTATTCCTAACGTACTATGGTCTACCGTAACTTTCAAAAACGCAGTTTCTGTCAAAAGAGACTATATGATCCTCTCACAGATTCTCCTTGGGTGGAATCAGAACAGAGGGATCCGACATAAAGGACAGACTCGACTGTAATAAAGACAAGAAAAAGGATATAAATATTTATATTAAAAACTGAATAATTCCATAATGCAATTCTAGAGCTCTGATAGGCTTTGCCATCATGAGCCATTTTACCATGCTCTCCAAATATGGTAACTGTACGCGTCTACTCAAAATTAAAAACACGCTGAAAATCGGTTGTTTTTACAAATAAAGTCGGGACGAATTCTCGATATTTTGTGGGCGTTTTTAATAAACAATTCCGCTCGCGCTTGTTGGATATAATTTATGATGATTATAGCGAACTCATATCTAACGCGCACTCGTGGAATAATTGTTGAATATACAAAATAGGTAATTCCCTATAAGATGACGCAGAAGCATATAACCCTGAAGCGTATACCGGTAACTCTGTTCCAATGCAGGGTTTTTTTGAAAACCAAACCAATCGAAATTTACTTCTAATATGGAATTACTAACACGGGAGACTGTCGCGCGGGTATTTAGAAAGGAGAGATAAAAAGGGCAATTACAGTTTTACGGAGTGAAATTCGACCACTGCGGTCAATGTTACTCCCAAAATGGCCAGGGCTGAATTACATTAAATTCGACGTCTGAATTAAATGCCGTATTTAATTACTTCATTAAATTTGGCACTTGTGAAATTCAATATTTGAACCAAGCCTAAGCTAAGAAATTGAAATAAGTTTATCGCTAAGGCGTAAGATCTAATTGAGTGAGTAGGCATGAGTAATCGGCTGGAAACAATCTCTTTTGGAACAATACAGTAAGTTACGAGAATGATGGTGACTTACTGGTCATTTCTAAGCAGTTCAATAGCACATTCTACATGTAGCTGGTGCAAACATGGCAAAGTGTAGCAATCAATGTCTGGATCTAACAGCTGAGATTAAAAAAAAAATTAACAATTTACCATTGTACTGGCCAGAGAATCATTAACAACACAACCCTACCCACATGAACAAGGTTCTTCTCATTTGAATTAATGACATAACGATTATTACGTGGAAAAAGGGTGTACATCCTATCAGTGCTATGATGCTCACAGTTACTTTATTTTTATTTATTTTGTTTTATTTTTTTTACCACACAAAATAAAATTACAAAAAGTAGCAGTAAAATGATAATAAATAGATTAATCAGATTAATTAAAATAAACAGCCGGGAAAGTGACTCTGGCAGGGAAATCTCCAAGAAGCCAATGAGCTAATGAGAAGTAGAGATTCTACCCCCCCCCCCCCCCCCCTCCCATAAGCATTTTAAATCCTTCACACTTTGATTGCATAATTTCTAGGCGGCATTTTAATATTCAAGAAAAAATAATGTGTATATGAGGATATAAGTATGTGAAATACAAATATTGGCAGTTCTAGGCATACTGAAAACAAATGCACAAGAAGAACAGATAATTTAAGCTCACCGCCAAGCAGATACAGCACTCAGAAGGTTCACACTCCTGGTGAGATTCAGGAAGCTGGCAGTCAACAAACCTATTGCAAATCCAACAGTTGTGGGTGGGCGCCTTTAAACCAAATTATAAGAATGACAAGTTAAAAAATAGAAAGTCTACATTGTAGCTAACAACAAACACTTATCAAGCCTGTCAGAACTGCAGTCTCCTATCCGTTGCTGCTACCCAACTAGCCTCGCAAAATAAATAAAGGCGTTTGTAGGGGAGTTAGATCTATACTCCTGTCCCCCATAAACACCTGTTTGCTACCCAGTCGGTCATTGATGTACTTTGACTCCACAAGACTGGCAAGCAACATGTTATTTGTGCCCACCCAACAAAAAACATAATATTGATCACAATAAAATAAATGAACGTTTTTGGAAATTTTTGGGATGACCCAGGGTGGAGGATAATGACTTCACTTAAAATGATTCATGTACGAGGCTTGAGCTGTAACGAGAGTCTATCAATCACCAGACAACATCAGGCAACCTCTGTCTAAATTTCCCCACTGGTCAACTTGGTCATATAATGATGGTTGGACAGATCGAATACCAAAGACTAAAGCTCTATAATTACTTTTAAGTTGAAGATTTGCCAAGTACATAAAGATTCAGAAATTAAAATTTAACTTGTTAAATGGCTGAATCAGTGAGCGGGCAATTAGGCGAAGTGAATCCTGTGTACTGATTGGCTACCCAAACAGGCAGGATGGGCCTATCTTACCCAAACGAGATTTCCTGTGTTGGTTTTGGTATTGCGTTTTAACACAATCAAACGTAATTAAAATTACATAATTAATATATTAAAAACTACATGTAAAAGAAGTTAAAATGCGCATGAAATTCGTGCATAATTTGTCATAACTCAGTGGGCAATAAATAATGAATAAAGTGGACCAACAACAACAACAATAACAAATTTATTTTGCCCTAAATATTACAAAGTGATATAATACTAATATAGAAAGAATAAATAAATAGGGGTCTGGCTGCCTGAAATAACTTTAGGGTTAAAAAGGGCAGGCAGCCAGTATTACAATTTTGTAAATACAAATTAAGGTTGGTAAAAAACTAACAAAGACAAAAAGCAAAGTCAAAACACAAACAACACAGACAATAGTATACATATAAGAAGAGAGAAGAAAATTGAAGAATAAATAGAATTAAAGATACATAAGTAAATAAGACAACTTATCAATTACAGTAACTAATAGAAAAAAATCAGCGCAAAACAGTCTTAAAAACGTACAATAAAGGTGTTAGCTAGTATCTTTCAAGATATTGAACTTGCATTTTTTTCTTAAACATTGATATGGACAATAACTTAATAACCAAATAGAGGGGCCCTGAAACCTAATATTAAACTTACCATAATTAGTTCTTACAAAAGGAAGATAATAAGACTGTTTTGCTGCAAGTCTAGTATTATAATTATGAATATTAGCTACTCTAGTGAAAAAAGAATAAAAGGCAATAGGAAGGAGCTCATTATGATATTTATACATGAATATAGCAATATAAAATGTGACAAGATCATAAAATTTGATTACCTGAAGAGATTTGAACAAAGGACTGGAAGGACTATCAAATTGAGAAAAAGTAATGGTGTGCATGGCTTTCTTTTGAAGTATAAATATTGATTTAAGTGTTGATTCATATGTATTGCCCCAAATGACAATTCCATAAGTCAAAAAGGGGTAAATTAAGGCATAATATAGTTTTAATAAAATATCAAGACCTACATGATGCCTTAACTTAGATAAAATGCCTATACTTCTCCTAATATTTTTGGCTATAAATTCAACTTGATGTTTCCAACTTAGGTGTGTATCAATTATTATGCCAAGATACTTAATACAATACTCTCTTTTCAATTGTTTGTTGTATAAAAGGAGATTAAAATTGGAATCC